>JAIGNY010000172.1:65000-120000 GCA_020152595.1 Chiridota heheva | reverse complement strand
CTGTGCATCTTCTGAGACAAGCAGCTGCCACCAATCAAGTGTCTGTCACTATCTCAAGGAGTGCAGTGATAAGGTAAAGGAAGGACCATAGTAACATCACTTAGAGTGTAGGAGGGGAAGGGGGTCTATGCCAAGCATACAAGTTGTGCACAAGTGGAGGGGAGTGCTGTTACGGTGCCTACATATGCAATGAGGCTACCTATTACATGTAGCACACTTGCAGAGAAATTATTTTGATTTTGATGCATTTTGTTTTAGCACCCAGTTCATGTTTGTTCTTTATATGTATGTGTTGAGGTCATCTTTAATATCCCCCATAATTGGACAAATAATCCACACACATTGTATTGATTTTGACGTTTCACTCTCATTTGGGTATTCATTCAGTGGGAGGGGGTGGACGCTAAAACAAACAAAAAATGTGTACATGGGTAGGGGAGTATAAAATATCAGGCTTGGATGTTTGCATCCTTAATGTTGGGCAAAACTATCTAGGATGAAGATGGTGTTTGGGATTTCAGTCATTAGAAAGAAAATATGAGGATAGCTTTTATTACCAACAATTCT
This sequence comes from Chiridota heheva, assembly GCA_020152595.1. Lineage (NCBI taxonomy): Eukaryota > Metazoa > Echinodermata > Holothuroidea > Apodida > Chiridotidae > Chiridota > Chiridota heheva. Next base: position 119,433 of record JAIGNY010000172.1, on the reverse strand, counting down.
GATTGCAAATCTGGTCAGCACAGATTTATGTCAAGAGGTCTTTTGAGTTAGTTTGAACAGGTCTTGATAGTAATGTAATACATTAATCAATGGTATTAGGAGAAGCTAGTAGAAGGAGACAGAACAATTGAACAGAAGTGTTTATATGGATGTAACAGAGATGTAAAAACTGTAAGTGATGTTTGTGGTATATTTGAAAATGAATTGGTGTATTTTCATTACATCCAATTCTCATTACAAATGTTTAATGTTCCTCCTAAAGGGAACCTCAATTTCTGCATGTATTATTTTGTTAAGAAACAATTTATATATTTGTAAAAGTTTATGCATCTTGAAATAAATCTTTGTATAAGATATGAATGAATGAGGGAGAAGAACATTATTTTCAAAGGGTGCCTTTGCAACCAGGTAGATATTTTTAGTGGTAAATGGGAAAATAGAAATGTGTTTCTCTTATTAATACATTAAATGTGAATGAAAGAATCTGTACTTGTGTGAGCTATAGTAAAGTCCCAAAGTACTAGTGTGACTGTTCTGATACATAATGTACATGTTTTAATGCCATATTACCTGTTCTGTTTTTCTTTGCAAGACATCATTATAAGGAGCTTCTGGAGAGTAAGTTGGGTGAGATATCAATCACCAGCCCTGTTTCACCTCCACATAACAGCAGCACAGATGATGCCTCTGAAGGTACACAGTGCCAACATTGTTTTAGAGATGTATTTATAAGAAGAGGCAACATTAGTTCGATTGATATTTAATCTATTTTAAAACTTAAGAAGAAAGTAGCCAAACATTCCCTCAAAACCGTTTTATAATTGGCCATTGTACAGCAATTTAACTGGCATCATTATTCAAATAATTATACTAAAATGGGATGCATTTCTTGATGCAAATTCTTTGTTGTTTTATTTGTCATATTTGAATTTGTTTTTGAGTCCTTACCATATCCTTGAGCAACTTCTAGCAGGAATAGGTGTTCTCATTAGTTTCTGCATTAAGTCTAAACCTCACAATACATTGTGTCTTATGCCCCGACAAAATCTTAAATCTGTTGGGTCTATATTTGTGTATTGCTCTTAACAAAAACCACAATCCAGCACAAGCAATTAGCAATTACACCAAAGATTTCTTATTTCTACAATCCACACACTTCACCTCACTTTCCATGATCATAATCTGACATTGATAGTAAACAGATTTCACTGCAGCTGCACTGACTTTCACGCAACACAAGGACAAAAGTATTCCCCTGTGGTCAAAGTGTCTGGCTTGAAGTAATAATTTACAAATAGGATGGTATTTATCATTAGAGGTTTGTTTAATAATGAGTGATTTTAAAGTGATATTTTTGTTCAACCTTATAGACTGAGAATTTTGGACAAAAAGCTATTGCAACAAATATTCATCATGTGTGACCAAGAAGATTTAGTAGAGATATTTACATATTTTTTTATAATTTTTAGCTTTCCACATAGTAAAGCATCACAAATCTAGCATATACAGTATTGAAAATTCCTTTACCTGGAAAATATAAGTGCTATTACACAAAATATAAGTGCTATTACACAAAATATAAGTGCTATTACACAAAATATAAGTGCTATTACACAAAATATAAGTGCTATTACACAAAAAAATAAGTGCTATTTCTGAAATTTGTAGATCTTTCTAAATTCTTCCTAACAGGATATTCAACTGCAAACATTAACAGATCTTTAAGGAGAATTCTACTAGTACTGCAAATATTTAAGAGAGTCATATCTTACCTTCCATGCTATAAATATGCAATCTGGTCCAATGACCTGATTCTAACGCACTTCTAACTGAACTGAAAACATACTTACCAACCCAGCCCTGACCTTCATTATACCTCTAACATTCCTCACTTCTTTTCAGCGCATTGCTGTTACAACATCGCTGAGACTGGTCAAAACTTTTCTTTAAAAATGTTTACCTTTTTCTAACAGTTTCTTCCTTGCAGCTCCTACTGTGAGGGTTTTTAAGCTGTTTGACACTTTTCTTTTCCAGTCATCTGAGTTAAGATTTGTTGGCCACCAGGGTTCTAGCTACGGTGGGCAACGCCGGATGGGCCTGCCCAGGACTCACAATTTCTGCCCGGCACTCGGCTCTAAGATTCACTCTTCTGCCCGGTGCTCAAAAGTTCAATTCTGTTAATTAATTAAATGTTTAATCAAATCTTCTTGTAATCTCATTCTATTTATGTCATCCGCTGATTAACACACATAACATAACATACATTACATTACACAATCAATTCTGAACAAAACAACTGAACTTTATAGAAATTTAATACCATTGAACGTACATATTATCATAAAATCACCTGTACATGTAACCTACATATTAAAACGTACTCACATGCACACAGTTCAGGTTCATGTTTTAAACCTTGTGAATCACTGCTGGTAGCTTGCCAAGTCCATCACTTACCATACAAAGAAATTTTAACAAAGTAAATATTACACCCCAAGGGCCCAAGGTGTGCTTATAGACTGGTCCAAATGTAAGTAACCAATCACATTTGTTATAAACCCCATATGCAATTAACATTATACAGACTTTCATGGTGTAGTGGTTAGTGCTTTGTCCTTCCACCCGCACGTCCCAGGTTTGTATCCATTGGGTCTGCAACCAACTGGTTATCAAAGGCCGTGGCTGTCTTGATGTAATGTCCAGCACTGGATGCTTTGGGGATCTTAAACCTTGTTATATTATGCTATGCTATAATGGACTGATCTACCTTCTTGGGATTTGTGGGGGCTTTGATATTGACAAAAGTTGTTGCGTAGTTCGTAGGAACATGTGCTGCTAGTTAATTGAAATAATTATAATAATGTATGGCTTTCGTGGAACATTACTGGGACGAAAATAAAAGCGGGAAAAATTAAAAAGATCAATAACAATGGAAATTGAGAGAAGAGTTTCCAATGATAAAAAAATATTTTAATTTTTGTTGTTGTTGACACTTTGTCAATAGAAGTGACTAAATTCGAACAGTTCTTCATGGGATGTGGTCTAGGAGGTCACCCTGGGAATGCCACTGATTGTCACTGCAGCCCGGCACTCAAACTTGTTTAGCTAGAACCCTAGTGGCCACTGGCCTGGGAAATATTAGGTCAGACTCTTAGGACTATCTCCATTGAAGTTACACTAAATCTAGAACCTAGTGGCCACTGGCCTGGGAAATATTCAGTCAGACTCTTAGGACTATCTCCATTGAAGTTACACTAAGTCTAGAACCTAGTGGCCACTGGCCTGGGAAATATACAGTCAGACTCTCAGGACTATCTCCATTGAAGTTACACTAAGTCTAGAGTTTTTTCCAACCGCCCATGCAAAACGGGTGGCTAGAACGAGTGAGTTCCACCCTTGTGGCGGGAAGTTTTAGTCCTTAGAGCACCTGGTGTGCTAGTTTTTAGGACCCCTTTCCCTTGGGTAGATGTCTTTTTCACCCTAGAGGCCCCTGCCCTACCATGAGGATAGCCTATTGTTATACTGTGCAATGCATATGTATTACATGTTAGGATATCTTCAGTACAAGTTCTCATATGCATTAGGCTCGATTTGCTGTTGGCGCATGCGAAAGAGGTTGACATCAGCACAGGATGGCTGAGGTTTCGGCTGCAACTAGCTCCAAGAAGTTACAGTTGGTACAAGAAAGCTGATATTAATTTAAGTGCTCGGTTAGTGGGGCGCAGGAGGGACCTTAGGGAGGTCTTCCTTGCACCCTTTCGGGAGAATTCACCTTTTCTTTTTATTTCCACAGACACCAAGAGTACAGTGGTTCGTGTTTTCCATGCTTCCTCCGCATTTTCAAAGTTTTTGCATTTCTTGCATTTTCTCGGGTTTCAAAATTTTTCAGATATAAATCTATCTGATTTGTTTTTCTGGTGTGCTAAATTGCTGTGGCTTGCCTCATACCACGTTTGTTGTCTTCCGCAGTGCCGTCTTTCCCGTGTAAGGGTTGTCAGTATATCCCCCATAGGGGAACTTTGGTGTAAGTTATATGGTGTATAGTCTAGCGCCTTAGAGTCACTTCCTCAAAGTCAACTACTTATGCCAAGACATGGATCGACGATGCTGAGTCAGTAGGGTCATAGGCAGTAGTCAACTATGTTAAAGGTAGTCCCACTAAAATGCACAGCTACGTGGTGAAGTAGTAAATGAGCACACTCCACAGGAAGTGTAGCCTCACGAGAGCTATTTTCTTTTTATTTAAGTAGCCAATAGCTACGTAGTTCCACGACCGCGAGAACTACCATAGAGAATTTTTCACGTTTAACGTTTAGGTTTCGCTGAACTGTCTCTGGAATCATGGATACCGAGAACATGTCCCCCAGTGCTGGTGCTGGACGCACCCCCGATGTCCTGCGATGCATCATAAAAAAGCGTGGTTAAAACACCGACTCTACTGCAACCGGCACTTGCAGAGAGTTGCCGAGAGGGCGGAGAAGAGCAGGGACTGTTAGATAGACTGTCATCGTCTTCTCCTCCTCCACCACCGCCGCCCAAGTAATCTGAGTTAACAGCTCGTATTGCATACATAGTGCGTCGACGCTAAGGTATATCAGTACGACTCCTTAATACTTAGCTAGTTATTCTAACAGGGACGCATACTGAGTATGGCGGTAGTCCCTCCCCCATGTAGCCACTAGCTTCATAGCTCTATGGTAAATAGAAGTAACTGAGTCAATGGCTTGTATAGCATACGCTAACGCTATCATAAATCCATACGGCTCTATAACAGGGACTCGTAATAAGTACGGCGGTAGTCCCCCACACATAGCCACTAACTTCATAGCTCCGTGGTGAAGAGAAGCAAACTGAGTTGACGGCTCGTATAGCATACACAGTACAGTAACACTTGTAATTTGAACTCTATCCATTACCGTGGTAACTGTTAATGGCAACGGCATGTATAGTTTACGTTGTACATTAACGCTTTTAAAGCAACTTCATGCAGCTCACAGGTTCACGGCATTTGAGTTAATGACCCGTACAGCGTATGGTATCTTTTTTCTTCACATCCGTAACCATTGGCTTCACAGCCCCGAGGTTATAACAACGTTCCGTAGTTAACGGCTCGTATAGCATAGGCGTATTTAAAGCCATATCTAATTAACTTAACATAAGTTAAGATTTTGACGTAAGTAGGCAGCAGCAACGCGGTTTTACAGTTGAAACACAACCTGTTCAAAGTTGAAGGCGCGTATAGTATACGCAGGACGTTAGCATAATATTAAAATATCTTAATAGCGCGAGGTTACACATGCATTCACACTTGCCACACTGCTCCATGGTCATCGCATAGCATCTCGGCAATCATATTGTACGCTGACACCATATGAAGACAATGATCTCTTTATACTCTCCACAGCTGCAGCCACGGGCTCCTCAGTTCCACTGTTGTAAGAGCTTTCCAAAGTTAACGGCCCGTATAGCATATGACGTACTCTAACCCTAAATTGAAATAGCTTATCAGAGTTAATGGCTGAAATATTTCAATTATCACAGAACTTTACTTGCATCATGGACAACCCTAAGTAGGGCATCCAGCGTAGCCAGGCGCATCCCGGTCGTAGCCAAGTACAGCATTTCCAAGAGGTTGTTTAACTCTGCCCAGGGTATACCCGCGAGTATTGCTACGCTTGCCGACCATTTGATCCCCTGGAGACTTGCATACTATGCAATGAGTGAGACGTAGTGGCGTGGCAAGATGTGTCGCTTAAGGAGCGGGACTTAGAAAAAGTCACATCGAGAGCAGAGAAGGGAAGCACCAATTGACGGTCCCTCCTCCTCCTCCACCAGGCTCCGCAGCACTCCATATGGGGCCTCCCTTGTCTAGCAGACGAACTCCGTGTCAGACATCATTTCCACGGGTTTGACCAGCGTCCGGCATTTCGCTCACTTCCCTCCCATGGTCCTCTCCACAGCGGAGCAGGTACCAGAGTAGGAATCGAGAAAGAAGCACAAGCGGAGAGGACAGTTTCAGTCCTTCCCTTACTTCTCACTATCTTCCTCCTCAGCTGATCCCAGGCATAGACATAGGAAGAAAAATAGAGTTAATCCATGGGAGGATGTTTCCTGCTTTCATGGACTCCTTAAAATCCATGCTTCAGTCTTGGGTCACACAGGCTATTTGGAGAGGCTGGTGCCTCCCACGCACCACTGGCCAGCAGCAATTGATGCATACATTCAACGCTCCCCCGACTATGCGAGTCTTGGGGATGATGCCTTTGACATCTACCCCTCGGGCTGAATATGTTCTCACGGACGACCAGGATCTCCCCATGGAGACACCAGTCATCCCCAGAGTGGCGGACCACTCCCTCGGAAAGACCCTTCCACCATGCCATTCCAGTCCTCGGCCATCCTGGACTTTACACAAGGCCACTTATGGCAACTTATGGCTAAGAGAGGAGAGAGTGCTAGTCATGATGGCGAGAGTGGATTTCCTCCTCTCTCACCAAACGTCTCTGGCAAGAGACTGGCTAGTGTTCCTAGGCCGCTTAGCCTGTCTGGTGGACGTGGTCCCCATGTGCAAATTTCACATTAGGGACCTACATCTCCTTCTGCTAGACCCTTTGTGGTCCCATCCAGGACACTTCAGTATCCCCGCTCCATACCTCCAGATGTGGTGCGACCACCCCACCTGTTGTGAGCAGCGAAGTTTCCACCTATCAGACCTTCACCGTCAGTGGTGACGGATGGTGACGTGGTCCCCAACTACAGGAACCCGGACAGGTACTTGGTATATTCAGCACATCATATACTGGAATCATGGACAGTATGCCGAATACTTTTACATTTTTTACCGCAAGAACTGAGCAAAACAGTTCAGATACACACCGACATAGCATCACTGTTGTGGTCTCTCTCTCCCTTTCTCTCTCAGACAGGGAGGAACGAAGTCCAGGAGTTTCTGGACTCCTTCCTCTCGTTTTGGTGCAGGACGAACTATGTGAGCCTTCAGGCCATTCACCTTTCAGGCTAAAAGAAGATGATTGCATTGCTGATCTGTTGTCTCGCCTTTGTGGAGCACCCACAGGATGGGCGTGCTTACCACAGGTGACCAGAGCGATCTGGGCAACATTCTGCCTCCCGGACGTAGGTCTGTTTGTGTCTGTGGCCGATCACAAGCTACCAATTCTCTGTGCTCTTGACTCCTGACCTGCGGGTATCGGAGTCAATGCATTCACAATCAAGAGACTCACTATGTGGATTACACCTTTCCGCCATTCGCGTTAGTACCAAGGGTACTAAGCAGGGCGATGTACTACTAGTAGCACCCATTTGGCCCGACCAACTGCGGTTCCCTCAGCAGCTCAAACCTTTTGCAGGCTTTCCGTATGAGTTTTTGGTCAGAGACAACATGCCTCTTTCCCGAGCTCCGGCAAACTGCACCATAGTCCCAGAGCACTTCATTTGACCATGTGGCCTCTGTCTGTCAATCCTTGGGGTAGCAGGGCTTTTTCTTGGGGATGTCTCCTTCCAGACTCAGATCAGTCAAGGGCTCTAGGATAGCTGTAGCAGCCATCCACCGAGGCTTTCCAGTTGGGTCGATGGTCACAGACCTGCAACCATTGGTGAAGTTAGCCAAAAGAATCTTCTTATAAAGACCTCCTAAGATTCTGGCGTCCCTGTGGGTCATGCAAGTTGTCTTAGGCACACTTGTCTTGGCCACCCTCACGTACCCTCTTATGGAGTTGATGCTTAGGAGTGAGCTTCGACCTGAACAGAGTATGGTGTCCCGTCTGGTGTCTCTAGAATTACTTTAAACATACGCAGCCGCTGCTCGGCGATACAAAAGCATTCTTCATTTCGTTATGGAGATCTCATTGTACTGTGACGCGAGACTGTATCTCCTGATGGATCGCCCAAGGCAATCCCTTAAAATGGTCGCCGTTCTTCATGGAACAGCCAGGGTATGCACTCAAGTAAGAGGCATAGCCCCTTGCATGGGATAATTCATGCCACCGTTTGGAAAACGCCCGTCGCATTTATTCCCTTATGTTTGCGTGACTTACTTTGCAAAGTTTATGTTACCCCGCTAACATTTGCTTTGGCAAAGTTGCGGGCTAACAAATTTTTTTCAGGGTTTGGGATTCCTTAATTAGCCATAGCTAACACATGCTTCATTTTCAATCATGTAATTACTAACCACTTCTGTCTCGTGGACGAACTCAGTGAGTTTCGTTGCATTTTCTTAGCCACTGCTATGATATTTATATCTTGTTTGAACGCTCTCTTTCTTGGCATGTTTTTTGAGATACTAACTCACGTTCATGCGACGATTGCCTCAGTTACTGCTAACGGGTAGTAACCTACTCGGCTTGACTGCAACTAGGAGTAATTTACTATAGTTTAGTAATTCATATTCAGAGGTTTTTCGTCCTTAAGAGGATAAGGAAACTAGTCCTTCAAGTAGGTAAACTAGTGTCAGTATTAGGACCAGCCTTTGGTGTGAGCTTCGACCTGAACTCCCTTGCTTCCGATCCTTGGTTGCAATCTGTTTGCATATTTATAGTACGGAAGGCAAGATATAACTTGAAGTTCATTTACCCCGCTAAGCATAGCGGGATATTTACGAGAGTTATACTTACCTTCCATGCTTCCTGGCCCGCCTTCCCTCTCATTCAGACCTCGGTAGAATGATAAGTTAGGGATGTTAGAGGTATATTGGAGGTCAGGGCTGGCTTGGTAACTAGATTTTAGTTGGGTTAGAAGTGCAATAGAATACTGGGCATTGGACCAGACTGCATATTTATGGCATGGAATATTATAAGTTGTACGGTACGCTTAGCGGGGTAAATTTTGAAGGTCGTTGACTTGACTAAATCAACAAAAGAGAAGAGGAACTTTTTAAGGCAGTTAAACATTACATTGCATAGTGTTAAGATTTTGTGTATGGTTTAATAATGTATGTTGTGACAGTTAAGTATTGTATTTCCATATTCTCATTCTTTTCTATTTCCCTAGACACATTATTTTAATTTGACAGTTATTAAATATTTCCAAATATGTTTCTGAGGCTCTTTAGGCATTGTCATGAATGTGATGGAAGCTTAGACTGCATTTGTATCCCTCCAAAATGCTAGGCTTATATTCAAGTCATTTTTTTCCTTCTTCAGATGCTTCTTTATCCTCACGGAATATTGCAAACCATTCTCCTACCCCGAGCCACACCTCCTCCATGTCATCTTATCAGGCAAGACCTGGCAGTCAGAGGTAACATACAACCATTTTTATTCAGTGGGTTGGTGCAGTTGTTAGATAATTAAAGGATTAGTTCAGTGGTCAAGCATGTCCATCTTATATGAAAAAGGACTTCAAGAAAAACAAAATGTTGAAGAAAGCATTGCAAAATCTTATTCCGTTAAGGACATATTCAAATTTAAAGTTTGGTATAATTTGTGTAGAAATAACTGAAATCAGACTAGTTGTGACATCACAACCTTAGATTCCTCAAAGACTTTATGTATTTTAAAGAAAGTTTATTTAATTTTTTTCACAATTTAAATTATTTTTCTTTAAACATTCTTCAGGTGGTATTTTATAAATACCTTTCCAAGATTCAGTTTTACTACTTTTTTGACATATTTCATGGTATATAAGCCATAAAATCACATACAAATGATACCAAACTTTAAACTTAAGTATCTCCTTAACGGAATAGGATTTTTGAATGCTTTCTTCACCATTTTGTTTCTTTTGAATTCCTCTTTCATATAAAATAAACTTGCTTAACCCCGTAACTAATCCTTAAAACTTGTATTCAAAAGGCACTGGTGTCTTTTCGCATTGAATCTATATTTTCTCCATGAACAAGACAAGTTTGATACCATTCAGCCCACTTAATTCTAAATATGAGCTTTTATTTCCTGCTCAGAATTCTTGTCATGGATATAAGTCCTGCCCAAAGTTGTTTTGGTAGGGTGAGGGGTATAGGTTGTTTTCATTTTTTTACACCAGAGAAGCTTGCAATAAACAGTGACATCACTTTTGAGTTCTTTGACTTTTATAGCTTTTGAAAGGATGAAAAGTGAATTAATTTTTTACCAGCCTGTTTTAAAGTGAATTTTATGTAAGTAAGATATACTGAATAGTTTGAATATTTGAGGAAATTGAGGTCCAAAGCGTTAACAAAACAATCACTTTGGGAAGTTAAACAAGACAGCTGCTGCTGCCATCATCCAAGACATCACCCTCAGTAGCAGACTTCCTGACCACTCATCCATCTTTTCAGCCGAGGCTAAGGCCATTCTCCTCGCCCTCAACTTTATTGAGTACTCTCCTCTTAGTCACTTTGCCATTTTCTCTGACTCAAAGGCTGTTCTTACTTCATTACTCAATCTTAAATGGGATAACCTCACCTGCCACCTCCTCCTCCGGAAACTCTTTTCTCCCACCCTCTGCAGGAAAAGTGTTCTTTTCTTCTGGATACCCAGCCATGTTGGCATCCCTGGCAATGACAGGGCTGATACAGCCGCTAAGCTTGCCCTTAACCTCCTCCCTTCCCCTTTTCCCAAAACCCTCTCTGACATCAAACCGCTTATCGCTTCTCTTGTTCGTGACCGCTGGCAAACCTTATGGAACTTCCAAATTGATAACAAACTCCATGTTATCCAGCCCACAATCCCGATCAAATCCACCATCAACAACCTTTCTCGTATCGACAACGTTCATATTACCCGTCTTAGAATTGGTCACACCCACCTCACTCCTCCCACCTCCTTATTGGTTCCCCCAACCCCTCTGTAACAATTGCCACTGCATCCTTACAATCCAACACGTTCTCCTTGCTTGCCCCTGTACAACCTTCCCAGAGCTTCTCTCGCTCCCCACAACTCAATTGCTGAGTTCTTCCAAAAAATCCTCCAGATAAAATAGTCTCCTTCCTTCAGCATGCATCCCTCTACAACCATATTTAATCCTCCTCTTCCACCCCCTCTCTACTCTGTTTTTAGTTTTACTCATGCACCTCCTCTCTCGATCACAGCTTTCTGGCTTTTGTTCTTGAATTTCTCTCATTCTTCCCCTGGTCTCTTTCCTTACTACCTCTAAAATGATCTGTCCTCTCAGGCACAATTTGACCTTCGTTGTCGTGGTGCCGTTAAGACCTCATCAAACAAACAAACAAACAAACAATTAGTAATAATTGTTCATGGGTTAAATGATAAACAGTCACATCCCTAAAAATGGTTGGATTAATAGGAATTCCTTATTTGAATGAACATCTAAACTTATGTTGATTTATTTGTCTTTTCTCACTAATGTGAAGGAGAAACAACATTCAAGAAATCATCCTTATCAAATCGTCTGGATTGGGTATTAGCATTGTGGGTGGGACAGATCGATCAGAGGGGCCAGGTATCTTCATTGCTGAAGTCGCAAGAGGAGGAGACTGTTTTCTTGTAAGTCAGACTAGTGTATATAAGATTTAAGATAGAATAGAATGTGGTTATCAGTTTGTTGCTTTGATAGCTAACTGGTATATTTTGTGTTTCGATGAGTGAAATTGTAATCATATTGTCATCACATCAACTTCCAAATCTCTTTCATGGCCTTTAAGTCTTGAATTATATTTTTGCAGTAAACTGCACCATTAACTCACCATTCTGTTCTATTTGAAAGCATTTTATTATTGATTATTTTCTTCTCTTCATTCTTATTCTGAAGTCGAATGATGTTTAGTTTTAATAGCTCTGTCATTGTGTTTAAAGCACTTGTATGAGGGGTATTGGAAATTCAACTACATATTTTGCTAAAAGTTTAAAAGACCTATGACCCTTTTCTGTATTTCTATATGGGGCAGCTATAAGATGTCTCCAATGGTGTATGCATTGTATTCTTTCTCTACAAAGTATGTGTGGTCTAATATTTGCAGCCTTTATATTAGCCTTTGCTCTTTTATAACAAGGAAATATGTTTCAAAATGTTGATGATTTAGGCTCATATCTTATTACAATATATCTTATTATCGCATTGTGTTCTTTCTCTGCAAAGTATGTTGGATCCAACATTTGCAGCCTTAATTTTAGCCTTTGCTCTTAAAAAAAAAAATATGTTTAAATTGTTGATGATTTAGGCTCATATCTTATTACAAGGAAGGCTGATCATTTTCATCTTCAACTTCCATCTTGAATAAAAGGTATCTTTGCAGATCAATGTTATTAAATATCTATTTATGTTTTTGGGAAACTTTGTTACAAAATACTAATGTATGGATGGATATGAGAATACAGCCACATTTGTTGTACATCAAAGTATTACAATTGTTCCCTTTTCCTTACAGGACGGAAACATAAGACCAGGTGACCAGCTGGTTGACATCAATGGTCAGTCATTAGTTGGGGTCACTCATGAGATTGCAAAAAGTATTCTAACATCGGTCAGTCTCAAGTAAGTCCATTATTAGAAATTTCTCTGGTCTGCGTTACTTTTATGGGAGTTTTCATTGAAACAATATTTTAAAGGACAGGTTTATGGGCCAAGAAATGTTCATCTTTTGTGCTTAAATGTCCATTGATGGACAGAAAGGTCGAAGATAGTATTCAAAACTCTGATTCTCTTAAGGTGCATTTCATAATAAAAGCTCTAACAGATTTCTGTTGAAATGACTAACAATGACTAACAATGCCATCACAGTAAAACATTCTTCAATTCCGAAAACGTAGATGAAAAGATTTTGAGTAAGAAATCCTTAATCTAGAATCTTGTCTCAACGCAAAAGCTTTATGCACCGCTTTTCATTATGACGCACAAAATTTAAGAGGTGAAGTGGCTCAGTGGTGAAGGTGTCTTGCTCGTATGCGAGGTTCAATTCCTGCTGCGAACACTGTAATGTGTCCTTGAGCAAGACACTTTATAACTCTACTTGTTTCAGCCCACTCAGCTGTAAAATGAGTACCAGCATTGCTGGGGACTTAACCTGTAATGGACTGGTGCCCTGTCCAGGGGGAGTCATGTACTCTCATTCTCTTACACCAAGGAAACTGGGGATAAATAGGAGAATAAATAGCTCAGTTGGCAGAGCACACGGCTGAGATGCTGGAGGTCCCGGGTTCAAGCCTCGGTCAGGTCTAACTGGATTTTTTCACAGCTATGCAGACAGATATGCCGAACATCAAATTGGAAGTATTTCGTCTGCAGCTCCTACTCCTCGTTCAGCTGTTAAAAAAAGTGACAATGGTTGAATGGCTCACACCTTCCTTCGGAGGGGACGTTGAGCTGTCGGTCCCGACGGCAGGAGAGTCACCCCTACCTGGTTCTCTGAACACTATTCGAGGAGAGAAACGTAAAAACATTCACATTCACTTTCCTTTTCAAGTACTAAGTTCATGTGTGCCCATAAGCAGTTGGAGCACTAGTCTGTTGGAGAGCGCATTTGAATTGTTCTTTAAACCAGAAAATGCGCCATATAAAATTCCATATTTCCTAAACACCTGCCTGATGGGCCTTTATGGCTCGCGTATGGATTTAACATATCAAAATATAATGTCTTGACTCAAATACTTCCATGTGGCAATTTCAGTTATGTTACACAGAATTTAATGCCCTTTTTTAGTTAGTATTGAAGCTGTATGATTAATTCCATGTTTTCTGGTTAGGTCTTCAAGACATCTTTCTTGAAGTATACATACAGGTCATACTGCTAGCAACACAAATGAAGCTTCAGTTTTCAGATAACTGCCTTTGCTTTCATGATTATTGTCACAGTTTCTGTTCATCAGTATTATCTGTTTCCTATTCAGTCGAGTAATAAAGAATGTGACGATACATTTCATCTCTGCCATGGGACGGTCACAACACTCAGTATCCAATGGAAACACTTCTAAATCCTCTGCTATGTCTGGCGAGTTGTATCACTTGGATGCTGCACCACAATTCCTGTACCCTCATCAGAACAACATTGAAAAATCCCCACCGATGGACCACAGGAATGATCCAAGACAAATCTCAGCATCATCACATGACCCAAGGTCATCATCCTATTCTGCATCGACACCATCGCCAACTCATACTCGCCATCTGCCCTCTGTACCCCACAATATCCCCACGTTGTCACCACCTGTCAACCAAATGGGAAACCATATGGTACCCACTGGAAACATTTCACAGAGTATGCCAAGTGGCCTTAATCGCGATCAACAGGGGGTAATGTACCCTGGTGTAGGTGGTGATGCCATGGCAGCAACCATGCCAAGCATGGGTACCCATGCAGAAGGAAGATCAGTGTATACAAATGACAGAACTCCTGGTGATGGGGGTAGCTTGGAGGGTCTTGGGAGTGGAAACCTCAGGAGTGTTACACCAATTGCAAACAAGAATGGAAAGCTAGGGACTCAAACAAAGCCATTGTCTCGTAAGTATTTAAAAAATTAATTCAGTGGTCGATCAAGTCAATCTAATATGAATAAGTATTTTAAAGGAAACAAAATGGTGAAAAAACGAATTCAATATCTTATTCACTTAAGGAGATATTCAACCCTTAATTGATGCCTCTGTTGTGTAGAAGTGACTAAATTGAAGCTAAGTTTTGACATCCTAAAAGTCTACTTATTTGATTGTATTTTTCTGAAAGTTTGAGGCTTACATATCCATGTCAGGATAGTAGTAAAACTGAATCCAGTAAAGTAAGTATAATATACCACAAAATTCAAGCGCTAGAAAATTTCAGTTAAGTTTCTTTCAAATACATCAACAATTGTTGAGACATACTTGAAAAGTTCTTAATCTGTGGGGAACACTTTGAGGAGATAAAATGGATTTTATTTGGGGGAAATATTTTGGATATTTTTCAGGCTTGGGGAAGGAATTTGTGTATGTGCAAGTCTGTGCTGAGAAAGTGAAACCTACAGTACACTTTTCACACCATTTACTTGTACACAAAGGAGGTAAAACTTTAAAGGCATATGGACAGGTAGGGCAACATTGAGCTAAATTGATTTGAAATCCCCTGAAAATCATGAAGGAAGCAAAACATTTCATCAAAATCGGTTCAAAATTGGCCATTTTACAGCTTTTTGTGCAAATATGCCAATTTGTGTGGCACCTTTATGATGTAGGAATGGAACATAGTCTTTATACTCTTATGTAGTAAATTAATATAGAATTGTTTTTTAAGCCTCTACCATTTGTCTTGGACAAACCAAAGATAATTTTAGCGAAGAGGATTTGATCTTTACCACACCCCCTACCAATTTCAAGCTGGAGAAGGCATTCTGAAGAAGTCATTCTAAACATTTTCAAGGTCTGAAATTAAGGAAAGAATATAAACAAAAACAAAAGCATTTTGGGATATTTTCCTGTTCATACATCACATTTTTTTTTAATAAATTAAAAAAATCATCAAACTTTGATTAGTCATAACTTGAAAACTACACATGCTATTTTCAAAATTCAAAAACCATTAAAGTCAGTGGTTGAACAAAAGAACGTTTGTACCTATCCATATACCTTTAAACTTGAATATTTCCTGAATGGAATAAAATATTGATGTAGTTTTTGTTTATTTTGAAGCCCTCTTTTATGTAAGAGAAACTTAATCTGAACTAATCTTGTAACAAGATGACAACTTTTAGTTTATTAAGGATGAAATAAGATCACCAAAGCCTTTGTTGATGTGAAGATATTGTATTTGTACCTTCTGCTCCATCCATATTACTGATAAAGTCACATTTCTTATTTTTACACTGCCCACTACAAAATTAAATCTTAGAGATTAGTATATTTTAGGTATGCTGTTTGCCTCAAAACCATTTGTAGTTTCAAAATGCATATAAGAAATTGTCAAGGAAATTATTTACAGATTTTTTTTTTTAATCACAAAGTATTTTGTTCTCTATTATATGACAGGTGATGTATTTTTTTGTTTTTGTTTGAGCACCAGGGTTGAGCACCATTATAGAAACCTATTAAATGGTTTATCACTTGCATCAGGCAAAGTGAATATCGTGATTGTTTCTTTTAAACCTTTCTGGGAATTGATTGTTAAAATATATATTTTAAACAAATATATATTTTAAACAAATATATATTTTAAACAAATATATATTTTAAACAAATATATATTAAACAAATATATATTTTAAACAAATATATATTTTTAGCAAATATATATTTTAAACAAATATATATTTTAAACATTTATATTTTAAACAAATATATATTTGAAACAAATATATAATTTAAACAAATATATATATTTTAAACAAATATATGTTTTAAACAAATATATATTAAACAAATATATATTTTAAACAAATATATATTTTAAACAAATATATGTTTTAAACAAATATACTTGACCCTTAGTTACAATAAGTTGATATTTCATGTTAGTCTACAGAAAAATTGCAAAATTATAAAATTTAAGATTTCATTTTCACTTGAAATTATTTTGTTTTGATTATTTTTAAAAGAATAGTTTTCTGTGTCAACTTTTCCATTACTTTTATAGGTGCAGGCGGAGTACCTCAGCTAGATAGCATGCCTGTACTGTCTCACGCTTCACCTGTGCCCCCTCAGCTTTCATCCATAACCCCTCACTTGTCATCCTTACCCACTCATATGTCGGCATTACCTCCACATATGCAGAGGTTTGCGAACATGGAACCAAAATTGCATTCTACCCCTCAGGACAAGGGGTGTATTGGTGAGTTTATAATTTGGTGAAGATATACTGAGGATATTTCTATGAAGCTTTCCCTTCCATATAAGCATAATTTCATTTGCAATTTGAAACAAAAAAAAGCTATATCTTGGAGAGATTTTAAGATATGGTGAAATTATATTAATTTCAGTAGATATTGTGTGCTGTAATCCAAAGTTATGAGGAGAGATTTCCAAGGAGGAAAACACTTATTTACCAAGAATGTTAACAGATAACGATTATAAGTGGAAAGATTAACATGTTGCATTGGCAGACAGTGATTATGCTTATAAATATTGTTTTTCCTGCAGGTCCAAAGTTTCCAGGAACATCATCATTTCCCCAAGGTCCTTCTCCAGTCTTACCTCACCGGACCATGCTCACGCCTCAGCAGACCATGGTCACGCCTCACAACTATGACTCTGAGACATCCCTATCTTCCGTATCTTGTACATCACCCCAGAGTAGACGTCTCTCCATTGACCCAAGCCTCAGGCTGAGAGTGGAGAAACTTGAAGTGGTGAGAAACCTGCAAAATTAATTTTGATTTTTTTTTTTTGTAATAAACTTTTTCAGCATATGATGAAGTGAATTTGAAAGGATATCTTTAATTGATCTCTTAAATTATGGGAATGATTCAGTTGCATTTAGTTATAAGGTAATTGTAAGAAAAAATATTATGTCATGTGACTTTCTTTTGCAGTGATTGCATTAATCAATCATCAACAAGCACTCCAAAAGCTTTAAATGACCATATTGCTTGACTTGAATAAGGTTGATAGTTTTTATTTACACCAATTATTTTTGTTTCTGCAATCAGTTTTTTATATTTATCATATACAATTATTTGGAAACCAACTGGCATTAAAGAATTAATGTAATAGTCCAACTGTGTGACAGAGAACAATCAGAACAATGCAATCATCTTTCATTACTTAATAAATGTACCAAGTTATGTTGATAATTCTTTCTGTCTTTTCCTCCAGGCTTTGGAGTATTTAGGACTTCAGTTGTCCCATGAACAAAAAACGAATTTAAGGAACCAGCTGAGCGTAGATTCACAGGGAATGGTGCAATACGGAGGTGAGATTTCAGGTTTTGAATATCAAAGTTTTGTTACGTTAAATGTTATTTTGCATTGATAAAGGTCAACATAAAAGAACATGACTTTAAATTAGAAATAACAACAGCTGTTGAAGGTTATTTTGTAAGCCCTTTATTGAAGTAGTTGTTATGTATGTAAGTAAAAATCATGTCTAAACTTGTAGCTACTATGGGCATATTGTATATGGATCATGATTGAAACATCACAAAAACAAATTGATAGACAGTGCTTTTAAGTCACTCTTAAATGTATATCCTCTAATTTGGCTTTTTAAGAAAATTTACATAACATAACAAGAGAATGGGTTAAGAATGGTTAGTTAACCCATAAAATGCCCAAACATAATACAACGACCACCACCACAAAAGAAAAATACAAAAAAAAAAAAAAAAAAAGATGCCCAGAGGTAGTAAAGAACTTATCAATGTTGACTTTGAAATTGTGAACAAAAATCGAGCTAACCACTGACTCAGGCTTACCATTCTACTCATTAACAAGTCCTTGCAAAAAGCTATAACCCGAATATCTACCCGTGAGAACTCTTTGGTCAACTTCAAACTGTTACCACGTGTTACATGAGGATTAGCTGCAAGAATAACAGCTGCAAGCTGCAAGAAATAAGAGGAGGTCAAAGCATCTCTACCAGATAGGAATATTGATATGTTACATGCTGCTGTATTTCTGCTTCTCATCTTATAATGATCAATTGTTTTTAACTTCTGCCTTAATGACTTGCATGTAGTCAGCTGATTGAGGTAGAACATTTGAAGATCCACCAATTTCTCTTTGAATCAGCAAAATTGACCATCCTGCTCCTTACAATATACATGTATTTACCGAGTGCCCAAAGAGAGAGGCTCGTCTCAGTAAAATTGTGTAATGAGAACATTTACATCACTTCCGGTTGTGGAATGCAATATCTATGTAAGCCTGTCTGTTTGTACACTCAGATAGTGGCATGGTGTGTGTGTGAAGTTTCATGTACAGTGCATTACGTTAAGAGAAATGTGTTTTTTTTCAACTCATTTGTGAGAAAGAAAAAGCGAAAGTGAAATATTAGCATAATAATACTACAATAGTTGTCACTAAATGAAAATTACTACGAAAAAAAGGAGATAAAAGCAAAAATCGAGATAAATAATTCTACCAGGGCTTGAACTCATGACTGTCGGTTTGAATAAAACTAAATCCCATAGCTCTAACCAACTGGGCTATTACATGTGTTGAATGTCACGGAGAAGTTTTTTATTAAAAAATTTATTAAAGATATACCTGGTGCCAACAAATCGTGCAGCAATTGGTTTTAAATTTAACCATTCAAACATTTTAAATGGAATTCTAAATATTGTACTCATATGACGATTTTACCGCTTCAATGTTACCTTTCGTTTACAAAGTACATCTTTCCAATATCAAATAGTCATTGTTCCAATTTAGTCAAAGCAATACTATGTATTATACAGTACTAATCTTTGCATTATATTTATTACAAAAAATGAGCATATAAATTTGATTTTTGTGATGCTGTTTTTTTTTTGGAAGAATTTGTATCGAGAGCTAAGGAGTTGTTTCGATTCCAGCTTAAGAGCAGCGGTTTAGCCTCGCCTAGTCTGCCAGTGATGGGTCATGACATTCCTGACTTTGCGGAACCTCCACCATTCAAACAGCAGGTAACTTGATATTTGTTTTGTTGCCTGACCTTGTACCTAGTTAAGTCAGATGAAGTATGGAGCGAAATTAGGAATTATTACTTGAGTGAATTGAATATTTGTAAGAAATTGTTGTTAATGAAAGGCAAAATTAGTAGAAATGTATATTTTAGGGTGGAACTTAATTGATTTTGTAAGTATTGTCTAATGAGACAGTTATGAGATTCTTACCCAAGGCAAGAAGCAGAGTAGCTTAAAAGTTGGAAGTAGGAGTTAGGAGTGAGGCTTGTATTTGAAGAAAAGATCTTGACACTGCTATTGTACCCGTAATATGCGCCCATGCTCTAATAAGCGCCCATGCTCTAATATGCGCCCATGCTCTAATAAGCGCCCATGCTCTAATAAGCGCCCATGCTCTAATATGCGCCCATGCTCTAATAAGCGCCCATGCTCTAATATGCGCCCATGCTCTAATATGCGCCCATGCTCTAATAAGTGCCCATGCTCTAATATGCGCCCATGCTCTAATATGCGCCCATGCTCTAATATGCGCCCATGCTCTAATATGCGCCCATGCTCTCATAAGCGCCCATGCTCTAATATGCGCCCATGCTCTAATAAGCGCCCACCCAACATTTTCTTTGACATATCCCAAAATGTCATTAGTATGTTCCATGTCTTTGTTTTGGTACACACTGATTGTTGTAATGCCTACAAGAATGGTTGGTAGTAAAACTAAGCGATCACTTTCTTAATGTGGAGTGTGCTCGTGCTACTGCAGTTCAAATAATACTGTATGCGACTCCCGAATATGAGCACTTATTAGTAACAAAATTAAGCAGTAAAAAGTGATGCTATTCTAATTTCGTAAGCGCCTTGGACGTATTATGTCGTATACAGTAATTTGATAGGAACACCACAAAAAAGTTTAGTTTTTGGTTCTGATTCGATCAGCATCAGGAATCTATGCAGTCATGATGGCATGTGTGTATGGGTGTGTGTATGTGTGTTACGCTGAGCTCGTAAACACAATATCTCAAGGTGGACTTATGTCATATGTGGTACACAGATAGCCCATGAATTTCATTAATATGCATAGTGGGTGGGGCTTAACATGATTTTGTTGAAATACCTTGTGAATACAGTATCTCAAGATCGATACATGGGATAAGTCCATATATGGTACACAGATAGCCCATAGTCCGTAGATGTGCCCTTTTTATTTTGGTGGTGATGTCATGTATGTTAGTGAGTAGGCAGGGCTTAATCTTAGAGTCTTTGAATGCTCATATTTTTATAATCGCATCACTGATTTGTTTGAAATTGGGTATAATTATGTTGTTAGCTAGTGTGTGTATGTTCATGGTACAAATGTGTTGAATTTCATTAATATCCATGTGGGTGGGGCTTAACATGATTTTGTTGAAGAGAGCTTGTAAACACAGTGTTTCAAGAATGATATGTGGGATTCGAATTATACGTTTATAACTCAAATTGCCCATGGACTGCAGATGTGCCCTATTGTTTTTGGCAGCAATGTTATGCATATTAATGAGTAGACAATTAAGGTATGAATTCAAATCTTGAAATGCTCATATTTTAACAACCGCAATTCTGTTTTATTTCATGTTTGAAATAATTATGTTATAAGCAAGTGTTAAAATGATAAAAATGGTTGAATTTAATTAATTGTGAAATTCCATCCTTGTGAGTACTGTGAGTTATTTGGTTGTCAGTGCTATTCTGAGCCCAGTGTGCAGTAACATTTATTATACAATAGTTCAAACTTATAATTTATACTGCGTGTTGGAACCTCAAAACCTTTGCTTTGCTGGTTATTTTAGTATCAGTGTTTTGTAGACTTACAGTATTATTGCAATTTGTGGTGATAAGAGTTGAGTAAGGCAACTGTGATAGATTAAAAAGTGAACTTTTGTAATGCGTATGACACAAATAATCAACTAAGACGTCCTATGTTAAAGGTTGCACTTCTATGATTTTATAATGAAAATTAATGACTATGGCAAACTAGAGGAAATGTTTTTTCTTTCATACAATTAATCTTTTTATGTTTATCAAATTGATCTTTTTACTTTCTTGCAGCTGCCTCAAATGCCCCTTACTGCAACAGTCTCCATGGATGAGCTAGTACAGTTGAGGCATGATAGAGACGGTGCCTTAGCAGAGGTCGCTAGACTCAGAGTAAGAAGTAGAAGATCATTATTAAATTAATGTCATTTTCCAGAAATAATTCAAATCTGATTGGATCAATGGTAGAGCATCCACTTTTTACGAGAGGACCAGGTTTAATAGGGATCAGGTCATACCAGAGACTGTAAAGATTGTGCATGTTGCTTTTTGCTTCATGCTGGGCATTGTGCCCTCCCTGTCTGCTGAACATGACATCAGTCCATGACAGGTTAACTCTCTGTCTGCTGAACATGACATCAGTCCATGACAGGTTAACTCTGTCTGCTGAACATGACATCAGTCCATGACAGGTTAACTCTCTGTCTGCTGAACATGACATCAGTCCATGACAGGTTAACTTTCTGTCTGCTGAACATGACATAAGCCCATGACAGGTTAACTCTCTGTCTGCTGAACATGACATCAGTCCATGACAGGTTAACTCTCTGTCTGCTGAACATGACATCGGTCCATGACAGGTTAACTCTCTGTCTGCTAAACATGACATCAGTCCATGACAGGTTAACTCTCTGTCTGCTGAACATGACATCAGTCCATGACAGGTTAACTCTCTGTCTGCTGAACATGACATCAGTCCATGACAGGTTAACTTTCTGTCTGCTGAACATGACATAAGCCCATGACAGGTTAACTCTCTGTCTGCTGAACATGACATCAGTCCATGACAGGTTAACTCTCTGTCTGCTGAACATGACATCAGTCCATGACAGGTAAATCTCTGTCTTCTGAACATGACATCAGTCCATGACAGGTTAAATCCCTGTCTGCTGAACATGACATCAGTCCATGACAGGTTAACTTTCTGTCTGCTGAACATGACATCAGTCCATGACAGGTTAACTCTCTGTCTGCTGAACATGACATCAGTTCATGACAGGTAAATCTCTGTCTGCTGAACATGACATCAGTCCATGACAGGTTAACTCTCTGTCTGCTGAACATGACATCAGTCCATGACAGGTTAACTCTCTGTCTGCTGAACATGACATCAGTCCATGACAGGTAAATCTCTGTCTGCTGAACATGACATCAGTCCATGACAGGTTAAATCCCTGTCTGCTGAACATGACATCAGTCCATGACAGGTTAACTTTCTGTCTGCTGAACATGACATAAGCCCATGACAGGTTAACTCTCTGTCTGCTGAACATGACATCAGTCCATGACAGGTTAACTCTCTGTCTGCTGAACATGACCTAAGTCCATGACAGGTTAACTCTTTGTCTGCTGAACATGACATAAGTCCATGACAGGTTAACTCTCTGTCTGCTGAACATGACATCAGTCCATGACAGGTTAACTCCCTGTCTGCTAAACATGACATCGGTCCATGACAGGTAAACTCCCCGTCTGCTGAACATGACAACGGTCCATGACAGGTTAACTCCCTGTCTGCTAAACATGACATCAGTCCATGACAGGTTAACTCCCGAACAGAATAGACTGGAGCATTTGGAATACAGTGTTTACTCACGGACGCAATGTACAGGGTTCGTATGCGTCAGGGAAAACCTGGAAAGTCATGGAATTTTGTTTTAATGTTTTCCAGGCCTTGTACTGTAAGTCAGGGAATACAAGGAAACTATCAACAGTCATGGAAAATCATGGAGTTTCATTCTTGAGTAATGATTTTTTTTTTTTTAGGGATCTATTTCAAGGAATTTTCATTATAAAAAGAAAGTGTTTTTTCAATCATTTTTTGCAAAAAGATGGCAGTCTCCACGAAAGTTACTGTCACGTACGTAAACATACCCATGTTAAAATGCAATTTACGTTGATGTAAAAAGTATTCAACAATATTGAGCAATAACTACAAGATTGCTTGCCATAAATAAAGTCAAATATCTTAAGACTAATATGACATCTGAATCGAGGGATATGCTTTACATATGTGAGCAAATTTGGTGCATGCCCCGATTGAGGTATACAAGATGCACTTGAGTATGATACCTTAAGGAGTTTCTCCCAATTGGATTCAGGAAATGCATATCTCAATAAGGAGGATTTCCTAACTGTACTAGTGACTGGAGTGTCACACATGTAACACTGTAATATACTTTCAATGTCAATACATGTTGTGTACAAACGAAAGGAGTTGTTATTTACTTCTTGATTTCTATTAAAACATTTTCCTGTTTGTGCTTTTAATTCTTGGAATCCAAGTGCTAGCAGAATGATCAGAAGACGGGCTTGATAAAATTTGTCATAATTTGTGTTCTGATTGTCACTGAGTCAATGTTGTCTGTCACTGTCAGTACCTAGCCTAATGTTACATGTTTTGAGAGGATTTGTTTTGAAAAACCTGCAAACTAAATAGGCATCCTTCATATTTACAAAAAGTCCAAAGGCCAGGAAGTTTTCAGTTTCGTGATTCATGGATGTAGAAAGATCATAGAGCTGCAGGATTTTCTTGTAACATACATAACAACACCTAACTTAAGGAAAACCAGCTACCGCATATGGTGGAGTAACTTTGTACAATTTATTTTCACATGGGGCCCAATGATCCTAGACATATTGCCACCTCCCATTAGCCCACACACTTAAGCCTTACATAAAAAGGCCTGTAACTTCTGTTAAAAACACTTATCTTATACAAATTTTCATTGAAAAAATTAATTGTTTGAAAGCTTTAGAAATATTTGCAATGAATATTTTTGGTTCCGATGCGATAGCATGGGTGTGTGTTTGTCACCAACTAACATATGTCTAAACAAAGTTTCTAAAAATGTCCCGTTTTTATGTGACATGTTTGAAAGTTGATGTCTAAGATCACACCTTTGTTGTCACTTATTCAGGTTGGGCACCACTTTGTTAAAGTTTGGTCAAGTCTTGTTAACAAAATATTCTGTTGTATGCAGTTATAGGAATTTCAGTTTGTTAACAGTTTTCTTAAGTTTCATGGTACAGGTCATGGAAAAGTCAGGGGATTTATGCTAACAAGCCATTGAAAATTATGGAAACATGATGTCAGATAAGTGTATGAACCCTGTTGTCAGATAAGTGTATGGACCCTGATGTCAGATAAGTGTATGAACCCTGTTGTCAGATAAGTGTATGAACCCTGATGTCAGATAAGTGTATGATCCCTGATGTCAGATAAGTGTATGAACCCTGATGTCAGATAAGTGTATGAACCCTGATGTCAGATAAGTGTATGAACCCTGATGTCAGATAAGTGTATGAACCCTGATGTCAGATAAGTGTAGGGACCCTGATGTCAGATAAGTGTATGAACCCTGATGTAGGACACAAAGCCAAGTAATAAATGCAATACCATTTTAGTATGAGTCTGACCCTCAACCCACAGAGCTATTGCCTTTGATACTACCCTTGCATGTTGTCAATCTGGAAGTTGTTTTTTTGTCTTTTCAAGATTTTGTTGCCTAATTCTAATTTTAATCAAACTTGTTTTGTTTTTGCAGAATCTTGTTAACGATAAAGAGAGATTCTTCAGCAGAAAGGAAGAGGAATTATCAAGAATACGAAAAGTAAGCATTTTGACCTTTCCATGATGAATTAAAAATTGTTTCTTCGTTCTTCAAGAATCCAGTTTCTAATTCCGATGCCCAATTGTTTGATATATTTTCAAGTTTAATGTTTCAATAGAATATACAAATTTGTAATGCTACAAAGTTGCAAATTTTAATTTTCTTGTGGTATTTCATTGTTTATTATTTGGGATGAAGCAGTCGAACATTTTGGCTGATTCTGCTAATGATTGTTTCACACTTGAGCTAACTTCTTGTAACTGTGTTACTTGAAACATTTGAAAGTTCAGTCACATTTGATTCACCCCATGGTAGCATTTGTGCAAGTTACCATGTTCAGTCCTGGATTGGGTCATTTCAGAGAGGATGTAAAAATGGTACCAATTGTTTCCTTGCCTAGTGCTCGGCATTTAGAGGATGGAACGTAATGTGACATTGCAGGGGGCAGTAATGTGACATTGAACGGGGCAGTAATGTGACATTGCAGGGGGCAGTAATGTGACATTGCAGGGGGCAGTAATGTGACATTGAACGGGGCAGTAATGTGACATTGAAGTGGAAAAGGGGGGAAAATCATTAAAAAATTGAATTGTTTTTCGCTCAGATGACTTGTCTAGTTAAGATCCTTTCATTTTCACCAGGATGCCCAGGGTGCCATACATGAGAGCCGGGCCCTGAAGAGCAAGGTCCATCTTGCAGAGGCGGCACAGAAGGAGGCCAGGCACATGGAGATGGACTATGAGGAGGTAATGAGACTCCTGGAGTCAGAGATCCATGAACTACGCACCCAGCTTAAAGAGCGCCCTCCACCTTCAGAAGTAAGTTTTGGTAGCTGTTATGTAAGAAGAGTAATGATTTTCTTAGTTTAAGGGATTCATTTATTTAGATTTTGTGATCGTATCATTTTTTGTCTGAAATACTTATAGCTTACCTTATCTTTATTGTTAATGATATTTACTTATATTTATCTTCATCCTGCATTTTAAGAAGCTATTTTTATTGTTTTATTCAGGCTAAAGTTTGCCTCACATTCACTGCCATAAACCATCACAGTAATCTATATGCAGCAATATTTCTCTTACAAAGATCCAACTTTGAGATGTCTTTCATTTCCTGTGTTTAGAAAGGTAAAACTACAGCAATTTAAGGCAATTCTGTAATGTTGGAGCTCTAACCGTTGCAATATTTGCTATAGATATTTGTAAAACTCCTGTATATTGAAAATATTAGGATAGGTCACTTGGTATTATTTTGATTTGTATTTTTCAGTCATCTGAAAATGTGGAGGATCTTCAGAAGCGGTTGGCTCTCATTGGGTGTGAGTTACGCAAAGCAGAAGCCAGTAAAAAGACGTTTGAGGTGGCGACAGAGAGGTTGCTTCAGTTCGCAGAGGTGAGATTAACATCAAATAGGCATGATATCACCTCTAAATCATATGAGCATCTTCAGTGTATATATGTAGAAAATTTAATTGCCCAACAGAATGACATTCAGAATTTGAATTTTTAGATTATGCAAAAAAGTTCAGAATTTTATAGATACTGCTCAGGGGTTTAAAATTGTATGCTGTTTAACAACAGGAATAACGCAGCTTAAAAACCATTTCTAAGTAAATATCATTATAGGGTAGTTTTAATAATTTGTAATATTAAAACAAACGAACAATTATTGATTTTATTTTTAAACTGTTCTGTTGGAGATATTGGCTTGTTTCATGGTGTTCATCATAGTACCCTGATATACAAATAAGAGTTTATTGTGTCCATGCACTGAAGATGTGTATAAATCACTTTCTAGCCATCAAGTTTCATGAAACCTAAGGTATGTTCCATGCTTGCAAAGTTTATTTTGTCCTTTGTGATGCCTCAATCCTCTTATTACCCTTTGTACATGCCGAAAAGTTTCTCTTTTAGCCTACCAGCACCCGACACCTGAGTTAACCCTGAAAACTCAGGTATGACAATTACCAACCCGACTTCCTGTTTAGTGTATTTTGTTTCCACTCAAAACAATGATTGTTTATCTGCCATTCCCATGCACACCACAGCCAAGTAGCCCAAGGCAATTTGTGTGTATAAGATTACACAAAGCCAGAGCTGAATGATCAAGGCACTGTTGTGATTGAAATCACTCATCCCTGTTAGGTGTCTTAGTGGAAGAACTTGGTTTTCAAACTGTTGATAAAAATAGCTGCGTATCATAATGCCTGAGGTAATAATGTGCATTAACTGTGAATGATTGACGGATCATTTCTTCTAAGGAAAGATATTACTTCATGTGGATACCTTGGACATTGTTGTGATTAGGACTAAAGGCTTAGTGCGTCAATTAATAAAATGAATTGATTAATTAGTGATTTTATGCTAATAAAGCTGACATTAGATATCCATTGTTCTGGAAAGGAAGATAAATTAATTTGATCCTTGTCTTGCAGTTTACTCATGATTATGTAACTGGGGGACCAAAGGCAGTCAATTTTCGGTAAGCAATTTTTATATTCCTGTACCTTTTTCAATTCATTTTTAAATGAATTGTTTGCATATCTTGTTCTTTTAAGGAATCTTTCTTTTGTTTCTGAGGTTAAAAACATTGATTGACACATTCCTACGCTAAAACTGCGAAATTGTTATTAATTGATTCAACCACATTTAACAAGATTTAGGAGAAACACTAACAACAGTAAAACTTAATCACAATGGTGTATCATTAACACAGGTTGCATAAGAAATAACAGTCATCATAGCAGTTTCAAGTATGATTGTTTGTAGGCTTTTAGGTTTGCAAGCAGATTTGAGAGACGGAATGAAGGAAATCAGTTTGACATCGTTTTTACAGTTAGGGGTGTAGTGGTTAAGGAGTCATGCTCATATATATGATATCCCTTGGTGTGAACTGACTGAAGTGCTCTCATCTTTGCTCTCAATTTGTGAAAATTTTCATCCAGATTTTGGTTTTTATTCAGGCTGAGTTTTACCATATTGTTGTTTCTTACATTTTTTTCTGCATATGTGTTATTTTCATTAGTTTCCTCATTGTTATTTTTTTTTGCTGTTGCTGGCTTGTGTGGTATACTAACTCTATCCTATTACACACACTTTGTTGCTAGGCCTTACAGTTGTTGTAAGCTAGGCCTTGGTATTGTTGTGTTAGGCTTTGTTATTTTTTAAATCTAAGTGTATAGTCTTATGTGTTGAGTGTAGGCTAGTATATTGTGTGTTGAAGCTAAGGTATTTCTTTAGGTATTGTTGGGCCTATTGTTCCTCTTTCAGGTTGTTGCTTTTGGTTTCTTGCTTCTGTTAATTATATTGTATGGTCATGGACAGTTTATTTGCTGTGATAGCTGTAATATGTGGATTGATTTCCAGGAGTTTGGTGTGACATGTAGTTTTTAGGAAAAATTGGTTGATAGTTTTGTATTAATTTGTTCAAAGTGTATAAGGTTGAAGGCTTTAGAGTTTTAGACACCCTGGTTGTAGTTGTATCATTGAAAAGATTGATGCCAGTGTGCATACTGAGTTTTGTGGCTTAGATGTGGGTAGTCAGACATGTGATGTTGATACTTCTTTGGGTGAGGAATTTGGGTAGATAGTCTTGGATCAGATTCTGTTGACAGGCCTGATGTAGGGTTGTCTTGTGGTTGATGATTGTACAGGTACCATTGGTTGTGAGGTTGTTGATTCATCTAGTGAGTTGCCTGTGGATTCTGTTAGGGATAAGGTATTATGGATAGGGGATTCACTTGTAAGGTATGTTGACACAGAGTTTTGTGGAGAAGATCGTAGTAGCAGGATTAGGATGTGTCTTCCAGGGGCTAGGGTTGATGATGTTAGTTCTCGTGTTAAGACTTTATGTAAGGGTGAAGATACCGTTGTAGTTTCAATTGGTACAAATGATATTTCAAGGAGAAATGTTGATTTTGCGAGGCGTATTTTTATGGATTTGTTATTCAAGTTGAAGCACACACAATGTAGGATTGTAGTTGTTGGTCTGTTGCCGTGTAGGGATAGTTCCTTCATGATAAGATAAGATGTTGTTGATCAATAGTTGGCTAGAGAGTATTTGTCATCTGTTTGAGTTCAGTTTTGCAAATTTCTGGCATAAGTTTGAATCTCGGGTTGATTGGTTCATGAGAGATAGTTTGCATTTAACTAGGAAAGGTGTTCGTGTTCTTGCTAGGGGTGTCAATAGGGCAATTAAGGATCCGAGTCCTTTAAACTAGTCACGGGAGTGAGTGTTTTAACCTACCCTTTTGTCAGGCATGGTTCTGGAAAGGGGATTGTGCTTCTAGTGATTAAGATTTTAATTAAGGTTATTTTTTTCAAATGTTTATAGTATTTTGAATAAGGATGATGAGCTTCTGGCTGAAGTTTCAATTAGTAGATCAATATAATCGGTATTACTGAGAGTTGGATTTATAGTAAAATTAGTGATTCAGAGATACATATTCCAGGCTACTCAGTTTTTAGACAAGACAGATTAGATACTCTCAATGGTAGAGGAGGTGGTGTTTTAT
Organism: Chiridota heheva; assembly: GCA_020152595.1. Lineage (NCBI taxonomy): Eukaryota > Metazoa > Echinodermata > Holothuroidea > Apodida > Chiridotidae > Chiridota > Chiridota heheva. The sequence goes on along the minus strand of JAIGNY010000172.1, from coordinate 89,783 downwards.
TGTTTGTGAAAGATAGTTTTAATTGTATAGATAGGACTGCTCAGTTTTCCTTTAGTTTTCAAATTGCCTATGGTGTGAGCTTATTGTTGATGGTGATGTTGGTAGTTCAGTGGTTGTTGGTGTTGTATATAGATCACCAAATTCTAGTCCAGAGAACAATCAGAAATTGCTTGACTGCTTTAGGGAAGTTGCTTCTAGGAGGGTTGTTGTTTTTGGGGACTTTAATTTTTCAGACATTGATTGGAATCTGTGTACTAGTGGTCCACATGGTAAAGATTTTCTGGAAGTTGTATCTGACTGCTTTGTCACCCAGCATGTGTTGTTGTTTCCCACACATGGTAGTAATTGTCTTGATTTGGTTTTCAGTAGTGAAGAAAGTATGGTTAAAAATGTGCTAAGTAGCGATGAGGTAGGATGTGGTGATCATGATCTTAGTAGTTTTGATCTGTATTATTTCACCAAGGCTTCTGGAGCTAATAAACTGGTTTTAGATTTTAAGAATTCTGACTTTGCTGCAGTTTAGGATAATTTGTCATTCGATTGGACTTCTTTGCTCTGTGACTTAGATCCTTCAAAAGCATGGGATGTTTTCCAAACTAAAGTTTTTTAAGGTGTGAATAGGTTTGTCCCATTAAAGAAAGTCTGTAGGCATAATCAGCCAGTGTGGATGTCTCGGGATGTTTTGCGGGCAGTTCGGAAAAAGAAGAAGTTGTGGCATTGATATAAACACAGTGGGTGTCCTGCGGAGGATCATGAATAGTTCACAAGGGTTTGATAAGAGATACTAAAGTGCTTTTTGAAAAACGTTTGTCCAAAGAGGTTAAGATTAATCCTAAGTTATTTCATTCTAATGTTGGCTCAAAGTAAAAAAAACAAGGAGGTTGTTGGTCCCTTTCAGGGTAATGATGGTGTCACTAGTAATAGTGGTAAGGATATGGCTGAGGTTTTGAATGACTACTTTGTGTCTGTTTTTACTAAGGAGTCCCTTGCTGATGATGTTGTGAATTATCTTAGTGTGCACTCTCTAGTTTTTATTAAAGATGTTGATTGTTCAGTTGATGTGGTGTCTAAGAAGTTGAAGGGTTTGAATTCAAATTAAGCACTTGGTCCAGATGGTATTCATCCTGCTATCTTATGTTATTGTTCACATGTTCTTTCTGTTTCCCTGAGTATTATCTTTTCACAGTGCTTTAATGTTGGTGTTATTCCTAGTGATTGGAGAATTGCTAATGTCACTATGTTTAAAAAGGGTGACCACAGTTTTCCCTGTAACCATAGGCCAGTGAGTCTTACTAGTGTTGTTGTGTGCAAGGTCATGGAGTCCATTGTTAAGGTTGTTGTACTAGATCATTTACTACTAGTCAATGAATGGTTTGTTCAATTTGTCCCAGCATGGGCTCTTACCTAAGAGGTCTTGTGTTTTTAATTTATTGGAGTTTCTTGATGTTACTAAACTAGTTTATTCTAATCATAATGTGGATGTTATCTATTTAGACTTCCAAAAAGCATTTGATAAGGTTCTGTTAGGCAGGCTCATGATAAAAACAAGAGTACTTGGTGTGGAGGAAAAGTGTGCCAGTTGGATAAATGCTTGGTTAGTTGACAGGTCACACAGAGTTGTTGTTAATGGTGAAGTATCTCAATGGAAGAAGGTTACAAGTGATGTTCCTCAGGGATCTGTGTTGGGTCCGCCTCTTTTTTTAATCTTCATTAATGATATTGATGTTTCCCTTGGCTCTAGGATTTGTAAATTTGCTGATGACAATAAGCTGTACAGGATTGTTGATAATGCTAGTGATTCTTCACTTTTGCAAACTGATCTGGATAAGTTAGTCTCTTGGTCCCAAACATGGCAGATGTCATTCAATGTTGAAAAATGCAAAGTTATTCATTTTGGTCAAAGTAATGTGGGTTTTGATTACTTCATGAATGGTTCAAATCTTGGTTGTGTTGATCAAGAAAGGGATCTAGGTGTTGTCATTACCAGCAATTTGAAACCTTCTAGACATTGTGCTTTAGCAGCTGCAAGAACAAATAGGATGTTTTGTTTGATTAAAAGACATTTTTGCTTTCTTGGTAGAAAGGTTGTTCTTAATTTGTATAAGCAGTAAGTCAGGCCTCACCTTGAGTATGCTATTCAGGCTTGGAGTCCCTTTTACGAGAAGGATAAGTTCATTTTGGAGCAGGGTCAGAGAAGAGCCACTAGACTTATTCCTGAAGTAAGGAATTTTTATGAATCTAGGTTGCAAATTCTTGGTTTGACCACGCTTGAGTTGAGAAGAGTACGTGGCGATATGATTCAGGTTTTCAAATTCCTATCTGGTTGTAATGTCAGACTTCCTGTTATTGCTTACATGTTTCAGCTAATCCTCATGTTACACATGGTAACAGTTTGAAGTTGACCAAAGAGTTCTCATGGATAGATATTCATTATTTAGCTTTTCGCAAAGAGTTGTCAATGAGTGAAATGGTTTGCTTGAGTGGGTAGTTAGCTCCAATTCTGTTCACAATTTCAAAGTCAACATTGATAAGCTGTTTACTAACTCTGTGCGTCTTTTATTTTTTTATTTTTTTGTGGTGGTGGTGGTGGTGTTACTTTGGGCTTTTTATGGGGTGACTAACCTCTCTTAGCCTGTCATCTTGTTATGTTATATTATGTTATATGCGAAAGGTACTGGGTTTGATTTCCGTCGCGAGCGATGCATTGTGTCCCTGGGAAAGACACTTTACTTGCTTCAGTCCACTCAGCTGTAAAATGAATACCAGCACTGGTGGCTAGGGACTTAATCTGCGATACATCCCGTCCAGGGGAGTCATGTGCTCTAATCCGCTTTCGCCATGGAAACTGGGGATAAGCACTGGCCTAATTAGCCTTCATGGCTTGAGCATGGAACAAACTTAAGCATTTGTACAGTTAGCATCGATCCAAATGAAACAAATTCATGCTGTCATTAACTGTTTACACAAAAGACGGTTTAGAAAAAATGGTTACTTACAATGTATGTGGATGAACAAATGGTGGCAACCCTACTCATTGCACATTCCCTTAAAATGGCCGCTATGGTAATACACTGACAGCCTCAAGAGTTTCTCTCAGGAGGATTCTGTGTGATATTTTGAGGCAACATGTAGATACAAACCACAGTTTAAAAAAATAGTTCTTAGTATCCGAGGAAGAAACCAAAAGTTTGAGAAAAATGATTGAGATAGCAAACACTGAAAAACAATTTTTTAAAAGAACTTTCTTCAGCCAGTGCTGGATACTCTTGAGTGTCAGTGATTATTTTAACTGAATATTCCCGTAAATTTTCAATTTCATTTATAGAGGACTGTTAACAAAACAAATTGATGAAAACAGCATGATGATATTCTATTATGTTTTGGATATAATGCATCTCAAGTATTTCACCAGTATGTTGCTGATGCGTTGTACAGTGTGATGTCATACTTGCAGATCCAAGACCCTTGTTATATATTTTTTTTTTAATTGATTGCCTCTTTATAAATTTCTAAAACAATTTTTATTTTCATTGAGATGGGATATAACATGCATTTTACAAAAACATGTTATGCCCATCTGCTCATATACAAGAAAAATATTTTTTTCTTTGACGATAGAAATACTCCTTAATGATATGAATGTGAACTCATTTTGTTGCTGATCTAGATCCCACGGAGAAGGATCCAGGAGGGCTGAGGGCGGTGTTTACTATCCACCCGGTTACTTGGGAAGGCACAAAAGAGGGCAGGTGGACTTGGCTGCAGAGGCGAAAGATGCGGTAAAATCAGTGAAATCACTAATTGAAGTGGAACGTGAGTAGATTTGAAGAGCTGTGTTTTATTGCTAGCCATGAGATGATTTCGTGACAAAGCATATGAAGCTTGTGATTTGTTTATGTGATCAAATGTTCTCCTTTGAAGTGTCCAAGCTGAAATATTTCAGTATTTTTTAGGATACACCTAAGTTTTAAATTCACATTATATGTGCTGCATATGTTATGTACAAGGAGCATTTGCATAACAATACACCAATAATCTCTCTGGAATTACATTTTTAGTTACATATCATGGTTAAATGTTTCTTCAAGTATCGAAATATATCAATTTAAATTCTCATAAAACAAGAGATTTAGGTTTTTTTTTAAATTGGAATGGACATGGTCAATTTATGTTAATTCTCAACAACTGATGGAGATTATTAGGCCTGAAAACTCACACCGGTGTAAGGTGATTGATTTCTAAAGCAATGGAACCTTGAAATGGAATTGTAAAGTAATTAAAGTTTGAATGGAATTGTAAAGCAATTGAACATTGAATTGAAGAATAAAATTGCAGGACATTCATTTGCATTTAAGAGGAACTTGATTTCAACTATAAATTGAATGTTAAACAATTGAACTTTGATTGGAAATTAAAAGTATCTGAACTTTATTTTGAATGTCAAAGTGATAGTGATTGTTTAGCTGGTAACTAATAGTTCAAAGACCTATCATGTTTCATGAACATTAAACAGCAGTATGTAAAGCAGTAAATGTATTGCACTCACCACAGATGATCACAAATGTGAAAATATTGAGCGATTAAATGATTGCATATTTTTCTCTGACAGCTTTGCCATATGGATGGGAGGAGACATACAATAAGGATGGAATGAGATATTTTACCAAGTAAGTGAAATGGTACAAGTCTATGTGAAGTGAAGCTGGTCCACTTGTGGATCAAGTGAAGGGTCTGGAAGGAGGTACCCCCACCTCCCCTCCTCCTATCATTTCTGATTAACAGGTTTTAGTTTTTTGTTTACGTTTTCATATTTGTTCAATTTGATTCTTAAGTGTACACATATGCAATATAATATAATTTATATGTTATTGTTCAAAATGTTCCAAAAGTTAATAATTGCTAAGGATAAATGCTGTGTAAAACCATTCACCTAAAAATATTTTTTGCAAATAACTCAATAGTATTGTTAACCATGTATACTGCTAGTTGGCAGTCAACCAGGGTGGAAGAGAGATTGCAACCTTCATGTTCCTTAACCTTTACTCTACCACGCTGCGATATTATCACCCTTTTTAAACCACCTTTTCTAAAAAAAAAATTAGGACCGTATTAAAGTCCTATAGGAGTAATCTTAGTAGCAGTATAAAGTACTCAAATACTTCTTTCACAAATGTAACTTTTTTATAGGAACAGGTTTTTGAGAAAAAGTAGCTTGAAAATAGGTAAAACTCAAAAATTGCTAAATTGTCTTTTTTTTTCTCGTTTAAATCTTACAATAAACTTAAACATCACATTTTTGCTTCAAAATCAAACACGCAAGTTCTAAGACATGATATTATTGATTTCTGGTCTAATTTTTGTAATCCCTACTTGCAATCTTTTGTTCTGGAGAAATTTCTTCAAAATTTTATAAATTTCTGTCATTTTTGACCCTATTTTTTCAAAAAATTGTGTACCAGAATTGTACATCACACATGCTTCGTTGAACCACCGTTCGAAACTACTTGCAATTTCCTTTCAATTGATATATAAATAAAGGCATACTCCCCTATTTGGATCCTATCCTGTAATGATTAAATTTCACCGCAGCATTTTCAATGACTACATAGTGTAGTGGATGTAAATGCGGCCATCATGCGAGCGCACCAGTTTCAAGTCCTGCCGAGACTACTGCGTTATAATTTTTCTGCTGCTGTTTTTAGGGGTCATTTTGAATCAAATCATTTTTGGTGTTTTTTCATCTTTTCCTTCTTGCTAAAAAAAATGTCGTAGATTAGCATTATTGGAAAGGAAAATTTTATAAAGTATCTAAATATGTAACACAGTTTTTAATATTTACAAGAAATTATACTTGTGCAAAGATTGACCCATTTGTTGACCAAATTTAGCCAAAAATTACTTAATTTGCATATTTTTGTCCAATTCTTTTTAATTTGGCTTTCATTACTCAAAAAATCAATATCTTGGCTTCCATTCAACCAAACTTGTAAATGACAAAAATGAAAAAAAAGTTGTCAAAATTGCATATGATAAAAAAGTTGCGAAAATTGGGCTCACATTTTTCAAACCCCTGGTAGAGTAAGGGTTAATTCTGCTTTGAATATGTATAACAATATTTGAACATTGTTTATCAACATTACTCACATTGTTCTATAAAAACTGATAACTTTTTGTAAACATTTAATTCTTTCTTTAGTCTCTCATCCTAGTAGCTGTTTGACTGTTAATTCATTTTGCTCGTTTCCTTTTTCCGACCTAGCCACATCACACAGTCCACTTCGTGGGTGCATCCTGTGTCCAGTGTTAATCATTTACCTGTGGAGAGGATCAAAGATTTACCTGAGACGGCTACCTGATCTGGTCAGTCAAAGGGGCATCTTTACAAGTGACCGTCTCTTGAATGAGAATGGATGCAGATTGTACTCATTGTCTTCCATGTCATCCTTCAAGAAAGTTAGGCACGGTACTCAAAAGTATCATTTTATCTTGAAGGAGACATCAAATCTGACGTAATCCTTATTTTGTATGATAAAATTCAAAATAACAAATCCTCTGACCAACTTTTTTTGTAATCATTAAATACTTTATTACTACTACTATGGGAGGCATCATTTATATTTAAAAACATGCAGAATATTATGTCATCAATTGAGCAGGTTGATGGAATGCCTTGTATTTCTTTATAATCTATCTCAAGTTTTGTAGCTTATGAAAAGTTGGTTTCATTTTGGAAGGGTCAAGGATATTTTTGTGTAAACATGAAATTAGGAAAACATGCTGTTTAAGCTTTGTGTTGCAACATTTTGGTATAAAAACTTTAATACTTTTTTTAAAGAAATACATTATAATCTTTATGTCCCTGTTGGAGAAATAGTGTCATCATGCACAAGATTCCAATACAGAATGGAACAAAATGGCAGCCTCCGTGTGTCAAATTTCAAACATGAATAACTTGAGATAGGAATAAGATTTGGGGGTCAGTTGGTTGAGATTTTAATTGTGAAACATATGAAATACAGATTGTATCAGACTTTTTGTCTCCTTGAACCATTTTCCATAGTTTTAACCTGACAGAAGAGTATGAGTTGACATCTTTCAGTCTTTGCTTTCAAACGTTTTGGAAATACCCTTGAAAAGATTGTTGTCCCAATCAGGTATTTATGACATTGGTGGCTGCAAGAAAGACAATGAATCATGTAAATTCAAAAGAGTGTACATTTTTCTATTTTTTAAATTTGTTATTTACCTCCAGTTCCATACAAAACAATTGCCTATGTTATATATCAAGATTAGTGTTGATATAATAACATAAGAAGAAGGTTTAGTCACCCCATGAGAAGCCTAAACCACCACTGCCACCACAAAAGAAGGAAAAAACTGGAAAAAGCAAGATCTAAGAGTTAGTAAAGAACTTAACAGTGTTAACTTTGGAATTGTGTACATAATCAGAACTATCCATGCACCCACGAGGGCAAACCATTCCACTCATTAATAACTTGAGAAAGCTAAAACGCTTTTTATCAATACTTGAGAACTTATTGGTCAACTTCCAACTGTGATCACATGGTCATGGGCAAGATTTGACTACTAAAAGTGGGGTTAGGGTGGGGGGTGAAGTCACAAAATCAAACTTGCCTTTTAAAAGTAGGGGGGAAATTATTCTAAGATACTGTACCAAAAATCACTATATGAATGATGTAAATTCTGAAAGAAGAGGGGGAACACTCACATTGTACCCCCATTATCTGACCTATGGGTATTGGTTTAAGTTAAAAGAGGATTAAGCTTTTACCTATTAGGTATTTGATATAGATCATGATAAGAAAATGCTTTTCAAAAGTAGAGGGTTATAATGTGCACTTCGTTAATCTTTTCTTAATGTTGAATTGAAGACTTATGTAATTTTACAAAAGAATAAATTTGAAAAAGTTATATATCTTGTTCAAAATCATAAGTGATTAAGTAAGCTTTGTCTTCCATTTATTGTGTAGAAGCGACATCTTCGGTGACATGTATTTGTATTATTAGGTAGATTCTTGACAAAGAACTACAGTGAATTATTCGGACTTGTTGGGCATTGCTTATTTCCTGCAGATACTTTACAGATCTTTCTGATTTCTTTACAAAAATTATAATTTCATTTGTTGTGCGTACGATCTATATTAGGAGAACTATTCCAACAAATACAGGAGACTTAACAAATGTGTGGCTGGATACATCATTTCAAATTGGATTCTAGTCATTTCTATAGTATTCTTGTTAACAGCTTTCGGTCAGATTTGTTCTCATTTTGTTTCTTTCGTTGCTTACGGTCATTTAAAATGAAAATTAAAGGGGCAGGCTTGTCTCAGTAAAATTGTGTAATGAGAACTTTTACGTCACTTCCGGTTGTGGAACACACAAGATCCCTGCCGGTTTGTACAGTCAGAGAGTGGCAAGTTGTGTGTGTGAAGTTTCATGCACGGTGCATAACGTTACGAGAAACTTGTTTTTTTTTAATGTGTTTGTCAGAAAGAAAAAGTAAACGTGAATTATTAGTAAGATAATCACTAGACGAAACTTACAATGAGAGAAAAAAGGTTAAAGAAAAAATCAAAATAAATCATTGGTTTGCAAAGTCTATCACCGAAACTGCCTGGGCTATAACATGTGTTAATTATTACGGGTTTTTTATTTGATATATACCTTGAAATTAGAGCCAAATAATTGTGCAGCTATTGGTTGAAATTTTAACCAATCAAACAATTTGAATTGAATTCTAAACTTTGTGTCCATATGATGATTTCGCCTCTTTAAATGATAATTTTATCCTTATCCTTTTATTAATGGTTTTAAGGAGATCTAACGTGCAATACAGATTTTGTTAATATTTTTTGTCCATAGGATACCTTGAATTTGTCATCTTGTTTTTGTTTACCTTGAAATAATTTCTGATTCAATTTATTTATATCTTTATACATGTGTGCCTTGATTATTTTGTTTTTTGTTTAATATAATTTTCTCTTGAGTCTCCCATGTGAATGTATATGATAAAACACTATTAAAGAAAAAGTGCAGAGAAAAACCATATTGATATCTTATTCCATTTCACCTGTTTGTTGAAAAGTGGACAGTGCAGTATTGTGTTATGTCATAGTTACACTTCCTAGAACTTCCACTTCCAATGTCTATTGATTCCTATGAAAATAAATTTTCCATTTTTCTCTTATCAAGAATCAGGAGCATAGCCAGGGTTGGGGGAGGGGGTGGGGGAATGGGTTACCCCAATAGAATTTCCAATAGAAAAGAAAAAAAAGGACCAATCTTTTCAAATGAGTAGTCATTGACAGTGGTGATCGAATACAATATTAGATAATTGTAGGCACCCTCTAATCTACTAAAACGTATAGCTCCCACTAGGGGCCCATGGCCCTTGGATGGGCCCCTAGACCCCATGCCGATGTGCAAAGCGTATACAGCTGGCAGATCCGCCCCTCCCAAAATAAAAAACTGGCTACGTCTTTGTCAAGAATATTAGATATATGAACAAATGGGCAAAGCATGTTCTTTATACTGCATGTTGTATCCCATCTTAAACAGTTGAACAAAATATTTTCTCTGTAATTTAGAAAGAGGTTATGAATTTAAAACAAAAACTACATAATAACTATCTTGGGAGTGCAGCTGTAATATCTTACTGTTGAATTAGACTTTACTGCACTAGTCAACTTTTAACACGTGGGAATCTTTGAGATGTGATAAATCCTAAACAGAATATCAACATGGGTTGTTTTCACCAGTGTCTCTTTAATTGCCGTCTTTTATATCAATCTTGAAAAATCACAAGAATATGTAAAATACATTTTGAGAAATTTGATTGCCATTATGTTTGATTGTTGTAATTCCTTTTCAAGTTTTCATGCACATTCCTGCAATTAATTGGAAGTGTTCTAATTTGTTCTGATATTGTGTTACCTCATCACCCAGATGCCAACTATCAAGCCTCAGGGCGGTAGGAGACCTTGAGTTGTTGAGGGAATAAGGCGACATTGAATATCATCAATCCATACAAAAAATTAGCTTTTGGATGCAAAAAAAAATAATAAGGTTTTGAATGTGAAAAAAAAGTTTGAGATAAAAAAAATAAGATAATGTGCTTTCCTGCTATGGAGTATGGAATCACGAAATCAACTTAATGGCTACTTTGATAGATTATCCCCCTCCCCCACCTAAATCATCGAAGCCTTCAAAAATATATATATATATATATACAAAAGTATCCCCATAAATTGTGAGGGTTATGCATGTTATTTTCAAATTCAGTTTTCAGAAATTTTGTGTTCCTTGTTTGAGCCAATAATTCCTGAAGAAGGTAGATCGTCAAATCAGAATAATGATTACATTTGTCTTCTTGAAAATATTTTGTCACTGAAAAGAAAAGATGTTTTCAGGGCATGACGGCAGGGTTGAGTGGTGCACAGATGGATGGGCAAATTTTCCCCGTTACTATGTTAAGAAAGGATATGCATACAGATATAAATGATAATACTGATAACTGGGTAAGGAAACTATGTTGTGTTTAAACTTAAAGTTGTTATACTGCGATGTATGTACTTCTTATCGGTCACTGATTCATAGGAATTTTAAAGCGCATTATCTTTTATTGTCATAACTTCTTAATCCTTCAAGATTTAAGTTCATGCAAGCATTCAAATTGAACAAAAACAATTTAGTGTACACCAGCCTGGCAGAACAACAAAATATTTGGGAGCTGAAATGGCCAATGAACTTTGGGTGGGCCCCTTGATAGATCCAGAGGCGAAGCCCTAGTTGGGGCCCAAGAAGAGAAGACCCGGAAACTACGATTTTAGGCATTCCTGTGGTTAAAATGTGGTGATATTAAAAAAATATACTAAATTTGAGACATTTAATATTTGGTGTGTGTGTGTGTGGGGGAAGGGGGGGGGGGAGGAAGGGGGGGGGGGGTTGGGTGGAAGCTGAACATGATACGTGTTTTCAGGGCAAGGTAGGGTTGAAACGCACAGATGACTGGGCAAATTCTCCCCGTTGCTATGTTAAGAAAGGATATTGATGCTTTCAGATATAAATGATAATACTGTTAAAATGGTTAAGAAAAATAGGGTGTTTAAACTTGAAATAAGTTGTGATACTATGATTTATGTACTTGTAATCGGTCACTGATTCATAGGAATTTTAAAGCACATTATCTTTTATTGTCATAACTTCATAATCCTGCAAAATTAAGTTTATGCAAACATTTAAATTGAACAAAAATAAGTAGCATGTGCTAAGTTGTTTTGTTGAGGGGGCTGAGCAAGCTAAGACCACTCTTCCCCCTGCCAATTAGTCTTTGGGACTGGTAGAGGATTCTGTCTTGGTGCCCTATAATTAAGATTTTACTTGGAAGCATGTATCAATGGATTTAGGGAGGTATCAAATCCATGGTAAAAATGTCCATATTTTTGCTGGAAAATTTTGAAAAGCAAAAAATGAAATAATTACAAAGTTAATTTTGAGCCATATATAACAATGAATGTTTAGGTTTGTGGTTTTGGGACTCGACCTGAATTATTTTTTTAAATGTTGTGATGCATTATGCTTTATAAAGCCCAAAATATTTTCACTTTCCTATTTTTTTTGGGACAAATTTTGAAAACTGCTCTGAATTTTTGCATACGGAGTCAGCCCTATAGTAATTTTCACAAGAGAAGCGGAACACCTTAAAAAATAATAAAAACATACCAATCCTGACCTGTATTCTGGCTTCTTGAAGCGAAGACGTGGTTCTTTAAATATGATCATACATTTTTATTTCTGTGAAAATCTTACAGATTTTAAGACCTGAATCTTCTCCATGACCCCCATACAGTCGCATCCCCAGCTGTTCCAGAGGACTGGGCTGGACCTTGCAGGGGAGTAGGAATGGTCACCTGTCAGTGGAGCAAGAATCCCCCAACTTTTCCGATTACAAGTGACAAAATTTCAGTGGTAAATTATGTTTCCATCAAACATTGAAATTAATTGGGGAATCTTCTACAATTATTGGGGAAAATCTTCCATTTTTGGGAAACTTCCTTCATTTTTGGGTAGTTTTTTTTTTTTCAATGTCAATTTTTCGGGAAGTTTTGGGGCAATTTTCGGGAAATATTGCTGAATTTTACAACAAATTTGAATAATTTTGCTATCTTTTCCTCCACTTGTGGACCCCTGCATCCTAATGTGGCAGGAACATCCTTTTCCCCTCCCCCACTGTCGCACATGTTTTCAACTTTACGCTAGTTCTCTTATGAAAATGCCCTTAAATTTTCCCTGAATGCAGTTTTCCATATAAGTGACCCAGAATAATAAATTCATGATGCTACAGGGATGGCCCCAGACAGGAGAGGGAGGGCGGGGATATGGAGTGAGGCCCCTTGTCCACTCACAATTGGTCAACTGAACTAATTATAGCATATTATCAATGAATACCAGAAATTTAAATACAGTTCTCTATATGAATGGCCCATGAAATAAACAATTTATGGTGCCTATATGATACCAGAGAAGTGCGGCACCGGAAAGGGTTTAAGGCACCAGAGAGGGGTTAAGGCACCAGAGAGTGGTTAAGGTACCAGAGGGGGGTTAAGGCACCAGGGAGGGGTTAAGGCACCAGAGAGGGGTTAATGCATTAGAGTGGGGTTAAGGCACCAGAGAGAGGTTAAGGCACCAGAGAGGGGTTAAGCACCAGAGAGGGGCTAAGGCACCAGAGAGGGGTTAAGGCACCAGAGAGGGGCTAAGGCACCAGAGAGGGGCTAAGGCACCAGAGAGGGGTTAAGGCACCAGAGAGGGGTTAAGGCACCAGAGAGGGGTTAAGGCACCAGAGAGGGGCTAAGGCACCAGAGAGGGGTTAAGGCACCAGAGAGGGGTTAAGGCACCAGAAAGGGGTTAAGGCACCAGAGAGGGGTTAAGGCACCAGAGAGGGGTTAAGGCACCAGAGAGGGGTTAAGGCACCAGAGAGGGGTTAAGGCACCAGAGAGGGGCTAAGGCACCAGAGAGGGGCTAAGGCACCAGAGAGGGGTTAAGGCACCAGAGAGGGGTTAAGGCACCAGAGAGGGGTTAAGGCACCAGAGAGGGGTTAAGGCACCAGAGAGGTTAAGGCACCAGAGAGGGGTTAAGGCACCAGAGGGTTAAGGCACCAGAGAGGGGTTAAGGCACCAGAGAGGGTTAAGGCACCAGAGAGGGGTTAAGGCACCAGAGAGGGGTTAAGGCACCAGAGAGGGGTTAAGGCACCAGAGAGGGGTTAAGGCACCAGAGAGGGGTTAAGGCACCAGAGAGGGGTTAAGGAACCAGAGAGGGGTTAAGGAACCAGAGGTGGCAAGCAAGGTGGCTTAGTCCCCCCACCCTCCCCCCTCTCCCCCTTCCCCTTAAACAATAAGTAACATGTCGGGCTAAGGATCCCAATGCCACCTTAATATTAGACAGTCTGGTGATGGGGAGTCCTGTAGGCACCCAGACAAAGTCTGAGAGCTTCATTTTGGATGGTGTTGATGTGGTTGAGGTAAGAGTTGTGAGCGGCACAGTAGACAATATTGCTGTAGTCAAGCTTGGCACGAATGGTGAGCCTGAAGATTTTGAGGAAAGCATGGGGGTTTGCACCCCAAGTGGTATTGGAGAGGAGGCGGAGAAATTTGAGGGAGCTGTTGCATTTTTGTTTTTGTTTGGTGATGTGTTGCTTGTAGGAGAGCTTGGGGTCTAGTGTTAAACCCAGGAACTTAGTGTGATCATCTTTAGGGATGCGATTGCCATTGAGCACGCGGTCCGGGTTGGGGTGGAGGTTGTTGAAATAACAGAAGTGCATGCCGACTGTCTTGTCTTAAAGAATTTAAAAACGTTATTGTTGAACCAGTCTTGCAGGCGGTTGAAGCTGAGTTCTATTTTCGACAAAAGAAAAGCTAGGAGAGGAGTAGAAGATGGTGAAATTATTCACGTAGATGGCACATTTGATGTTGGGGCCAAGGCTGTCCGCAATGTTGTTATTGCTCAGGTTGTAGAGAGTGGGGGAGAAGATGCTGCCTTGGGGGACGCCCTCTTATTGGGGGTAGGGGTTGTAGATCGGGTGTGGCCAATCCGAACTTGGAACTGCCTTGGAACGTGGAACAGCTCTTAATCAGCACGTCAGGAGAACTGCATATCAAGCAGATCGTTTTTCTACGATCGAGCACCAGAACTTCTTTCGTCCATCCAAAGCAGCTCTGAATCAACATGTCATGAGAACTGCACATCAAGCAGATCATTCTTCTACGAACACCAGAACTTCCTTCGTCCACGCAAAGCAGCTCTTAATCAGCACGTCAGGAGAACTGTACATCAAGCAGGTCGTTTTTCTACGATCAAGCACCAGAACTTCCTTCGTCCAACCAAAGCAGTCTGTAATCAACACTTGAGGAGAACTGCACATCAAGCAGATCATTCTTCTACGAGCACCAGAACTTCCTTCGTCCAACCAAAGCAGCTCTTAATCAGCACGTCAGGGAACTGCATACCAAGCAGGTCATTCTTCTACGAGCACCAAAACTTTCTTCGTCCAACCACAGCAGCCCTTAATCAGCACGTCTAGAGAACTGCATATCAAGTAGGTCATTCTTCTCTACGAGCACCAGAACTTCCTTCGCCCAACCAAACCATGTGTGGGCGCGGAGGGGTATATTCATAATGTCCCAGTTGCCAGCGGCGTAAAAAGCGGAGGGCAGGAAGAAAACTGCTTCATGGCATGGTTTTGCATTCTCGGTCGAGCCATCTCTTCCCGGTCAACCGGTCTGGCCAAACTGGCTAAAGATTCAGGAAAACTGGCCAAAATGACCTCCCAACTAGACAAATGTTCCCGAAAATTGGCCAAACATTTCACATTCTTGCCAGGGGGAGGGCAGTGACCAGAATCAGTATTGCTCACGTAGCGTGATGGTGTTATATGAAATTTCGAATCTTATATAGAAAATTCGACAGCATGACTTAATACCCGTACATACCCGCATACTCGAATTTCTTTTTTGAGTTTTTGGTAAAATATTTTAAACAAAATTAGTTTGATCTTATTCTCACAATATGTCGTTTCTGCCTTCATCAATTCTAGAAACGTCTCTTTCTAAAAGGTATTGAATCTTTTGTTAGAGCTGAATGTCATCATTTTCGTCATCGCTCGAAATATTACAATACAAAAATGGACAAATCATTCGTTTTTTGTCCTTTTTAAAGTTAAGTTTATATAAAATTCTAAAAATGTATCGTTATAAAAAATCCTTGAAGTAGGCATAAGAAAAATTTACGAATGCAATTTGGTTTGAAGATGGCAAAAATGATAAAATTAAACCTCAAAAGTTAAGAATAGTTTCCTACAGTCATCAAAATATGGATAGGGAAGACTTTAGTGAGTTAATAATTTTAAGAAAATATGTTTATTTATCTGTTTATGATAGTTTTTAATTCATAAATGAATAATCCGTGGGAACAACAATTTTCCAAGTGATCTTAACTTAAAGAAAAATGACCTTATTTTGAAGTTGAGGTTTTATAATGCCTTTTTATATGCTTTGTGTTTAAAAATGTTAATTAATTGGCCTCATGCTTTTTTTTTTCTCATCTAGTCTTTTAAGCCTCAATATCAACCTAGACATGCTAGACAGATAGATAGGTAAAATTGCAAAGCTGACCAATCAGAAAAAAAAGACTTGAAAGTTAAAGAGGCACTTCACCGACATATTAGAGCAGCAAAGCTTTTTGACCCTCGTGGTGTGGAGGGCTACACAACTTATACCACCAAATTGTATACCACGTACAGTAGTCAGGTATTTATTTACCTGAGATTTGTAACATCAAACACATTGGGCTCCAAAACAAAACAGGTCAATAAATATTTCAAAAATTCACCAAAAAGATGTACTAATTTTTCTAGTCAACTTTAAGCCAACAATTTTTTATATTTTTAGTTTTCTATAACATCAATGGCGGAGAGCTGTTTGTACTCAAGCCAGAAAGCTCGTCATAATGCCGTTCCATAATTTATTGCCTACGTATATGTTTTTACTCAATCTTAAATCTATAATAAAAGCTACCCACATATTGAAAAACAGTTTTTATATTGTTTTATTTAATAGCAGTAAATGTATAGTCAGATAGTTAGGCTTGTGGAATTTAGTTCACAAAGTTTAAGTTCCTACAATTACCAGTTTGGACCATTTATGTTGCATTTCCGACAAAACTGTCATAGGGTTCCGACCATGGCGTCCGAGTCGAGTTTCCAATGCAGAAAACAAGGAGATTCCGTCGACTGAAGCGTGAAATATGCCAGTGTCTGGTTTTCCAAGTTTACAATCTTACGTTTTAAACAAATGAAACATTGAGTTTACGTCACTTTGAGCAAAAAATTTCGTTCAATGAAGCACCGAATTTCCGGTGTTATACTCGACGGAAAATGTTCTCGTCCACCAACTTTACGTCCTTACGCTGTTAACACGTTAAACATGTAGATTACGTCACCCAAAGCACGGCGTTTACGTGGTCAGGAATGAGACATTTAAGTTTCATTCAATTTCATTTGTACGTTGTAAACACGTTAAACATGGAGATTACGTCACCAGGAGCACGACGTTTACGCCGCCAGAAACTGGACATTTAAGTTGCATTAAATTACATTTTTATGTTGTAAACACGTTAAACAGGGAATTTACGTCCCCGAAACACGGCGTTAACGTCACCAGGATTGAGGCATTTAAAGTCGCAGTATATTACACTTTTACGTTGTAAACACGTTAAACATGGAGTTTACGTCACCCGGAGCCCGACGTTTCCGTCGCCCGGAGCGAGGCGGTTAAGTTGCCCTAAACATTATGGAAAACATTGTCACAGAAACACGAATATCTGAATATATGTCGTGTTTAGAAAGGCGGTTTTGTTCAGTTTAAGTAATGGTGGCCAGCGTAATCGTTAGTTTTGTTGCCGTCAATGGGAGAATATACTAATAAAAATGCATGCAAAAATATGGGGGATATTCTTTCTTTCAAATTATGATTCAGTCTAATTTGTTTTTATGTGGGGTGGGGGCAGGGTGGGGGTGAACCTCTGTATTTATCTATATTATATATTTTATCCACATATACGATTTATAAGATGAATTTCCTTGAGGCGTAAATCATTTGACTGAAGTGACAATCAATAATAAAAGCCTCTGAACAATTCTTAAGATATTCCACACATGTATTGCTTTACCTTAACCTTTTTGTTTACAGTTCCTATAACACGTGATTCATTGAATGGTTTTACTTAACCGACAAAATAGAAATAAAAGTCTCAGATGACTTTAAGTCTTCTACAAGTTTTATATTTACCTTTACCGTCTTAGCCCTCAATTTTGTGCACCTATCTGGATGTCAAAAATAGTCAGTTTTGGGGGATATATCGTGCTGCATTACTAATCCTTAAATTTACGAGTATATCTTATAATGTGTTCCATAAAAATCATAATTATATGATGGTAAACATATAGGTAAAGTAACAGTTTATCATTCCTTTCCCTCTGTTCTTACGCTATTCTTTCTTTCTTGCTTAATAATTTGACGCTGCTGCATAAAGCAAATATCTTCGTTTTGCCTAAAATTAAACTGAATTTATCCTCTCACAGCCAATTCCATTTTTCCCATTGAAAAAACCAAATTTGTACACTTGTTAAAACAATCCCCGACAAGTTACTGAATCAATTCTCGCTCCCCTTTCAATGTTGACTCAAAATGAAAGACCATGGTATAGGCGCAACAATGGAAAGGGGGAAATGGGTGCCTCCAATTTCGTGATTTTGTTTCATTTGAATTGTCTGGGATTGTAGCTCTCACATTGTAACGGTTAAGGGGTTTGTACAACAGCTGAGAAAGATGACACATTAAAGAAAATTGGTTGTTTTGAATAGACAAGTGAAATGAAAAACCGTAAAGATGGTAATTTAATCTCGTTCAGGAAGAAAAATAGTGTAATATTTCGAGAATTCCAAAAATGAAATCTCATTCATGGCAATACCATTTTTCAAGTGGTGATACCTTTTAAATTATGGAGGAATGTTATGCTGTTAGCTCATGAGTCGATCCTAGGTGGCCACCAATGCTTCCCTATATCTAAAGTGATAACAAATCTTTACTGGCCCGGTATGCAATCAGCCATTCGTCGGTATTGCCAGTCATGCGACATATGCTAGTGCACTATACAAAAAGGAAGAGTAACAGTGGTAACCACAGTCCCTTTAGGAACTACACTCTTATTAGATAAATCTTTTGATAGGGTAGCAATAGACATAGTAGGTCTCATAAAACCATGTTCCGAAAGAGGTCACAGATGCATACTGGTAGTTGTTGACTTTGCGACTCGTTACCCATAGACCGTCCCAGTGAAGTCCATAGAAGCTGAACATGCAGCAGAGCAATTGGTAAACATGTATACTCGGGTAGGTTTCCAAGAGAAGTTTTAACTGATTAGGCTCCCAGTTCACATCGAATGTTATAAAATGTAACAGTTTATTCGAAAAATTTAATGGGGTACTCAAAAGTATGCTCAATAAGTTGTGTAGTGAGAAACCAACAGATTGGTATCGTTATTGAGGGCCACTTATCTTTGCATACCGAAAAACACCACAGCACGATTTTGCCCCATTTGTACTTTCGTTTGCCAGAGAAACGTCGGAGGACCCGTGCAAATTCTAAAAGAATTGTGGATAAAAGAAATAGATCACCCTGAAACAAAAACCACGCACCAATATTAAACTGCGTGACAGATTAGAGGACACATGTAAGATAGCTAGG
This sequence comes from Chiridota heheva, assembly GCA_020152595.1. NCBI lineage: Eukaryota > Metazoa > Echinodermata > Holothuroidea > Apodida > Chiridotidae > Chiridota > Chiridota heheva. Next base: position 70,965 of record JAIGNY010000172.1, on the reverse strand, counting down.
GATGAGCTGAAAAATCTAAGGAGAGATACAGAATTCGGTACAATAAGAAAGCTAAACACATGAAGTATGAAATAGGTGATGCGGTTTTATTACTGTTATCTACGTAACATGCCGACAAGCTGCTCATGCAGTGGAAAGGACCTTTCAAAGTCATAGGTAAACGAAACGACATGGATTACAAGATAGACATGGGAAGCAAGAAGAAAACCTTTCGCATAAATATGCTCAGAAGTATACAAATCATGAAACTTGCACCGCATTGGTGGACATAAAAGGGCCACAAATTCTGGAAAAAACATGAACAACTGTCATTGTAGATGATGTTGAAGAAGATGAAAGAAACACACAAAGTTAAGTCTCACAAGCAAAAAAGGAATTCATGTGCCTTCCATCGGTCAGTCAAACGAAACTATCAATGATGTTGTAATTAATCAAAACTTGGACAAAGAGCAAGTTTTGGGTTTGAAAAGGATATTGAACAATTATACTGATGAACTTATTGACGTACCACATCGAAATACTTAGGTGAACACAACATAATTCTTACAGACAACACACCTGTGAGGCAAAAACCGTATGCAACCCCTCATGTATTAAGAGATGAAATCAGAAAAGAAATTGACACAATGATCAAGACTGAATTGTGGAACCAAGTAATAGTCCATACGCTAGCTAGTCCCCATGTAATATTAAAGAAACTGAATGGTAGTGACAGGTATTGCACATAGGTGTACGGGACAATTTCATTTGGGAAGGAGGAGGGGGGGGGGGTGGCAGAACAATTTTTGCCCAAATCCTCCAATCTTGCCCTAATTTAACACAGTTCATGAATATACTCAGAAAATCCACATTTTATATTGCCACAATGCCAAATCATCTGCTTTTAAACAACAAACAACTAAGCAAAACTTTTTAAGATCATATTTATATCTATTTGGTCACTTATTTCTAAGAAGAAAAAAAAGAAAAATAAGAAAATATTTAAGTCAGTTTTTTTGACACAGTTTGGCCCGAATTTTGATACCCACATTCCCCAAATTCTTAGGTGCCCATTTTTTTTTTTGGGGAGGGCGTTTTCCCTCCTGCCCCTCCCCTCCTCGCTCCGTACACCTATGGTATTGCATAGACTACAGATAGCTAAATTCAAAGAGTTTTCGATTCTGAAGCTACCCCCAGATAAAATATAATTTTTTGCTTGATTGGCAAGAGAAAGGTTCTTTACCAAAACCTCTGGTGACCCCGTATTGAAAGTACCCTCATCCAGAGATATTAGATTGTACTTTTGGAAAACATCACAAACGATCGCAAATCTCTTACAATCTGGTACAAAAAAGAACCACGAACTTGACTCGTTCATCTAAGGCTTTAAAGGGAAAACTAATTAGTTCCGTGCTACCTATTTGTCATAGCGTTATATGACGTGCTAACTACTATTTACAAATAGAAGATAAGACAGCAAGACAGGAGTTGACTGATTTCACGTGAAAGAAAGCGTTTCAAAATGAATACTGTTGTGTATGCTCTGCTTCTGTCTCTCTTTCCATTCATCTACAGCCAACGTATTCCGCCGGTAAGCATTGCAAGTTATTTATGAGAATGTGTATAGACCCAGACCTGACGTAGTATAGGCACTTTTTAAGTAAACATCGTAGTCGGTCCTCACTGGGGTAACCTGCCTAAGTTTGTCGCCAACGTCTGATTTAATTGATCTGTTTCCATTGCGTATGCTCCTACTCTGGTAATGATTATGGTAATAGGGTAGCATAGTACTAATTAGGTATTACTGCGCCCCCTCAAAATAAAAACCTTCGGAGAAAAGGCTAACAAAAATATTTTCGAGAAGGTCGGGAATCTGAAAAGTTGCAAAATTTAGGAATGGTAGAGAATAGATAAGGGCCTAGGTCTTGACTATGCATATCCAAACTTGATGAGATTTGCTTCAGAAAAAGTTACATGGGGAACTATTTTACCATGGACCCATACCAATATTTGAGTAATTTGGTGAGGGTGTACGACACCTCTTCACTGCAGCCTAAAAAATACCCAAAACCTCTGGTGACCCCTGGTGAACATACTTACATGCACACAGTTTAGGTTCGTTTACATATTAATCCTTGTGAATCACTGCTGGCAGCTTGCCAAGTCCGTCACTTACCATACAAATAAACTTTAACAAAGTAAATATTACACCCTCAATGGCCCAAGGCGTGATTATACACCAATCCAAATGTAAGTAACATTTCTTATTTGTTATAAACTCCATATGCACTTAACATTCTAACGGACTGATCTATATTCTTGGGATTTGTGGGGGATTGATATTGACAACAATTGTTGCGTAGTTCATAGGAACATGTGCCGCTAGTTAACTTTAAATAATTATAATAATGTATGGCTTTCGTCGAACGATACTGAGACGAAAATAAAAGTGGTAAAAAGTTTCAGCAAGATGAATAACAATGGAAATTGAGAGAAGAGTATTTGGCATATGATTGTACTTTTTTTAAGGGGAGGGGCTTTGACAGTTGAATATCCGTTGTAATTTCTAATTTCATTGTACATAAAATATTTCGTAAATCTTTTTAGCATTCCGATAAAAAATATTAATTGTTTTTTTTATAAAAGTGGACAAAATTTGATTAGTTTTTCCTTGTCTATGCAGTCACACTGGGCACACAACTGATTGTCACTGGAGCCCAGCACTCAAACTCGTCTAGCTAGAACTTTGGTCCCATGTACTTTTAAGAAGGAATGTGTGACAATTTCAAAATATTTGATAGAAATTTTAATAAATAAGCACAAAAAGTGACATTTCTGGTTCAGATAACCCAGAGCGAGGAGAAAATTGGCCATTTCATTGGTCCACTTGATCAATTCTGCAAATGTTGGCAGGTATGTACATGGTAAGGTAGCTTTCAAAAGCATGTTAGCCAATTAAGGCCTAAATCGCATAGCCATTAGATGATTATTCATGCAAAGAACCATTATATGTATCCTAAAGTAATGTGCTTGGGGAAATTGAGGGGAAGAGGAGGGGGAGGGGGGAGGGGGGGAGGGAACAGTAGTTTTTCTCTGGGTCTGATTTTAAAGCTATTAATTATAGAACTTTCCTTCATGGGAATAGTCTTTTGCTGAGAGAACTTGACCCTTAGATTTCATTAAAAGTCTAAATTTTGTTAATTTTTTTTGGTATAAAAAATGGTATTTTCCTTGAAAATGAGTTCTTTATGATGTATTTTAAGATTTTTGCAGTAGGTCTGGCCAATAGTAGCATTTGATTTATGTTTATATCTTCTTTTGGGCTGAGCTCTGCTACTCGATTGACGTAGGTCATCACAGGTCGCTAATTTACATTGGTTTAATTGACAAAGGTCCTGACTTTGCACCTAAAAGTTGTCTTAAAAGTTAAATAACAGTAATTTTTTATGGTCCAGCAAAGCAGAGAGACTAAATTTGCACTAAATAAGCTTGTTTTTGGAGGGGAAAAGAGAAAGAAGGGGGGGACATGGCGTACTTGTTGCTGAATTTTAGGAGGAGAGGGGGCATGGTTTTTAGAGATTCTGTTTGTTTTAAAGATATTTACATCAATTGAATGGCAAAAGGCTATTTTTCAATGGGAAACTGTGCTTCCAAGATATAGAATAATAAAATTAATGGATCCAGCTATTCTTTCATGCAAATTTGCTCATTTCTTAGTCATTAGCATGTTCCCAAGGGTACGCTTCAAAGTTAGCCCTCATAACATGCGTAAATGTTTGTAGGAACCACCCCGCTCTATCAAATTGTTTCCCCAAGGGAATACTGTTTTTGTTGGTTTTAATAAAAGTCCATTATGAGCATATTATACAGTACTTGTGTATTTTTCATGTTACACATTGCACAGTCAAATGCTAGCTGTTTTTCTGGGACCAAAATGATTCAGTGGAATTTTGGGTCATCTTCTTATACATTCCAACCTTCAAACCCCCACTGACCACACTCCCAATTGGAACCTCGAGAAGGCTAACTGGTCCCTTTTCGAAACCCTCTGTGACTCACACCTCTCCCCCCCCCATCTCCTCGAGGGTGAGGATCCCATGTCAAACTTCAGTAATATGCTTATCAACATCGCCACCTGCTCAATTTCCAAAACCTCTAAACCCCCTAATCATCCCCCAACCCCTGGTTCTCTGATGACTGCAAAACCGCCATCAAGAACAGGAAAAGAGCCCTCAGGAACTTTAAAACTAACGCGACCACCCACAACCTCAACCTCTTTTGCATCAGCCGTGCCAAGGCCAGGCGCACTATCAAGGACAGTAAAACACTTGGAACAACTTCATCTCTTCTCTCACAACCAGCACCCCTACTAAAAAGATTTGGAGAATGGCTAACAGCTTCCACGGCAGGGTGGGCAAATCTCCCATCTTTCCTGGAATGGTGACTTTTCTCACCGCGAAAAAGGACATCGTTAACTACCTCGCCGCCTCTTTCAGCAACATCTCGTCCTTGACCAACTACTCCAATGCTTTCAAAACCAAAAAAGCTCGCGATGAAGCCTAGAATATCACCTTTCCCTCCGACAACTCCGAGAGCTACAACACCCTTCTCACCCTTTCTGAATTAAACCAAGCCATCCACGATGTTGGCTGCACCTCCAAGGGCCCAACTAACATCCCCTACCAGTTCTTGAAACACCTTCCCATCAAGGCCACTACTACCCTACTCTCCATCCTCAAGCACATTTGGTCCTCACACTCCTTTCCCCCATCTGGAGGACAGCTATTGTCACCCCCGTACTTAAACCGGGGAAAGACAGTACCGACCCCCTCTAGCTACTGCCCCATTGCCCTCACCTGCTGTCTCTGTAAAATTATGGAAAGGATAATTAATCAGAGACTAAACTGGTTCCTTGAGACCAACAGAATCCTCTCCCCTCACCAAAGCGACTTCTGAAAATGTCGCAATACCCTGGACCAGTTGAATATGCTGCACACTGCTATTCGGGAATTCTTTGCAAAAAAAGGAACACCTCATTGCCATTTTTTCGACCTCGAGAAAGCTTTCAACACTACTTGGAAATACGGCATTATCCACAAACTTTACACTATCGGCCTCAGAGGCCATCTCCCCATCTTTATTCAAAACTTCCTCTCACCAAGGCAGTTCCAAGTTCGTATTGGCCATGCCCTCTCCAACCTCTACCCCCAAGAAGAGGGCGTCCCCCAAAGCAGCATCCTCTCTCCCACTCTCTTCAACCTGAGCATTAATGACATCACGAACAACCTTGACCTTAACATCAAACGTACTCTTTATGTGGACGACTTCACAGTAGGAAAAATTAACCATCACCATTTTGGGGCTTAGTATACATCATTAAGTGCTCTATCAATATGCCAGATTTCAGCCTTGTACTTTTCCCTCGAAATTTGTTTTCATACTTTTTAGTTGTCTGAAAACAAATATTTGCCACAAACTTTTCTTTATTTTACACATTTGCTATTTAAGCTGCTTTAAATTTCCCTTATGGGAAATTGGACACATATAATTTGATTCTGCATGGTTTGAAATACTTATGTACCAAATTTCAAGTCTGTAGGTCACAGGTTCTTAATTAATTTTTTCCAAGGGCCATCATTTCACAACAGCCTCAGGCCGGGAGGGGAGGGAGGGGGTGGGGGGATGGCAATCGCGTGACAAAACCAGGGTCATGTGACAAACAAAACCCTCAAAACAATCCCTGAATACAAACAAACTGAGAGCTCACACGATAAGAAAGATGTATGACAGATGTCAGCGATTCTCTCGTAAGCCTTCCTTTGACAAGCGGCGAGTCTGCTCATTTTATAGAGGAACTAAAGATTACATTTTGCTTGATAAGCAGTGATGTTATAGTGCACTGGAAAAACCTGAACTGAAGGAGTGTTTGGGGATTTTTACCGATCTCATTAAGATTTTTTCCCCACTACGACTATTGTTCGCGGGC
>JAIGNY010000172.1:10000-62500 GCA_020152595.1 Chiridota heheva | reverse complement strand
ATAATGTACAAAGCTTAGGGGTGTTTCTGTCTTGTCCAATCACATCATAGAAAACAAACTTACAGTAGGTGTGTATGAAATTCAATAGCGATTTTTATTTTCAACCCAGCGACTATGGATACCAGACATATCAGACCCCTAGCTTGATTGATTTATTACCTAGCTAGCTGTTTTATTACCTTGGCAAATGAAGTTGGACGGAGGTTATTACCTTCCCCATTCCCCAATGAAGTTGGATGGAGGTATGTTTTCGCTGCGTTTTTACCCCTGCCAACAAAGTTGGTCAGAGGTAATGTTTTCGCCTGCATTTGTCTGTTTGTTTGCCATCAACACATATCAAGTACTGATGATTAAAGTTGAATTAGATTTGATGTGTGGTTTTGTTACTGCTTAAGGAAAATGTGACTGAAATTTGGGACAAACTGGGAGAGGGAAAGGGACCCAAATGGAGGGGAAGGGTGTGGTTTTAGGGTTCTGTCAAGACTTATAGTTAAAACTTTCCAATGGAATGTGCTTAACAATGAATTCATGCCATGAAAAGAAATTAGAACAATAAATTTCCTGGGCTCAGATCAAGTGGTATGCAAGAGAATCACAACAATTTGCTTCTTGCCAGAAATATTTATTTTTTCAATCTGTTTGGTAAAGTTTTTGTCTTTGAAGGAAGTTTTACCAACACAGACCTTGAATTACCAACATATCTTCAATTTTACTGACAGCTTTACCAAAAGTGTGTGTGTGGGGGGGGGGGTGTAACACCCCCCACACTTTCCAGTATTTATGCCCCTGGTTGACAGGCCATCTATATGCCCTTATTTGTTCATGATTTCTAATTTATGATTATGATTACAATTTTCTTTCATGTAAAAAGAAAAACAATTTGTCAGATAGTAGTAAAACAGATACATATTAAGCCCCTAAATGGCATCATCTTACGATGCGATGCTAGCCATCGTATACTTGATCATGCAGTGCAACGGGTTGCTGAGTTGCATATACGTCGAGAAAAATCTTACAGCTCAGATCCCATCCACTTGATACTTACCATTTCTTTTAAACATTCACCAGGAGGCCATGCACCTATTTGAAAAATTATATACTATCCCCCAAAAAAAAAAAAACCCCATGCACATCCTCTTTTTATTTTGCAAGTTTATTAATCATTCTTGTTATGCTTTTACGTAAATTGGATCTGTTTGTGCATCGCAGGGGCATTTTGTATTATACTTAAGCCCTTAAAGGTTCCCGCCCTATAGCCTTATATGGTATTTGCCTTCTTCAATATGCTATAAAATTGTGTGAACGGGAATAAAATAAGGCAGAGAAAAAAAAATGGCCACTAATGAAAAATAGTGTTCCACTCCCCACCAAATTATTATTTTTTTCATCAAAATGCAAAAAAATTTAGATTGTTATACCTGCAATCTATCTCTATACGAATAATACGATACGGGATTTGAATACATCATGATTCAAAAATTAAACTGAATTACTTTGTATTCCGTACTCAAAAGTGGACCTTGTACCTTTTTATTTCACAGGCTGCGCACCCAAGTAAAAACATTTCTTTGGCACTCTGGAGTCTGAACAGAAGAATTAGTTTAACATTGATTTGAAACATTTAACATTTTTTTTTTGGTCTTTCAGAATCGTGTAAAACGGCAAAAATTGTCTGTATTTCAACAATCTTTTTGTACTTTCTACTTTTAAAACGATATGCAGAGCGGGATGCAGAGATAATATTATTGATATATGCCGCCGCAAAAACATATAAACTCACTCCACTTCGAAGCAATGAAATCATTTAAGCTTGTACCATACCCCAAGCAAAACACATGGCATGGGCTCAATTACATACAGTACAACACATGATTGGAACAGAGGTTTCTATCATTGTACTATTATGAGTAAACATAATAAGGAACGGAAGAAATTTGTAAAAGCAAAATGAGTTAAATCTTTCATTCTTGCTAAATCTGAACAATTTTGACCAGGACTGTTGTTCAAAAGTATATTATACACATGAAAATGAGATGGGGGAAGAAATACAAACTTTTGGAGGGAATGAATGGTTGTTTTCTCTTGCAATCTCATCGTGAATCATACCAGCTTCCTGGTAAGGGATAGCACGGGAATAATTTATCTTCATTTTACACTGTGTTATTCCATAACGATCATGCAATTTCTCCCTTCGCTGAGCCATGCTATTTATAGTGACACTTTTTCCTATTCAAACTCAAAAACTTTTAGAAATATGATACTACAATATTTAAAACCCCATTCATTAATCATGTTACTATGACGACACTTAAATCCATGTATCCAAAATTTTCATTTGTATATCCAGGGGCCGTTAAGCAGAGCCCCATGTGCAATAATGTGTTGTATAAACTTAACTAGCGAAGTACAGTACGGGATTAGGGCCAGGCAGTAAGTATAGGGTGAGGTTGTTTGTGAATGAATGGTCTCGTACTACTTTGATATATTTCTATCTGGACTTATAATGGATGCCTAAGTATTTTAAAAGACAAAATGACTGGGGAGAGAATGGTCATGACTTCAAATAAAAGGGAAATGAGGGTACAGTTGTGGTCGGGGAAAGAAGAAAGACATATCATCGAACCTGTAATACCTTACATGTATGACTATATATTTCTAAACATTCTCAATTGTATTTATTGATTGATTCTGCATAAATATCACATATTGTCACAAATATATCAAAAGATACTACAAAATACATGTTGACACAAAGCATGAACTTTCTCTTTATTAAAATAAAACTAATTTTCACCATCTTTTGGCAATTTTTACAGTGATTTTTTTGTTCTCGATGGTACTTCCGGTTTTTTGTTTTTTGATAAAATATGAATCAGACCGAAACCATGGTTTCATGGAACCGATTTGAGTTGTGAAACCGGTAGTCCGTGCAAGCTTAAATGTGAATCTTGGCTGAATAGAACTCAAACCATGCTTAGCCTGAGTAAAACTTAAAACAATGAAATCAATTATCAGAGGGTAGATCCAGAAGTGTTTAGATTTCAAATCAGATTAACAGTGAGAAAGAGATTGTTTGGGTATAACTTGGTGGGCCTAGGATTTCTGAGGGAGATTATATTAGAGAAGGGGATTGAACAGGGGCAGAGGTATGCACTCTACAGAGGACTAAAATTCTAGTTTCTTCTGTTTTCATAATCTCTGGAAAATACTGTACAAATTTCAACTTGCAGAATATTTTCATGTCATCCAATGACGTGTGGCTGAAAAGGAAAGTTGATGACAATTATGTTGTGAGATGGGAATATGGTCTATTTAAAAGAAGTAAACACTACAAAATTCCCTCTTGGTTTTAAAATACTTAAAAAAAGCCTTTGATAAAGTTAAAAAAGAGGGGACTGGAGATTGTAGAAAATTTGGATGGCTTGGATTGCTTTCAGGAAAAATGAAATGGGTAGGCCCTAAGGCATGTTAATTTTATGAAAAGAGGTAATAAAAAGAACCAAAGGGTACAGAAAGTGTTGAGATGTCTTCTGCTGTTAAGGTGTTTAAAGGTCATTAGACAGGGACAAATGTTTTCTGACATTTCACTGTCCAAACAGAGAGTTAAATTCTAAATTTAACAGTCTTTGAGTCTTGAAAATAGCATGCGTAATTTATGATAATCAAAGCATGAATTTTTTAAATTTATTGAAGAAAACAAATGTGATGTATGAACTGGAAAGCACCTCAATAGATTTTTTTTTTGTACCTTTAGGGGTGCCAGAAGGAGTTTCGATTGGTGGGGCAATGAATTACTTAAAATTGGTGCCAGAAAATGCAATTTTCCAGCTTTTGGCACTTAAACTTCCTTGATTTATATTGGGCATTTTTTGAGGAAAACCATCGCTTCATATTACACAATGTCGTAGACTGACAAATATGATTGACCTTTTGACATCACCTGAAGTGATTGAAGATCATTTTTAAAATTATGTTGAATTATATTTGTGACTTAATATAGTAACTCTATAATGTATTGGAAGACATGTCAGGTTCAACACAAATTTGTATTGGAAGACATGTCAGGTTCAACACAAATTTGACATAGACCCATAACACCGTGTACTGTTGTTTCACTGGGAGTGCCAAATGTTGACATTCTCAAGTTGAATTACTTGCTAAACTGCCAAAGTAACATTAACCAATCACAGTGAATGTCATGAACGTGTACAGAAATAAGAAACAGAAAACTAAGGTACCCTGAGACTATATTTAAAGAGATAAATTGCAAAAGGTCGCATTGTTATTTGTAAACAAACTCAAATTGTGGATTTCCTGGAGAGGGGTGATATGGAATACTTGTTTTGAATTTAATATTGACGGTGGTAAAGTACATGTCACATAATTTTGACTTAATTGAAAAATTATGATTGGATTGAAATTAATGAGTAATAATCAGATGACAATTTAGAAATGTACCCATAATTTATAGCGTAATTCATAACAAAGAAAGCTTAAGAAAAAAAACTATGATGGATCAAATTATTGGTGGGGCTTGTGCCCCACCTGACACACCCGTTTTTGTGCCCTTGGCCTTAGAATTGGATTTTAATTGTCAGGAGAGCACTAAAACACAGTATAATGAAGTAACTGAGCACTAAAACACAGTATAATGAAGTAACTGAGCACTATAACACAGTATAATGAAGTAACTGAGCACTAAAACACAGTATAATGAAGTAACTGAGCACTAAAACACAGTATAATGAAGTAACTGAGCACTAAAACACAGTATAATGAAGTAGCTGAGCACTAAAACACAGTATAATGAAGTAGCTGAGCACTAAAACACAGTATAATGAAGTAACTGAGCACTAAAACACAGTATAATAAAGTAACTGAGCACTAAAACACAGTCCAATGAAGTAACTGAGTACTAAAACATAGTGTAATGAAGTAACTGAGCACTAAAACACAGTCTAATGAAGTAACTAAGCACTAAAACACAGTATAATGAAGTAACTGAGCACTAAAACACAGTCTAGTAAAGTAATTGAGTACTAAAACACAGTCTAATGAAGTAACTGAGCAATAAAAGACAGTGTAATTTGTAACTGAATACTAAAACACAGTTTAATGAAGTAACTGAGCACTAAAACACAGTCTAATGAAGTAAGTGAGCACTGAAACACAGTATAATTAAGTATAATGAAGTAACTGAGCACTAAAACACAGTATAATGAAGTAATTGAGCACTAAAACAGTCTAATGAAGTAATTGAGCACTAAAACACAGTCTAATGAAGTAATTGGGCACTAAAACACAGTCTAATAAAGTAACTGAGCACTAAAACACAGTCTAATAAAGTAACTGAGCACTAAAACACAGTGTAATGAAGTAATTGAGCACTAAAACACAGTCTAATGAAGTAAGTGAGCACTAAAACACAGTTTAATGAAGTAATTGAGCACTAAAACACAGTATAATGAGTAACTGAGTACTAAAACACAGTTTAATGAAGTAACTGAGCACTAAAACACAGTCTAATGAAGTAACTGAGCACTAAAACACAGTCTAATGAAGTAATTGGGCACTAAAACACAGTCTAATGAAGTAATTGAGCACTAAAACACAGTCTAATGAAGTAACTGAGCACTAAAACACAGTCTAATGAAGTAATTGAGCACTAAAACACAGTATAATGAAGTAACTGAGTATTAAAACACAGTCTATTAAAGTAACTGAGCACTAAAACACAGTCTAATGAAGTAAATGAGTACTAAAACACAGTCTAATGAAGTAACTGAGCACTAAAACACAGTCTAATGAAGTAATTGAGCACTAAAACACAGTCTAATGAAGTAACTGAGCACTAAAACACAGTCTAATAAAGTAACTGAGCACTAAAACACAGTCCAATGAAGTAACTGAGTACTAAAACACAGTCTAATGAAGTAATTGAGCACTAAAACACAGTCTAATGAAGTAATTGAGCACTAAAACACAGTCTATAATGAAGTAATTGAGTACTAAAACACAGTCTAATAAAGTAATTGAGTACTAAAACACAGTCTAATGAAGTAACTGAGCACTAAAACACAGTCTAATGAAGTAACTGAGTACTAAAACACAGTCTAATAAAGAAACTGAGCACTAAAACACAGTCTAATGAAGTAAGTGAGCACTAAAACACAGTCTAATGAAGTAACTGAGCACTAAAACACAGTCTAATAAAGTAATTGAGCACTAAAACACAGTCTAATGAAGTAACTGAGCACTAAAACACAGTCTAATGAAGTAATTGAGCACTAAAACACAGTCTAATGAATTGAGTAAAACTGAAGTAACTGAGTAAAACACAGTCTATTAAAGTAACTGAGCACTAAAACACAGTCTAATGAAGTAATTGAGCACTAAAACACAGTCTAATGAAGTAACTGAGCACTAAAACACAGTCTAATGAAGTAATTGAGCACTAAAACACAGTCTAATGAAGTAACTGAGCACTAAAACACAGTCTAATAAAGTAACTGAGCACTAAAACACAGTCTAATGAAGTAATTGAGCACTAAAACACAGTCTAATGAAGTAATTGAGCACTAAAACACAGTCTAATGATGTAATTGAGTACTAAAACACAGTCTAATGAAGTAACTGAGCACTAAAACACAGTCTAATGAAGTAACTGAGTACTAAAACACAGTCTAATAAAGTAACTGAGCACTAAAACACAGTCTAATAAAGTAACTGAGCACTAAAACACAGTCTAATGAAGTAACTGAGCACTAAAACACAGTCTAATAAAGTAATTGAGCACTAAAACACAGTCTAATGAAGTAACTGAGCACTAAAACACAGTCTAATGAAGTAATTGAGCACTAAAACACAGTCTAATGAAGTAACTAAGTATTAAAACACAGTCTATTAAAGTAACTGAGCACTAAAACACAGTCTAATGAAGTAATTGAGCACTAAAACACAGTCTAATGAAGTAACTGAAGTAACTGAACTAAACACAGTCTAATGAAGTAATTGAGCACTAAAACACAGTCTAATGAAGTAACTGAGCACTAAAAACACAAAACACAGTCTAATGAAGTAACTGAGCACTAAAACACAGTGAGTAATTGAGCTAAAACACAGTCTAATGAAGTAATTGAGCACTAAAACACAGTCTAATGAATGTAATTGAGCACTAAAACACAGTCTAATAACTGAGAAAAACACAGTCTAATAAAGTAACTGAGCACTAAAACACAGTCTAATGAGCACTAAAACACAGTCTAATGTAAATGAAAACACAGTAACTGAGCTAAAACACAGTCTAATAAAGAAGTAACTGAGTACTTAAAACACAGTCTAATGAAGTAAAGTAACTGAACTAAAACACAGTCTAATGAAGTAATGAGCTGAGCTAATGAAGTAACTCTAATGAAAAAGTAACTGAGCACTAAAACACAGTCTAAAACACAGTCTAATGAAGTAAATGAGTACTAAAACACAGTCTAATGAAGTAACTGAGCACTAAAACACAGTCTAATAAAGTAATTGAGCACTAAAACACAGTCTAATGAAGTAACTGAGCACTAAAACACAGTCTAATGAAGTAATTGAGCACTAAAACACAGTCTAATGAAGTAACTAAGTATTAAAACACAGTCTATTAAAGTAACTGAGCACTAAAACACAGTCTAATGAAGTAATTGAGCACTAAAACACAGTCTAATGAAGTAACTGAGCACTAAAACACAGTCTAATGAAGTAATTGAGCACTAAAACACAGTCTAATGAAGTAACTGAGTACTAAATCACAGTCTAATGAAGTAATTGGCACTAAAACACAGTCTAATGATGTAATTGAGCACTAAAACACAGTCTAATGAAGTAACTGAGCACTAAAACACAGTCTAATGAAGTAATTGAGCACTAAAACACAGTCTAATGAAGTAACTGAGTATTAAAACACAGTCTATTAAAGTAACTGAGCACTAAAACACAGTCTAATGAAGTAAATGAGTACTAAAACACAGTCTAATAAAGTAATTGAGCACTAAAACACAGTCTAATGAAGTAACTGAGCACTAAAACACAGTCTAATGAAGTAATTGAGCACTAAAACACAGTCTAATGAAGTAACTGAGTATTAAAACGCAGTCTATTAAAGTAACTGAGCACTAAAACACAGTCTAATGAAGTAATTGAGCACTAAAACACAGTCTAATGAAGTAACTGAGCACTAAAACACAGTCTAATGAAGTAACTGAGCACTAAAACACAGTCTAATGAAGTAACTGAGCACTAAAACACAGTCTAATAAAGTAACTGAGCACTAAAACACAGTCTAATGAAGTAATTGAGCACTAAAACACTGTCTATAATGAAGTAATTGAGTACTAAAACACAGTCTAATGAAGTAATTGAGTACTAAAACACAGTCTAATGAAGTAATTGAGTACTAAAACACAGTCTAATGAAGTAACTGAGCACTAAAACACAGTCTAATAAAGTAACTGAGTACTAAAACACAGTCTAATAAAGTAACTGAGCACTAAAACACAGTCTAATGAAGTAACTAAATACTAAAACACAGTCTAATGAAGTAACTATGATTTACCAACAGCAAATCTTTGCAGAAATATTATATTCATTTTCATAAAAACTTGTAACAAGTTATAGCTTAAATATTTCATGAAAGGAAGAAGGTACCACAACATTTTCATTTATCTTGTTTCCTCTATAATACCAGATGCCGACTGAACTAATCCTTAAAACAGTATTTGGCATTTTAAATGAGGCAAACTTTGTTTTGCATTTGCATTTGTGTTCATCAATGTTTCCATATTTTAGTTGATTTTGTATACTTTTCCATTCATTATTTCAGATTAAAGCTCTGATTGCTGACATCATAGACCTCATTGGACCATTCTTTAAGAATGAGACTAAAGTTGTCAACTTTGTGGATGAGTTAATTGTAAGTAGAATATACATGTAGTAATTATTTGATTACGATCCATACCATCAAGAGTTGAATAGAAATACATGTACCTAGCTTCTGATTTATGGCTGATACAATTTTGGAGGAATTTTCAATATAGGTCCTTTTTTATTCATGACTTTAGGTGACAGCGTAAAGTCTGTATTTAAATATGTAAAAATGATGAGAAAGTCAGTTGCTGCTAGAATTTGATTGGGCTGATGGTGAAGACTTGAAACGTTTGGTCAGAATTTGCTTACACCCCTTCAAAGAGTTATGACAGGCAATTTGATATAGGATTTACATACTGTGGGTTTCCTAGTCATTACCAATTAGGATAAAAATAAAGCCATGCAGTTCACGGTAATGATAATATGTATTGCGCAATGGAGGTCAAGAGGTCAATTGAGAATGTATTGTCATAAGCACCACTGACATGCATTGAATAACACTGTTACTTCCCGATGTTTATTGTTTAATTTTTGAGTGTATTCGGTGCCTTACATGTATGTATTTGTGCTTTCGAAATGGATCTTACTTCGATTAGGGACATCATGTGGGACAACTGGGTGTGGGACAATTAGGCTGGGATGCCATGAGGTACATACATTACGGAGGGATTCCATGTGGGACATAAATATGAACATAGAGTTGATGACATTTGAGACATAGAGATGGAAGCCATGTAGGATATAAGGACATGCCATGTGGGTCATAGAGGGGGATGCCATGTGGCACATAGGGAGGGACGCCATGTGTAACAAAGGGTGAATACCAGGTGGGATATAGATATGGATGCCATATGGAGCATCTAGGAGGACTGAATGCCATGTAAGACACAGGAAGGAGCGGCATCTGGGACATAGTGGGGGGTGACATGTGAAACATAGGGAGGGACACTATGTGTGGCATAAGGAGGGACATACAGTGGTATGCCATACATGTATGTACAGTATGTAACAATATTAAATTTAAGTAGAATGATAAATAACGTCATGGCTCACATACTGATTCAAATTAACACACATATCACAAGTCAAATTATAAAAACATACCATTATCCACCCCACACCCTATCTCCCATCTGACATCCCACCCCATATGCCACATCATCCCCCCTGTTCCACATGACATCCATCTCTATATCCCACATGGCATCTCATATTAAAAATGTACCAAATGGCATTTGATTTGCAAAAGTATACATTTTTCTGCACAAAACCCCATCGGTTGCGAGAAAATAGCAAGAGAAAGATGCATTTTTGTCACTTTGACGCAAAAACCCAGAATAAGGCTCAGTACGCAATGACATCATTTTGGGAACGACTGTATGTAAACAATGCATCGATGCCACATATAACGTGTGGCCGCCATTAAAATTTTACAATGAGTATCGATAGCATTTCTGTTTCTTCTTCTAAAATATTACATTTCTCAAGCAAATATTAAAGAAAATTCTGCTGTGTTGTGTAGTTGGAGGATGCAGTAATATAAATTCTCAAATTAAAGTTGTTTATCAATGGCAAAGGGCAACAAAATGAGACGATTCTGGATGTGTTTTGTGCACTTGACATGAACCGAGTATTCAGGGCTTACCAGGTACAGTGTTATATTTAGCTCACGTCAGATTGTTACCCTGTTCTGTACAATTTAAACAATAGCTTGACCGCAACGTCTCTGGCATGAAAATTTTACGGTTTTGAGAATAATAAAAATTCAAATAAGAGTAACAGAGGGAAATAACGAATACGAATTGGTGAGATTTAAACTCATAACCTCTCGCTCAAGAGACGAAGCTGGAATCGACTGGGCTACTTAATCACTTGAAAACTTTTAAGATTTATTTGATATATAATGTTAGTGTGGAATATGATGGAAGGAAGAAAAATTAATAAATCAAAAGTGAATAGTAATTATTGTGTCCGTATGCCAAGCCATCCCTTTTAGCATATCAAAACTTAAAAAAATAAATTCACAAAACTTCTTTAAAAACTTTCAATTCAAGTGTAAAAGCGGAATTGCGTTAATGAACTATTCAGATCACGTAGGCCTTATGGCTAAACGTCAAGCGACAGAGACTTGTACATTGATAGATAAAACTTTATATTTCCATTAGACGTAAAAAAAAAAGGTAGATGTTGTTGCAAACACTTCAATTTGATTATGTTTAACAAAATATTACTTGCCAAACAGTAAGAATTTCATGTCGACTACGCAGGCTTTGTACTGTAGGACTGTGTAAGGTTTGTAAGTCTGGTCCTTCTTTTTCAGCTGCAAGTGGTTCAAATTCAAAAGGAACGACATCCCCTTCATTATGAGAATGTTATTCCTTTATTTCCAAATCATTTTTATCATAGCTTGAAATTGAATATGACAATTTAAGATCTGAAGAGCCCGAAAAACTTTCGTAATCAGATGCTATTTGTACGTTTTAGTTTGTGTGTGATGCATTGTTTACGATCAGCATTCCCTGAAATGACTTAGCAAACTGTTATAACATAGCAAGATTACGGGCTAAGAAGGGTTAGTCACCCCATAAAATATAAAATCAAATCAAAGACGCCCAGAGTTAGTAAAGAACTTATCAATGTTGATCTGGAAATTGTGAACAGAATTGGAGCTAACTATACCCACTCAGGCAAACCATTCCACTCATTAACAACTCTTTGCGAAAAGCTAAAACGTTGAATATGTATCTGTGAAAACTCTTTGGTCAACTTTAAATTGCTACCATGTGTCACATGAGGATTAGCTGAAACATTTAAGAAATAACAGGAAGTCAAAACATCACTACCAGATAGGAACTTGAAAACCTGAATCATATCGCCACATACTCTTCTGAACTCAAGCGTGGTCAAACCAAGAATTCGCAACCTAGATTCATAAGAGAGATTCTTTACTTCGGGAATAAGTCTAGTGGCTCTTTGCTGAACCTGCTCCAAAATGAACTTATCCTTCTCATAAAAGGAACTCCAAGCCTGAATAGCATACTCAAGGTGAGGCCTGACTAATTGCTTATACAAATTAAGAACAACCTCTCTACCAAGAAAACAAACAATTCCTCTAATCAAACCAAGCATCCTATTTGCCTTTGCAGCTGCTAAAGCACACTGTTTAGAAGGCATCAGATTGCTAGTAATGACAATACCTACATCCCTTCCTTGATCAACACAACCAAGATTTGAAGCATTCATGCAGTAATCAAAAGCCAAATTGCTCTGACCAAAATAAATAACTTTGCATTGATCAACATTTAATGACATCTGCCATGTTTGGGACCAAGAAACTAACTTATTCAGATCAGTTTGCAAAAGTGAAGAATCCCTAGCATCATCAACAATCCTGTACAGCTTAGTGTCATCAGCAAATTTACAAATTCTGGAGCCAAGGGAAACATCAATATCATTAATGAAGATTAAGAAAAGAAGCGGATCCAATACAGAACCCTGAACACCACCACTTAATTGTAACCTTCTTCCAAGGAGATACTTCACCAGTAACAACAACTCTTTGTGACCTTTCAACTAACCAAGAATATATTTAACTGGCACACTTTCCCTCCACACCAAGTGCTCTTATGACATCACAAATCCCTTTAAACTTTTTTTTCGAAAGAGCAATAACTGATCAATTTCTAAGTCCTTTTTCATCATGGAAATGGACTTACAACCAAGATTTCTTGACAGATTATTGAATTTAGGGATATGAAAAACTTATATCAGGTTAAACCTCAATTTTTTAAGAAGGCATGGCAGGACCACTTTAATATAAATAGCGTATACTGTGGTATCGCCTTTAGAAAGAAAGTTTTGCGAGAAAAAAAATTCTGGTTGATTCAACCCTCTAAATGGCAGAGTTGCCAATTTCTTGCCCCAACACAACTCTTCTACCACTGCCACTGAGCATATAGTCTTATTCCATGGAGAATATGAATGACTCTCTATCATGATACCATACTAAAATCATGAACAAAATTTCTTCAACAATATTTTCTCTTCTGAATTTAATCAAATTCTAGCTGACTCCATTGAAAATGTGATCACAGTGAGAAAAAAATCCTCTGTTTTTGTTCTTTTGGCATAGGCTCCCTTAGCGGATTCTTTTCCAGAAGAGTACAGAGCAGAGATTTATGGGATTGCCAATGCAACAAACCTTCCTCTTGGTAAGTAGAGAATCCAAAATGATTTTTCTTTTGTGCTTTTTGTTTGTAAAATTGATCAATTTTGAATTGTATCAAAATGCAACTTGGATTATTACTTTTGTGTCTAAAGGTAAGGTTTATGAATCCTCCTCGTTACTGCTTATTCATTTACTTGTTAACTATTCTGAATTGTTTACTTATGATATTGTCTCATAATAGAATTGAAGTGTGAAGCAGAAGCGAACACCAGAAATTGTTCTTTGAATTAGAGCTGTGAACGTTTACTGATTGTACTAAATGTGTACTGAAAATAGATGTGGGCATTTAGCATTTACATGTGTTTAGTACCTTACTTTTCAAAATTACACCAAAGTTGCTCCAATTTACGATGCTAATTTTAAAAAACGGATTAAGTATGGCAAAGTATTCACTTTGCTGGAATTTTCCTTTCTAAATCATAAAAAGTTTATTTTTACAATATGAATCATCTTTTTTATGGAAAATGTGCATGGAAATTTGGTTTAGAAAGAACAGAAAAGTTCCCTTCAATGTCATTTAATCTCTCCATCTTGTAACTTTTTTAGTGTACTCGCTATAGAGCTTTCAGTAAAAATCTTGCATACTGTGATACCTTGGCGTAAAAATTTTTCTCGAAACTCTGCCTTCGGAAGTACTGTACTGTTTATATCAGTCCTCTGGAAAAATTGGCTGTGATTTTTGTGAATCATGCAGAATTTCAGCTCTCTTGAAACTTTTTTGTTTGTTTGTTTATTTTGCAATATTGTTTTCTTTCTTGCAAAGTTTATTTTGACTAATTAGGTAATATTTACATGTAAATGTACTGATCACCAAGAAAAAAGTATTTTGATTGTGTATTTTTTGATAAATTTTACAGCTTGTAAAATGGGACTTGATTGAGTGGGATCAAAGCCTAATGTTATAATATACTGTTAGTTTTGCAATGCATATCAAAGTTACTCAGAATTCAGTGAAATCAAAGTGCAAAATATCCCCATTCATAAGTCATTACTGCGCATATTTGATGCTCGCATTTAAAAAGGATTATGCTAGTCAGGTTTACAGTTTGTAAAAGTCATTGATTGGAATTTTGTCAGAAGAGTGTGTGTGTGATTTGAGTGATATTGATTTTTAATGGCAAGACTGACTATGAAAAAGTATTACTCACAATTCGATAATTAGTAAACTATTAGTGCATTTGCGAACACTGAGCTTGTACATGCTAAACAGTCACAGCTCTACTTTGAATTGTGTAATTAAGTTTAAAATACAATTGTTTTCTTTTAGTTAGTTTCATCACAAACATTCACTCATAGTGCCACTACTGGAAAAAAATTCAAATTATATGAGAAAACCAGCATATTTGTGATTCCACAGAGGTAATTCCTCTCTGCTCAAGTGTTCACACTAAGGTTCAAAATTTGGGGGGATTTTTTCCCCTTAAGTAATTTTTTGGGGGATTTTGAAAAAAAAGGAGGGGATTTCTTTTTGAAAAAAGGCCAAAAATACCAAAAATGATATAAGATCCTTAAAAATGCCAACAATGGCTGAAAATGCCAAATTTGATTATTTTTGGCATTTTTTTTTAGGAGGGGGAAGCAGGAATTTTTCCCCTTTTAATAATTTTTGAGCAGGAATTTGATAATATATGTGGGAATTCCACAATCCCACACCTTCATGTGAACATTACTCTGTTCTCAGTAATGTTGAGGACAAATTATGCAAATTTGTATACAAATTTGTGATATCCTTTTGTAAAGACTGCTCTATTGTCTAGTCTAAATCATTCATCTTCTTGGGCAATATACTCTAATAATGAGATTTGATATCTTAGCTATATCGCCAACTAAAAGCATCTAGCTACAAACGACATTCTTCTCATCATAAGTGACATAAACATGTTAATCTTTCACTTTGTACATCACACAATATTTGCATATTTATCATCAAATATTGTTACATTTTCATATGTAATAAATTGAGACACTAAAAGTACCATAAACAAATGAAAGACTTTCCAATAGATATTACAGCTTAAAACTGTATAAACCTGAACGTATGACAAATCTTTTTATGTAATTTTTTCCCCCAGGTCAAATTGTTCTTTACAACATATTCTATGAAGTATTCACCTTCTGTACTTCAATAATAGCTCAGGATAGTCAAGGTAAGTGTGTTTGTATTTCTTTGTTTGTACATGATCTAGCCCTACGAGAACTCGGTAGGACACGTTTATGGAGCATAGATGCCAAGCTGTAGCAGATGCTGGCTACAGCAACTGCGAGTCACAATGCTTTAGTCTATGATATGGGATTGCAAATGGAAAACCACAATGCAGAAAACTAGACCACAATTTTAATGTCGGAACTGGACTCGAGCCTAGGACCTCGTGGTTGGGAAGCCGCAGATTATACCACTGAGCCACACCGCTCCTGGTGTCATAGTGTGTGGAGTTTCTCTTTGTAAAAGGATGTGCAATGGCTTAGTAGGGGTAAAATTCAGCCTCAAATTTAGAACATAATTGGTTTGATTTATGCTAAAATCTTCAATAGGCATGAGCTTGCCACACAAGTTGTTTTCCCATTCAGGAGGGTCATAAATTCTGTTCCCAGGAGCAGCCCAAAAATCTATTATTGAATTTGTTATAGACTTTGGTGCTTGGTGGTGTAAGTGTCAGCTTATCATCGTAGTGTCTCGGTTTCCATGCATCCCCAGTGAGTGGTAATAGGTTACGTGCATCCTGTACTAAAATGACAATCATTTGACATATCTACCCAGCGAGCACATATTAAATGAACTATTGTTATCTTTGATATACATGAACCTTAATTTACAAGATTACAAGATGTTTATCTCTGATACTTTGTTTTCATCTCTCACAGGAAAACTGTACCATGCAAGGAATTTGGACTTCGGGCTCTTCTTAGGGTAAAGGTTTCTCTATTTTTGTCCATAATTTTAAAGAACTTTATTAGTATTTGATCAAAGGCTGTTGATTATCTGATTTCTTGTTTGTGGATTATACCTTGCCCATAGTGTGTTGCTTTGTATTGTTTTAAAATGACACCAGAAACATCAAGAGTGTTTGATAAGCCAGCTCACGGTAACGATAATATGTATTGCGCAATACAGGTCAGGCGGTCAATTAAGAATGTATTGCATAAGCATCACTGACATGCACTGAATAACACTGTTACTTCTCGATGTTTATCGTTTAACATTTGAGTGGAATCAGTGCCTTACATGTATGTATTTGTGCTTCGAAATGGATGTTCCTTCGATTAGGGACATCATTTGGGATGCCATGTGGGACAACTGGGTGGGATGCCATGTGGGACAATTAGGTTTATATGCCTTGAGGTACATATATTTGGGAGGGATTCCATGTGGGACATAGATATGAACATAGACTTGATGACATTTGAGACACATGGATGGAAGCCATGTAGGATATAAGGATATACCATGTGGGTCATAGGAAGGGATGCCATGTGGCACATAGGGAGGGACGCCATGTGTAACAAATGGTGGAATACCATGTGGGACATAGATATTGATGCCATATGGAGCATCTAGGAGGACTGAATGCCATGTAAGACACAGAAAGGAGCAGCATTTTGGACATAGGGAGGGATGACATATGGAACATAGGGAGGGACACTATGTGTGACATAAGGAGGGACACAAGGTGGTGTGCCACATGTATATAACAATAATAAATTAAGCTAGAATGATAAATAGCAGCATGGCTTGCATACTGATTCAAATTGACACACATATCACAAGTCCAATTACCCTATATCCCACATATCATCTCACCCCTGTCCCACATGACATTCATTTTTATGTCTCACATGGTATTCCTACCAATGTCCCACCTCCTATGTTCCACATGTCATCCATCTCTATGTCCCACCTGGCATCTCATCCTAAAAATGTACCAAATGGCATTACATTCAGATGTCCTATATGCCATCCCACCCTATGTACCACACGGCATGCATCTCTATGTCCCACATGACATCTATCTCTATGTCCCACATGGCATCCCTACCCAGGTGCCACATGTCATTCCTCCATATCTCCACATGGAATCCCCCCTCCCTCTGTCCCACATGACATCACTCTCCATATCCCACCCTCCTATATTCCACATGGCATCTATCTCCATGTTCCACATGACATCTCATCCTAAAGATACACCAAATGGCATTCCACTCAGATGTTCCATATGCCATCCCACCCTATGAACTACACAGCACCCCTCCCTGTGTCCCATATGGCATCCATCTTTTTGTCCTGCATGGCATCTATATCTATGTCCCACATGGCATATCACAAAGCCATCCTGTGGTATAATTAACACAGAGAAAGCTCTGGTTTACATATGATTAGACCATACCACGCTGGTTGTTAATACCACTTGACCTAACCCCACAATTAGTTCCGGGCATGTTTGTTCGTAACCATGAACTGCCTTATTGCATATTTCTTAAAGAGGGAAATAAAGTGATAAGAGGAGGTGCAGTGGCTCAGTGGTTGAAGAGTCATCTTCGTATGCCAAAGGTTACCAGCTTCAACTCCTGCCACAAGTGCTGCATTGTGTCCTTGAGCAAGGCACTCTACTTCAGTCCACTCAGTTGTTAAATGAGAACCAGCATTGCTGGGAAGTTGACCTGCAAGTATGCGCCCAGCATGATTGGCATTCGTGGCGCGAGTATAGATTTGCCTTCAACTTTTTGTTCATCAAAAAAACGTTTCCCACTGTAAAATGCTTCATTTCATAAATTGATGCACATAATCTTTTATGTTGAGTTTTGGCTCAAGACAAAAACCTTTTTCTTCATTCAGTTTGTTGTCACAGCTACCAATGTCCTATTAAAAAGAACTCATATTTTGTTATTCTTAATTTCTTAAGTGATGTTTATAAATAAAATATTAAGGAAAATAGCAACATTCTTTTTTTCAGTCAGTTTTTTGTCATTGTTTGTGATAGCTACCAATAACCCATTAAAAAGAACTCATATTTTGTTATTGTTAATTTCTAAAGTGATGTTTATCATTAAAGTATTGAGGAAAATGACTGGAAATGTGGTTTTTTCTAACATACTTGTATGATCCTTTCTAGATGGGATGTAGCCAACAACACATGGCTCCTGACTGAAAAACTTCGTCCACTGGTTGTAAACATTGACTACCAGATCAAAGGGCAGACCGTGGCCAAGGCTGTTCATTTTGCTGGCTACCTTGGTGTCTTGACTGGTATCAAGCCTGTAAGTATGAAAATACTACTACTAGATGGGCACCTGCATACAACTACCATCCATGAACATACCCTCTTCCCCAAAACACAGCCGACATCAACCGTTTATTGTTTTGCATGTCCGTCACCGCTGGCAATCAAATTGGGACACGCACACCGATAACAACTTCCACAACATTCAACCTCCTATGCCCACCATCCCCACTAGCCACAACCTCTCCTGCAAAGACCATGTCTGCATCACCCACCTAAGAGTAGGCCACCCACCTCACTCACACGTCCTTAACCGCACCCCACCCCTCTGCAATAACTGCCAGGTACGTGCCCCTAACTGTCAAACACATCCCCACCCAGAGCTTCTCTTAATTCCTTCAATTTCGTTGCCAAGCTCTTCTGCAATAACCCCCCAGGACAAATCATCTCCTTCCTACTCCATACCTGATACTATCTACTTGGTCTTATCCTATCCCTCTCCATCCTATGCAGTACTACCATCTGCACTCTTTTTGACTACTCCAACCTCTTTTCACGTCTGACATAATCTAATCTCTCAGGCACAATTTTACCATGGCTGTCATACTGCTGTTAAACCTCACCAAACAAATAAGCAAGCTTACATGGTATCCCAGTGGTAGTAAAGATTGATCAGTACTTTGATCTGTGTATTTTCATTGTGGTTACAAAAATTAGTTACATAACCTACTCTGAGCAATGATTGAAGTAAATGTTTTCAGATCATAGCCACAATAATGAAAAGAACTACTTTACTTAAAGAAGAGTAGGGTGTCCCTGCACAACCAAACCTATCCATGGAATGTATACTAATATTCTGCAGCTCATAGTTCGTATTGTTTTCATCTTTTCTATATTTGGGTAGTTATGGTGACCAACTGTAGAATGTAATCATTTGTAACAAAGGAAGTGCTTTAAATTGAGTGCATGTACTTTTAAGTTTTTTCTTGTTCACTACCTTTATGTAATGTTTTACAGTACAAATACCTTGAATTTGATTATTTTAATTTAAAATGGGAAATATCTGTCAACTGTAGAATGTTGGAATCATTTGTAACAAAGGAAGTGCT
This sequence comes from Chiridota heheva, assembly GCA_020152595.1. Classification (NCBI taxonomy): domain Eukaryota; kingdom Metazoa; phylum Echinodermata; class Holothuroidea; order Apodida; family Chiridotidae; genus Chiridota; species Chiridota heheva. The sequence goes on along the minus strand of JAIGNY010000172.1, from coordinate 43,043 downwards.
TGAAATTGAGTGATATAGCATGTATGACTTTTAAGTTTTTCTTGTTCACTACCTTTATGTAATGTTTGAGAAAATCAGTACAAATACTTCTGACGTGAATTTGATTATTTTAATTTAAAATGGGAAATATCTGTCATCACTTACAACATATATATGGCAGAATTTCCAGTTGGTGCAGACTCAACCTGGTCAGAGTGGAAATGCCATGACCACTTAAGGACAGGAGTTGGACATGCCAAGGGCACCCTGAATATATTTGGATATACATCCAACTTACTTAAATGTGACTGTGGTACATGCCACAACAATGGAGCACTGCTTGAGATGTCCCCTGTTGGAGGAACCATGCAGATTACAATGACAATGCACAGCAATGTGTTATAATGACAATGCACAGCAATGTGTTATAATGACAATGCACAGTAATGTGTTATAATGACAATGCACAATAATGTGTTATAATGACAATGCACAGTAATGTGTTATAATGACAATGCACAGTAATGTGTTATAATGACAATGCACAGTAATGTGTTATAATGACAATGCACAGCAATGTGTTATAATGACAATGCACAGCAATGTTATAATGACAATTATAATGACAATGCACAGCAATATGTTATAATGACAATGCACAGTAATGTGTTATAATGACAATGCACAGTAATGTGTTATAATGACAATGCACAGTAATGTGTTATAATGACAATGCAAAGCATCGTGTTATAATGACAATGCACAGCAATGTGTTATAATGACAATGCACAGCAATGTGTTATAATGACAATGCACAGTAATGTGTTATAATGACAATGCACAGCAATGTGTTATAATGACAATGCACAGCAATGTGTTATAATGACAATGCACAGCAATGTGTTATAATGACAATGCACAGCAATGTGTTATAATGACAATGCACAGTGTTATAATGACAATGCACAGCAATGTGTTATAATGACAATGCACAGTAATGTGTTATAATGACAATGCACAGTAATGTGTTATAATGACAATGCACAGCAATGTGTTATAATGACAATGCAAAGCAATGTGTTATGATGACAATGCACAGCAATGTGTTATAATGACAATGCACAGCAGTGTGTTATAATGACAATGCACAGCAATGTGTTATAATGACAATGCACAGTAATGTGTTATAATGACAATGCACAGTAATGTGTTATAATGACAATGCACAGCAATGTGTTATAATGACAATGCACAGCAATGTGTTATAATGACAATGCACAGTAATGTGTTATAATGACAATGCACAGCAATGTATTATAATGACAATGCACAGTAATGTGTTATAATGACAATGCACAGTAATGTGTTATAATGACAATGCACAGCAATGTATTATAATGACAATGCACAGCAATGTATTATAATGACAATGCACAGTAATGTGTTATAATGACAATGCACAGTAATGTGTTATAATGACAATGCACAGCAATGTATTATAATGACAATGCACAGTAATGTGTTATAATGACAATGCACAGTAATGTGTTATAATGACAATGCACAGCAGTGTTATAAATGACAATGCACAGCAATGTGTTATAATGACAATGCACAGTAATGTGTTATAATGACAATGCACAGTAATGTGTTATAATGACAATGCACAGTAATGTGTTATAATGACAATGCACAGCAATGTGTTATAATGACAATGCACAGCAATGTGTTATAATGACAATGCACAGCAATGTGTTATAATGACAATGCACAGCAATGTGTTATAATGACAATGCACAGCAATGTGTTATAATGACAATGCACAGCAATGTGTTATAATGACAATGCACAGCAATGTGTTATAATGACAATGCACAGCAATGTGTTATAATGACAATGCACAGTAATGTGTTATAATGACAATGCACAGTAATGTGTTATAATGACAATGCACAGCAATGTGTTATAATGACAATGCACAGTAATGTGTTATAATGACAATGCACAGTAATGTGTTATAATGACAATGCACAGCAGTGTGTTATTATGACAATGCACAGCAATGTGTTATAATGACAATGCACAGCAGTGTGTTATAATGACAATGCAAAGCAATGTATTATAATGACAATGCACAGCAATGTATTATAATGACAATGCACAGCAATGTGTTATAATGACAATGCACAGCAGTGTGTTATTATGACAATGCACAGCAATGTGTTATAATGACAATGCACAGCAGTGTGTTATAATGACAATGCACAGCAGTGTGTTATAATGACAATGCAAAGCAATGTATTATAATGACAATGCACAGCAATGTATTATAATGACAATGCACAGCAATGTATTATAATGACAATGCACAGCAATGTGTTATAATGACAATGCACAGCAGTGTGTTATAATGACAATGCAAAGCAATGTATTATAATGACAATTTCGCACAGCAATGTGTTATAATGACACAGCAATGTGTTATAATGACAATGCACAGCAATGTGTTATAATGACAATGCACAGCAATGTGTTATAATGACAATGCACAGTAATGTGTTATAATGACAATGCACAGCAATGTGTTATAATGACAATGCACAGCAATGTGTTATAATGACAATGCACAGCAATGTGTTATAATGACAATGCACAGCAATGTGTTATAATGACAATGCACAGCAATGTGTTATAATGACAATGCACAGCAATGTGTTATAATGACAATGCACAGCAATGTGTCATAATGACAATGCACAGTAATGTGTTATAATGACAATGCACAGCATCGTGTTATAATGACAATGCACAGCAATGTGTTATAATGACAATGCACAGTAATGTGTTATAATGACAATGTACAGCAATGTGTTATAATGACAATGCACAGCAATGTGTTATAATGACAATGCAAAGCAATGTATTATAATGACAATGCACAGCAATGTGTTATAATGACAATGCACAGCAATGTGTTATAATGACAATGCACAGCAATGTGTTATAATGACAATGCACAGCAATGTGTTATAATGACAATGCACAGCAATGTGTTATAATGACAATGCACAGCAATGTGTTATAATGACAATGCACAGCAATATGTTATAATGACAATGCACAGCAATGTCTTATAATGACAATGCACAGCAATGTGTTATAATGACAATGCACAGCAATGTGTTATAATGACAATGCACAGCAATGTGTAATAATGACAATGCACAGTAATGTGTTATAATGACAATGCACAGTAATGTGTTATAATGACAATGCACAGCAATGTGTTATAATGACAATGCACAGCAATGTGTTATAATGACAATGCAAAGCAATGTGTTATAATGACAATGCAAAGCAATGTGTTATAATGACAATGCACAGCAATGTGTTATAATGACAATGCACAGTAATGTGTTATAATGACAATGCACAGCAATGTGTTATAATGACAATGCACAGTAATGTGTTATAATGACAATGCACAGTAATGTGTTATAATGACAATGCACAGTAATGTGTTATAATGACAATGCACAGCATCGTGTTATAATGACAATGCACAGCAATGTGTTATAATGGCAATGCAAAGCAATGTGTTATAATGACAATGCACAGCATTGTGTTATAATGACAATGCACAGCAGTGTGTTATAATGACAATGCACAGCAATGTATTATAATGACAATGGACAGCAATGTGTTATAATGACAATGCAAAGCAATGTGTTATAATGACAATGCACAGCAATGTGTTATAATGACAATGCACAGTAATGTGTTATAATGACAATGCACAGTAATGTGTTATAATGACAATGCACAGCAATGTGTTATAATGACAATGCACAGCAATGTGTTATAATGACAATGCACAGTAATGTCTTATAATGACAATGCACAACAATGTGTTGTATTGACAATGCACAGCAATGTGTTATAATGACAATGCACAGAAATGTGTTATAATGACAATGCACAGCAATGTGTTATAATGACAATGCACAGTAATGTCTTATAATGACAATGCACAACAATGTGTTATAATGACAATGCACAGCAATGTGTTATAATGACAATGCACAGCAATGTGTTATAATGACAATGCACAGCAATGTGTTATAATGACAATGCACAGGAATGTGTTATAATGACAATGCACAGCAATGTGTTATAACGACAATGCACAGTAATGTGTTATAACGACAATGCACAGTAATGTGTTATAACGACAATGCACAGTAATGTGTAATAATGACAATGCACAGCAATGTGTTATAATGACAATTATGCAAAGCATTGTGTTATAATGACAATGCACAGCAATGTGTTATAATGACAATGCACAGCAATGTGTTATAATGACAATGCACAGCAATGTGTTATAATGACAATGCACAGCAATGTGTTATAATGGCAATGCACAGTAATGTGTTATAATGACAATGCACAACAATGTGTTATATTGACAATGCACAGCAATGTGTTATAATGACAATGCACAGCAATGTGTTATAATGACAATGCACAGCATCGTGTTATAATGACAATGCACAGCAATGTGTTATAATGACAATGCACAGTAATGTGTAATAATGACAATGCACAGTAATGTGTTATAATGACAATGCACAGTAATGTGTTATAATGACAATGCACAGTAATGTGTTATAATGACAATGCACAGCATCGTGTTATAATGACAATGCACAGCAATATGTGTTATAATGACAATGCACAGCAATGTGTTATAATAACAATGCACAGTAATGTGTTATAATGACAATGCACAGTAATGTGTTATAATGACAATGCACAGTAATGTGTTATAATGACAATGCACAGCATCGTGTTATAATGACAATGCACAGCAATGTGTTATAATATCAATGCAAAGCAATGTGTTATAATGATAATGCACAGCAGTGTGTTATAATGACAATGCACAGCAATGTATTATAATGACAATGCACAGCAATGTGTTATAATGACAATGCACAGTAATGTGTTATAATGACAATGCACAGCAATGTATTATAATGACAATGCACAGCAATGTGTTATAATGACAATGCAAAGCAATGTGTTATAATGACAATGCACAGCAATGTGTTATAATGACAATGCACAGCAATGTGTTATAATGACAATGCACAGCAATGTGTTATAATGACAATGCACAGCAATGTATTATAATGACAATGCAAAGCAATGTGTTATAATGACAATGCACAGTAATGTCTTATAATGACAATGCACAACAATGTGTTGTATTGACAATGCACAGCAATGTGTTATAATGACAATGCACAGCAATGTGTTATAATGACAATGCACAGCATCGTGTTATAATGACAATGCACAGTAATGTGTAATAATGACAATGCACAGTAATGTCTTATAATGACAATGCACAGCAATGTGTAATAATGACAATGCACAGTAATGTGTTATAATGACAATGCACAGCAATGTGTTATAATGACAATGCACAGCAATGTGTTATAATGACAATGCACAGGAATGTGTTATAATGACAATGCACAGCAATGTGTTATAACGACAATGCACAGTAATGTGTTATAACGACAATGCACAGTAATGTGTTATAACGACAATGCACAGTAATGTGTAATAATGACAATGCACAGCAATGTGTTATAATGACAATGCACAGCAATGTGTTATAATGACAATGCACAGCAATGTGTTATAATGACAATGCACAGCAATGTGTTATAATGACAATGCACAGCAATGTGTTATAATGACAATGCACAGCAATGTGTTATAATGACAATGCACAGCAATGTGTTATAATGACAATGCACAGCAATGTGTTATAATGGCAATGCACAGTAATGTGTTATAATGACAATGCACAACAATGTGTTATATTGACAATGCACAGCAATGTGTTATAATGACAATGCACAGCAATGTGTTATAATGACAATGCACAGCATCGTGTTATAATGACAATGCACAGCAATGTGTTATAATGACAATGCACAGTAATGTGTAATAATGACAATGCACAGTAATGTGTTATAATGACAATGCACAGTAATGTGTTATAATGACAATGCACAGTAATGTGTTATAATGACAATGCACAGCATCGTGTTATTATGACAATGCACAGCAATGTGTTATAATGACAATGCACAGCAATGTGTTATAATAACAATGCACAGTAATGTGTTATAATGACAATGCACAGTAATGTGTTATAATGACAATGCACAGTAATGTGTTATAATGACATTGCACAGCATCGTGTTATAATGACAATGCACAGCAATGTGTTATAATATCAATGCAAAGCAATGTGTTATAATGATAATGCACAGCAGTGTGTTATAATGACAATGCACAGCAATGTATTATAATGACAATGCACAGCAATGTGTTATAATGACAATGCACAGTAATGTGTTATAATGACAATGCACAGCAATGTATTATAATGACAATGCACAGCAATGTGTTATAATGACAATGCAAAGCAATGTGTTATAATGACAATGCACAGCAATGTGTTATAATGACAATGCACAGCAATGTGTTATAATGACAATGCACAGCAATGTGTTATAATGACAATGCACAGCAATGTGTTATAATGACAATGCAAAGCAATGTGTTATAATGACAATGCACAGTAATGTCTTATAATGACAATGCACAACAATGTGTTGTATTGACAATGCACAGCAATGTGTTATAATGACAATGCACAGCAATGTGTTATAATGACAATGCACAGCAATGTGTTATAATGACAATGCACAGCAATGTGTTATAATGACAATGCACAGCAATGTGTTATAATGACAATGCACAGCAATGTGTTATAATGACAATGCATGATGTGTTATAATGACAATGCAAAGCAATGACACAATGCACAGTAATGTCTTATAATGACAATGCACAACAATGTGTTGTATTGACAATGCACAGCAATGTGTTATAATGACAATGCACAGCAATGTGTTATAATGACAATGCACAGCATCGTGTTATAATGACAATGCACAGTAATGTGTAATAATGACAATGCACAGTAATGTCTTATAATGACAATGCACAGCAATGTGTAATAATGACAATGCACAGTAATGTGTTATAATGACAATGCACAACAATGTGTTATAATGACAATGCACAGCAATGTATTATAATGACAATGCACAGCAATGTGTTATAATGGCAATGCAAAGCAATGTGTTATAATGACAATGCACAGCAATGTGTTATAATGACAATGCACAGTAATGTGTTATAATGACAATGCACAGCAATGTGTTATAATGACAATGCACAGTAATGTGTTATAATGACAATGCACAGTAATGTCTTGTAATGACAATGCACAGCGATGTGTAATAATGACAATGCACAACAATGTGTTATAATGACAATGCACAGCAATGTGTTTTAATGACAATGCACAGCATCGTGTTTTAATGACAATGCACAGTTATGTGTTATAGTGACAATGCACATTAATGTGTTATAATGACAATCCACAACATTGTGTTATATTGACAATGCACAGCAATGTGTTATAATGACAATGCACAGCAATGTGTAATAATGACAATGCACAGCAATGTATTATAATGACAATGCACAGTAATGTGTTATAATGACAATGCACAGTAATATGTTATAATGACAATGCACAGCAATGTGTTATAATGACAATGCACAGCAATGTGTTATAATGACAATGCACAGCAATATGTTATAATGACAATGCACAGCAATGTGTCATAATGACAATGCACAGTAATGTCTTATAATGACAATGCACAGCAATGTGTAATGATGACAATGCACAGCAATGTGTTATAATGACAATGCACAGCAATGTATCATAATGACAATGCAAAGCAATGTGTTATAATGACAATGCAATGCAATGTGTTATAATGACAATGCAAAGCAATGTGTTATAATGACAATGCAAAGCAATGTGTTATTATGACAATGCACAGCAATGTGTTATAATGACAATGCACAGCAATGTGTTATAATGACAATGCACAGCAATGTGTTATAATGACAATGCACAGCAATGTGTTATAATGACAATGCACAGCAATGTGTTATAATGACAATGCACAGTAATGTGTTATAATGACAATGCACAGCAATGTGTTATAATGACAATGCACAGCAATGTGTTATAATGACAATGCACTGTAATGTGTTATAATGACAACGCACAGCAATGTGTTATAATGACAATGCACAGCAATGTGTTATAATGACAATGTACAGCAATGTGTTATAATGACAATGCACAGCAATGTGTTATAATGACAATGCACAGCAATGTGTTATAATGACAATGCAAAGCAATGTGTTATGATGACAATGCACAGCAATGTGTTATAATGACAATGCACAGCAATGTGTTATAATGACAATGCACAGCAATGTGTTATAATGACAATGCACAATAATGTATTATAATGACAATGCACAGCAATGTGTTATAATGACAATGCACAGTAATGTGTTATAATGACAATGCACAGTAATGTGTTATAATGACAATGCACAGCAATCTGTTTTAATGACAATGCACAGCAATGTGTTATAATGACAATGCACAGCAATGTGTTATAATGACAATGCACAGCAATGTGTTATAATGACAATGCAAAGCAATGTGTTATAATGACAATGCACAGTAATGTGTTATAATGACAATGCACAGCAATGTGTTATAATGACAATGCACAGCAATGTGTTATAATGACAATGCACAGTAATGTGTTATAATGACAATGCACAGCAATGTGTTATAATGACAATGCACAGTAATGTCTTATAATGACAATGCACAGCAATGTGTTATAATGACAATGCACAGCAATGTGTTATAATGACAATGCACAGCAATATGTTATAATGACAATGCACAGCAATGTGTTATAATGACAATGCACAGCAATGTGTTATAATGAAAATGCACAGCATTGTGTTATAATGACAATGCACAGCAATGTGTCATAATGACAATGCACAGCAATGTGTTATAATGACAATGCACAGTAAGGTGTTATAATGACAATGCACAGCAATGTGTTATAATGACAATGCACAGTAATGTCTTATAATGACAATGCACAGCAATGTGTTATAATGACAATGCACAGCAATGTGTTATAATGACAATGCACAGTAATGTGTTATAATGACAATGCACATCAATGTGTTATAATGACAATGCACAGTAATGTGTTATAATGACAATGCACAGCAATGTGTTATAATGACAATGCACAGCAATGTGTTATAATGACAATGCACAGCAATGTGTTATAATGACAATGCACAACAATGTGTTATAATGACAATGCACAGCAATGTGTTATAATGACAATGCACAGCAATGTGTTATAATGACAATGCACACAATGTGTTATAATGACAATGCAAAGCAATGTGTTATAATGACAACGCACAGCAATATGTTATAATGACAATGCACAGCAATGTGTTATAATGAAAATGCACAGCAATGTGTTATAATGACAATGCACAGCAATGTGTTATAATGACAATGCAAAGCAATGTGTTATAATGACAATGCACAGCAATGTGTTATAATGACAATGCACAGTAATGTGTTATAATGACAATGCACAGTAATATGTTATAATGACAATGCACAGCATCGTGTTATAATGACAATGCACAGCAATGTGTTATAATGACAATGCACAGCAATGTGTTATAATGACAATGCACAGCAATGTGTTATAATGACCAGCAATGTGTTATAATGACAATGCACAGCAATGTGTTTAGCTATGGCTGAACCAAATATAGCTGTTGTGATGTTGACTTGATAAGAAGAAAATTTATCTCTTGAGAAGTTTCAGCTTTGAAATAGTCTGATAGAAGCTGTTGGTCTTTGTTGAGGACATTTAGTTGTTTTGTCTGACAATGTTAATATGCTTTTTTAAACTAAATTATTCCTATGCAAATTCAATCTGTTTACTCTCATATGAAGTTCATGAAGGTTTTCCTATGAAAGTTAATTGCCTCTTTCTGAATTATTGGAAACTTTTGTTTGTAGCTCAACCAACACAGAGTGTTGTGCTGAGGTTATAAAATTGTACAACAACTTTGGCCTTTAAAATGTTTAAATTTGTGTGGCAGGATGTGACTGCATATGGACATAGGGTAGGGATTCCATGTGAAACATGGGTGGGAGCATGTTGGACATAGGATGGGATATATACCATGTGGTATGCACCAATGGCTATATCAGGCATGATTGTTTAACTCTGCCTTTATTTTCTTATTCAACAGTTCATTTGCATAAGTTATGAAATAACAGATTCTCATACTTAGTATGCTCAATCAGGGACTGTGATAGCTATGAGGAGACTGCTCATGGAGTCTATGGAAATAGGGTGGGATGTCATGTGGGATATCGGATGGGATGCTTTGTGGGATATGCGGTGGGATGTTATGTGGAACATATAGTGGGATCTAATGTGGGACATAGGATAGGACATGGGATGCCATGTGGGACATTAGATGCCATGTGGGACATGGGATGCCATTTGGGACAAGGGATGCCATGTGGGACATGGGATGCCATGTGGGACATGGGATGCCATGTAGGACATAGGATGCCATATGTGGGACAGAGTGTGGGATGCCATTTTTATAATTGGGTGCGTCATATGATATGGTTGTCAATTTGCATGGGCATGGGAACCGTGATGGTATTTACTGTTGTAGTTAATTTTTAGGTCTTGCTGTAATAAACAATGGAAATTTTATATAAATTTTGTGACATAACAACCATAAAACCTTTCAATCTCCTTATGTTAAGTTGTTAACTTATTGTTTTTCAAATCTGCACCAACGTTATTTGAATGGGAGCAGTTGAATATGATGAAGAAGTTTTGAGCTTGCTCTCCATGGTATTTGCTAGCTCAAGTGTAGCAGAGAAACTGGTCAGATTGATGATTTTCAGTGACTGAAATTTAGGACAGAAATATAAAGAATTGCATTAAAAAGCTCTCAACTACAAACAATATCTTCTCAATGAAAATATGGCACATTATATGAAAGGACTGGAGACTTGACCTCAATAACTTTTTCATCATGCCATCTTTCTCATTTATTGACAACAAATCACCACCGCAGATCACCACTGGACACTCAATAACTCACCAGGCTGGACACTCAATAACTGTATTCAAAATTTAAAAGAATTGAGTATCTGCATCAGTGATGCTCTCGTTATCCACTTATTGAGATGGGGTAAAACATGCAATTTACAAGAAAATACTTTGCCCATCTTCTCATGTTCTAAATAAAAGGTAAATATATATTTTCTTTTATTGAAATAATTTACAAATGTATGACATTACACTATTTACAGCACTGGTCATTTTTCAACTCACACTGGTGGAATCTTTGAAATGCAATAACTCCTAAATGGAATAAGACATCAACATTAATTTTTCACCAATTTTTTTCTTTATAAGTCCTCTATCCTAATCATAGGAATATTCCTTTCAGAGCTGTAAATGTTTTTTTAGATTCTGTATTATTATCTCCTTGTCTATATCTTTGCTTCTTATAGGGAGTGCTGACAATGTCCATGAATGAGCGTTTTAACGTGGATGGTGGGTACATCGGCCTCATTGAGTGGATCCTGGGAAAACATACTGGCAAGTGGATGGGATTTGAACTTCGAGATGTTTTGATAAATGCCAAGAGGTATGTTTAATTGATGATCCCTACATTAATTGCATCTTTCTTGCTCATAGATTCTGTTTGTTTGTGTGACATTTAAATGCAAATAATGTTCATTCTAATCTTCCTTGTCAAACTAGCTTCAAAGGCCCACACCCACCCCACAGACCCAAGCACCGGGTGCCTCAGGGGAGACGTCATGCCTCGACAGGCAGGTTGCCCGTTAGCATGCTGTTTGCTCCCCTACCCCGCGGCAAAGCAGTTCTCAATAGACAGCACCCTGTTGGGCGTGGACCCCTGCCAAGGAATGGTCTGCCTATCACAGAGAGGCCTTCCAGGCCCTGCAAGTCCCCGTGGGGACTACGAATCTCTGTTAAGGACCCCTCCAGTACCCGACGCGGTCTGGAGCCTCTTGTGCAATTCTCAGAAAGGAGCCTCGGCAGCAGCTTTGGTTGAGGCCAAGGGACACAGGTTCCGCTGCGCCAAGGTACAGTGAAGTGAGACGGCGCTCAAGGCTATCGACCGGTTGGTCTGGGCAGCCTTTAAGTACTAAGCCCTCATGGTATGGTTCATGGAGGGCCTAGGGTATATCCTGTTGGGGATCACCCCAGATCTCCCTGACTTGGCACAAACCCTTCTTACAGGTCTGTCTGATCTACTGGATGCCACAGTGGATCAGCTGTCGGAGAGTCCTGACCTCTTCGCAGGTGACTTCCAAGACGTCTTGCCAAGCAGGTGTGCAGGACAACTTTTAAAGGAAGAACCAGAATCTGATGAAGAAGACGCTGCCTAGCACGTCTTCTTTTTAAGCCCAACAACAAGGCCCCCCCTGCGCGGGCCAGATCATCAGGGCAGCAGCATGCTCCGACGGCGCAATGCACCCAGCCTCCCAAAAGCTTCTAAATCTGCCTCATCTCATTTACGGTCAGGTCAGGTCAGGTCAGCTCCCCTGCTCCCCCTTTGTTAGGAGGTCCGGTCCGGAGCGCCTGAGATTTTTCCACGCTCAGTGGAAGGACATAACCAGGTGGGTGCTGCGCACCGCCGGGGAGGGTTACAAGCTGGAGTTCACCTCTCCATCCCCACAAGGGGGCTGCTTCGTGTAACCCCCAAACCAAAGAACACAGAGCAGGCCTTGATGTAATGCTGGAACAGGAGATCAACGATCTCCGGCAAAAAGGAGCAATCATACCGGTGCAGCCGGGACAGGATCCGGTCATGTCGACTTTCTTCCTATCTCCAGAGAAAGGGGGCACTTGGCACCCCATCCTTAATCTAAAGGAACAGGCGATTATTTAATCGCCGTGCATCGCCGATTTTTAAAGACCTGTTGTGTGTGAATATTCTATGCATAATACCCTGGTTACGTCTACGTAACACTCTATAACCCCCAGTGTAAATGAGCCAAGTCCACAGGATGTCTTTTGTTTGGCAAACAAAAGAGCAGCAGCCCAGGCTCGTTGGCCCGAACAAAGGAAGGATTTGTACTGATCAATACCTGTTGAGGGACTTGCATTTGCACCCAATACACTTGGCGTATGATGTACACTAATGTGTTGAATGTAACATAAAATTGCTGTTCCCGTCGAAGCAATCAAGTTTTAATAAAAAAGAAAACAAATTGTCTTTTCCACTTTACAACAGTTTTACAGATCATTGATAAGAAAAATATAATTATAATAAAAAATATATTTATAACAAAAACTCACGATGCATCAATGACTGTCTTTTGATAAAAATGTTATTTTCTAACGTAACTATTTACTCCCATCGTGGTCAGGCTTCCACAACAGTTTCCTAATCCCCGTTCCAAAAGGGCCTGCTATTTAATGCGTTGGTTCCTGGGAAACAGTATGCAAACTTATGAAAGATCAGGTTTAACACACCCTCTTGTTGATCCAGTTAATGGCCGCCAAGTTAATGTATAGCAAATTATTACCACACATCGCATCAGTATAAATTCTACTTTTTTTTAAATCATTAGAACGTGTCAGAAAAACAACAAAATATCTCGTTCAATGATATGCCGCCCGCGTCCCCCTTCACATGTTACTATTTCTGGGTGGTTTATAACCTGGCGACAGGTTTCCTCGAACTCCTCTGCCACGCGGCGCTATGTTGTTGAAAGACATACTGCACGCATGACACTTTTATGTAAACATTTGAAATGGAGGAAAGCCGTAAAAATTTTTTTAAAAAGACAACAATACCAAAACCGGGAGGGGGAGTGGACATCTAACATTTTGTGAGGAAATTCACTGAGCACAGGAGAGGGATGATTGAAGCATCGCCTTATCTTCATTCGGGAAAACAAATGAAAATGGGGAGGGGGAAGGACAATATTATATAGCAAGTACGATTTCACAGTAAAAAGAATTACCCCCACAAATTCAATGTTTGGTGATCAAATTTGCCGTTTAAGACTTGAAACAGGGGGATCTTAACAAAGAACCATGGCACTGCGGCCCCCACCCCACCCCTATCCACCACTTCTTCCTATTCGTAATACTTCCATTTTTTTTGTGGAGAAATTTAAGAAAATTGGGGAGGGGACGATACGATCTACAAAATTATGTTTCCATAAAAGAGAATGCCCCCACCCCAAATTTAATAGTTCAACGATCCCAGTTTGTCGCTTCAGCTTGCAAACGGGCCAGGAGATCATAACAAACTTCTTGCAATTGTTATACTTTAATTTTTGTGGGGAAATTAGAGAGGGGACGAGATAATCTACTAAATTACTGTATCTGTTCATAAAGGAGAATGCCCCCACCCTAAATACGATAGCCTGATTGTATTATATTAAACATGTAGAAGAAGGAATCACTCTGAAGTACCCCTCCAAATCGCTATTAATCGCTGTGATCCCCGGTCCCTTATCCATAACCACCAAACTCAAGTTTATGTCTTTAGACTTCAAATATTTGGAAGCCAACATGAAAATCGGGAGGGGGCATATACCTTTTTAAGTATTTCTCCTTAAATGTAAAAATCGTAAGTATTCCCCTTTAAATGTGCCAATATTAATTAATTGGACCGCACTAGGCCAAAGTCCAGACGCAGCTGGGGTCAATTTGTAAACAAATCTGTCAAAGTTGCTGGGAATGGGGCAGCGGCATTATCTATGATTGTTTAGAAGTTTGCAGTGTTTTTGCGGTATGTGTTTCATAGAGATTAATGTTAATGGAGTTTAATGTTCGTAAGTTTCGGGTAAGAATTATAATATATCTGTTGAAAAAAAAGTCATTTTCGCACGATCTAATTTATAAAGAAATTATTTTGCACCTGGGCTTATCAAATAGTGGGAGCAACATGTATGTTTCTGTTTACTTATACGTCGCGGATTTCGAACTTTCGGACAGATTTTGTTTTCATTTTATTTATTTTTTTCTATTTTCTTTCGTTTCACTTTTGCTGTAAATGGAAGTACATATTAACAAGTTTTTGACAACGTTTCTTAATATTTTGGTAAAAATATTTCACGAGTAAAAATTTAACTCGACTATTTGGAATACTATACATTTTGGAATAAAACATGGAAATCTCAGTAAGTTAAACTTGTTTATTTTTATTGCGCCTATCCTTTTTATTTCGCTTATCTTTTTAGTTTTAGTTGATATTATTTTATTCAATTTTCATTTTATGATTTATAAAATACCCGATAGTGCAGACACACGTTGCGTTGCCATGGTTCCTTACTTTTCAGGTTGTAATTTTTTGTTGAACTTATTGAAAATAAATAATGATTGTAAATCTCTGTGATACGCTCTGCATTGTCGGTACCAATTTATTGTGGGCTGATCTGTGTCCTTTAAAAAGACACGGGAAATGAAATACATAATTTTGCTTAAAACGGCACATTTGCATCAGATTAAAGGTATCTGACCTAAAGAAATTTGCAGATTCGGTACATGTGCAGACGTTAACAGTAGACCGAGGACTTTCCTCGCTGAAAGAAATAAGAGTTGTGATTGGAAAATAACGCTCGTGATAGTATCTTTTTATTTAAAAATCAAATCGCAAGTTGCATGAAAACTAATACCACGTTTTTGGCTTCGAGAACTTTTTTTTTTTTCCTCGGCGCTTTACCGGCGGCATTACTCGCGCTTTACCAGCGTTTTATCGGCGGCTTACCAACGTTGAAATTATCGGCGCAATTGTCAAACTGCTCGCATCGGTACTGTAGATCTTAAAATGCTAGGTATATTTTTTCATAATTTGAATTAGGATTCTACACATGGGCGGAATTGTTTTTTTTTTTTTTGCTTCAGCTGTTTTAATTTTGTCTTCAGCTGTGGAAAGAAAAAAAACACATTATTTAAATGTGCAGCATCATACATAAAGAGATGACATACAGCTAAATAATCACAAAAGTTACTTACAGAAAATAAATATAGGCTATTTTAAATATTCGTCAATGTAGTTAAAAGCAAGCAAGATCAGTGAAAACTTTTCTATGCACGCTTGTCAAGCTGCCGCGATCGATACGTGGCTAGTCCAAAGTACAGCTTCTATTGTTATTGTAAGGAGCTTATTTCTGGTGTGTGCACTGGAGAGAATATAACTGTTTGGGCTGTGATCAGTACTCTGGGGATTTGGGCATTGATGTGTGACCATTAAAGCCTTAGTAACAGGTCATTAACTTGTTCAGAAAAAAAATCGGCGATGCACAGCGATTAAATAATCGCCTGTTCCCTAAGGCCGTTGAACTTGTTCATTCAGTCGGTCAAGTTCAAAGTGGAGACTCTGGCTCCATTCTGCCACAGCTGCACAAAGGGCTTTGGGCAACATTGATTGACCTTTCATATGCTTATCTACACATTCCCATTCATAGAGACCACTACAGGTTGCTGGCCTTTCAATATGAAGGCAGTTCCTTCATCTTCCAGGCGTTACCCTTCGGCCTCTCCGTGACCCCTCGGGTGTTCACTAGAATAACACGGGTCCTGAGAGCCAATCTCGGGAAGCAAGGCATCTGGATCTTTATGTACCTGGATGACTGGCCGATAGTAGCTGACAATCCAGTGACTGTGTCCGTCCACACCCAGTGCATGATCTCAGTGGCGCAGCATTTGAACTGGTTAATCAACCCCCTCAAGTCTGACTTTGTTCTCTCTCAAACCCCAACCTTTCAAGGGCGACATTAGATATTGTCTCAACTCTGATCAAACCAATCCAGTTATTGGTACAAGCCAGCCTAGCGGGAGCCATACTTGTGCCCTCTGCCATGGCGAGGGCCTGGCTGTATTTTCGGGATACCTGGCAAGTCTGGTGGATATCGTTTTCATTTGCAGGTTTCACATAAGGGAGCTCCAATGCCACCTCCTGGAACACTTTGTCCCTTCCTCGAGGGACCTCTCAGTTTGGTTCCTGTGCATTCCAGCCATCACCAAAAGTACACAGTGATGGCACAATCTGCTGCAGGGTTTTTTACCCTTTTTCCCTCGCAAGATGGAAGTGACAGTTGTCACAGACGCATCTCTGGAGGGTTGGGGAGCATACTCAGGCCTGTCCCAAGTAGCCAGACTATGGTCTGACTAGGCTCCAGCTTATCAATTTGTTGGAAATGGAGGTTGTCTTCAAGACCTTGAAATATTTCCTCCATCTAATCAGGAACAAAGTAGGTTTGATCAGAACAGACAACACCACAGTGGTGGTTTACATCAACAAGCAGGGTGGGACCAGGTCGATACACCTGTGGTTACTCACCAAGTCCCTGCTAGAGTGGTGCCAGTGGCCCATATTCAACTTTAGGCAATTCACCTGCCGTGCAAAGAGAACACTATAGCGTACTTAATGTCCTGCCTCAAGGAAACTCCCACAGAGTGGTTGCTCCAGCCACAGATGGCCCAAGCGTTGTGGTCAGTTCTGGGTCTACTGGATGTAGACCTGTTTGCCTCCATAGACAATCACAAGCTACTAATTTTCTGCGCTCTGACCCCAGATCCAAGGATCTAGTTTGTCGACGCCTTCACAGTTCTCTGGAACCTTTTCATAGGAAACGGCTTCCCACCATTTGCCCTGGTGCCACAATTACTGGCCAAGGTGGAACAAGACTAGTCCTGACTAGTGTCATTAGTTGCACCAAACTGGCTGGGACTGTAGTGGTATCCACATTTTCTCCAGCTTCTAGCAGATAACCCTTACAAGCTACGAGTCACGAAAGACATGCTGTCCATGTCTTCGACTGGAGAGCTCCATCACAGTCCAAGTGCACTGTATTTGACTGCATGGCCTCTGTCAGGGATGCATTACTTGCTCAGGGCCTTTCACTTGAAGCTGTCCAGATGGCGGCAAACAGCAGGAGACCTTCCACTCTCAAAATGTTTCTGCAAGACTCGGACTCTTTAAAGAATGGTGTGCTAACTGTTCGGTTTCTCCGCATTTGGCATTTCTGGGTGCCATAGTGGATTTTCTACTTGCTCAGTTCAATCTGGGAAAGCAAGTGAGCACAGTCAAAGGGTTCTGCCTGGCCAAAGTGGTCATTAATGAGGGCTTCCCTGATAGCTCCACCATATCAAACTCGGAAGCCCTTAAGAAGCTTGTGAAGGGCATGCTTTTACATTGCCAAGTAGTTCGAAATCTGTGACCACCCTGGAACATGAAGGTGGTTCTAGAAACCTTTGCAAGGCCCCATTCGAGCCACTGGTCTCCTGCCCTTTCAAAGAGCTCGCCATTAAAATGATGTTCCTCTTAGCAGCAGCAGAGCGCTACATGCCCTATCCCCCACGGAGGATCACATAAGATTAAAATTTAGGAGGTCAGGCTAATTCCTTGCCCTTCTTTCTTGATCAAGACCAAACCGTGTCCTTCTTGCCAGAACCCATTTTCCTTCCTTTGATGTCCTGCATGTATTTAAGAAGACAGAGTCTGGTGCCCAGTGTAGTGTCTCTGATACTACTTGAAACATACCCAACCCCTTCGCAAGGATGAAAAGTTGCTTTTCATTTCAATAAATAGTCCTCATAACCCAGTATCCAAAGATACTATTTCTCGTTAGATTTGTCAATCAATTTCCTACAACTCTGGGGCTCTGTTTACCCAAAGGTCACATGTCCATGCTCACCAAGTACGAGACCTAACTACCTCAATTGCACTCACCAAGTAGGAACCCCAGCTACCTTAATTGCACTCACCAAGTAGATTGCATATTTTAATAGCACAGAAGGTAAGTATAATTCTCGTACATAAAGCAATATTTTCCCTGAGGAGAAATGGTCCATCAATCATTCACAATTGATACACATTATTACCTCAGGCATTATACACAGCAATTTTAATCACCAGTTTGAAAACAAACTTCTCCCACTAAGTCTTATAACACAGATGAGTGATTTCAATCACAAAAGTGCCTTGATTATTTAGCTCTGGCTTTGTGTAATCTTATACACACAAATACCCTAGGGCTAATTGGCTGTGGTGTGCATGGGAATGGCAGATAAAGAGTGGAAGCACAATACACTGAACAGGAAGTCGGGTTGGTAATTGCCATACCTGAGTTTTTAGGATTAACTTAGGTGTCGGGTGCGGGTAGGCTTAAAGAGAAACTTTTTGGCATGAATACCCCCACTACACTAGGCGGGGTGGTTCTACATAAACTTTTGATGAATTAGTGAAATAACTTGGCAAAGTGGGTTGTTATTCTTTACTTATTTCTGTACTAGAGACTTTTGTGGTCCAGTGGCATAGCATCTTGATTTTAGGTGGATCTCCAACCAGTGTTTCACAAGTGGTTTATCAAACCGGCTGTTTGATATATAACCTTAAGTGTTGAGATATGGATGTAATACTCAACCAACCAACCTGCTGATAGTTCAACTACTGTTAGGTTTCAGACTATCTCTGTCTGTGTTCAATGTATTATCAACAGTGTCAATTGTGGGAGCTCTTCATGTGAAGGGAAAATTGTGAACATTTACAAGAGTTATAAAGTGTGGTGTAAATACTTTCACTTTTACTTATTTGTTTAACCCTTTATATCCCCACGTGGTCGTGACATGACCGATTGGACATGCTCTTAAAAAAGAATTGTATGTTGCTTCATGTATGTCAAATAGGCCGACAGCAGTGATCCTGGTATCATTTGAAAGCTCTACTCTAGTTCTTCAATTTCAATAAGTTTACATCTTTTAGGAGGTTAAAATAAAAATGTTTTAGTAAACTTGCTTGAAAATGGGTAAAAAGTACCATTTTGAGAAATTTTGTCTAATTTCAATTTTTTCTTTAAAGATTCAAAACTTGAAAATTAATGAGAAACTGTTAAAGACCTGTAATGCATCCAATTCCGGTCTAATTTTGACTGCCCCTATAATCAATATTTTTGGAAAATTTCATGATTTTTAGCCTTTTTGAGACCAATTTTTGACAAAAATCAAAGTTCCTGATGGCATTACAACTGCCCTATGCAAAAGAAATTGTTGAAATTGGAATTCCCAACATTTTCAATTGAAATAAAAAAGAACAACTACCCTCTCTTGATCCATTCCGAAATATAGGTTTCAAAACAAACCTATGAATTACTCACAGGCAGCGTATGGTAGGTGTGCAGGATTTAATGTGAGCGGACCCAGGTTTGAAAACCGAACCAGATAAGCGGCTTCGTTTTTCGCAAGTAATTACAGGGGTGATTATTTTTTGTTTATCTTCATTGTTTTTGCATGTTTTGCTTTGAGCAAAAACATTTAGACTGGTATCAATGGAAAGGAAATTTCACAAACAATCTAAATATGTAAAAAGTCCTCCATTTTCATTATTTACAAGAAATGATATAAGCTATAAGCTCAAAAAAATTGAGCAATTTTCACCTAATTTACCTAAAATTTGCAAATTTGCATATTTATGTTAATATTTTCTTTATTTTAATTTTTTTAATTGAATAGTTTATTGTCTTATCATTTAAGGAAACGAAACTTGTAGTGATAGAAAACAAAAGGAAAGTAAATATTAAAAAAAAAAGTTTAAAAAAAATGATAGTCAGGTTTTGAATACTTGGGTCTCAAGGAGTTAAAGGAACACTAGGTCAAAATGCCAGGATGTGCGGGTGGAGGAGTATAGTCTTCACGACATGGGGATGAATTTAAGAAAGTATGCTACTAAACACACAAAATTTATCCCATCAATATACAACAAACCTGAAAAATTATTAAAAAATCCCGACGGGAGTACAGGGGAGAAAATAAGGCATAGTTTTGATAAAATATAGCCTGATAGAGAATTTTGCTTGTACCAATAAATTACATCACATATGTGGGGGAGGGGGCAATTATTTTATTGGGGGAAAATTTGCACAGTTATGTTGATATTTCCTTTATTTTGACTTCATTTATTGAAAAGTTTATTGTCTTAGCATTCATATAAATCAAACTTGTAGCAGTAGAAAACGAATGGAAAAATGTGAAGATCATTTTCAAAAAAAAAAAATTGCAGTCACATTTTGAAGCTCCTGCGGTGATAAAGATTGTCAAATTGTTATTAATATAGCAGATTTTTGTCTGTGTCCTTATATATAGTTACAATGATGCCTTGAAGACCCTCAGCACCGTGGAATTCCTGGCTCCGGCTTACATCATCCTTGGAGGTACATTACCTGGAGAGGGCGCTATAATTACACGGGACAGAGAATCTACAGCCAATACAAAATAGTAAGTCCTAAAACTGTTTGTGAGTTTAAAGGCAAAGAAATATTCAGAAAATGTATTGAAAGGTTTTTGTCTTCCTGAATATGATTGTGATTTATGTAGCGAATTTATTTAATATTTAAGATCGTTGGCATACATTTTTAATTCAACAACTACTATGTCATTAAGGTTATAAAGTAGGAAGAATCTGTAAACTTTCTGTCTCCCATTTTTGAAATGTATCTAGTCAGTTGTTTTTGGCCAGAAAGTTCTAAAACTTGGCAGTATTGAAGAGCATGAAAGCATGGTTTATACTTCTTATCATGAGATGTGGTCTTTTTGATATTTCTACTGAAACATCACTGTGTTGAATCAATTCTTTACAGCACCCATACAGCCGAATTTACAGCACAGTGCGTAATTTCCTGTAAGGTGTGTCTAGCATATAATACTATCCCTGTTAATCACCTCACTCATTTTCTTCTGAGTGCACTTGTCTTTATTGTTGTATTATACAGGTTAGGTTTGTGTAAGCTCTGGAGTTCCTGTAATATAAGGGCTAGGAGATGACTTCTAAAAGAGGACAAATATTTACTTAGACTTACATAAGTAAAAAACTCACCGATTTATGACACTTTTGCTTTTTGAATTAAAATTTCAAATTTAGTTATTTCCAAAAAAGTGTGTGTGTGTGTGCGTTTGCTTTGGTATTCATTTAAGGACCTTGACCTGACAACATACCAATCGTTTAAGGACCCAGGTCGCATTTGAGGGCCTGAACACACGTCCTTAAACGTTTTTGCTCTAAACAAGAAAATCTTCTATTTAAGATGGCGCTTAAGAAGTTTTAAAGATGTCCTTAATGAACTGGTTGAATCTGACGTCTAATTTCACACTATTTTTAGAGCACTCAAAATTCCACACTGATTTATTTTTTAAATGTATTGCGCCACAAATTTTTAACACAGCTACCCGCTGATTCGCCGCGAGTCCTTAGTTGTTTAGTAAAATTGAAAATTATGTAACACACACAGAAGTCCTTAGATGAATAGATGTATCAGATCCAGGGTCCTTAGTTGCTTAAGAAAACCTACAATTTTGTCTTATATGCTTAAAAAGATAACATAAATCAGGACAGTAGTTTTGTTTACTTTTCAAGTCCCCTTACCCTACAAGCATTTAACAATGGTAAAACAACAATTGTTTCAGCTCTACTACTTCATTATTGGTCTACATCATTGAGTCCTCAAATGGATATTTTGATGCCAATGACCTCGATCAGTATGTGAAACACGTATGGGTGTGTGTGTGAATGGGGGTGGTGGTTAGGGAGGATGAAGCTTTTTCTGAGAATTTGAGGGAAGAAGCTCCCCTCCCCCTTCTCTCCCCCTCCCAAGCCAAGCAGTATGGAATTATTCTTGAGTTAAGAAAATTTAAAAACAACCAATGAAATTGCAACCTTAATAATATGAGATCTCTGATTAATTTTTTTATGAATGATGAAAATATACTTTTTGGTTCCATTGCCAAAGGTAAATGGAACCATGCTGGCGTGTGTACGGGTGTATGTGTGTTTGTGACACAGAAGCTTGTTAACACCATATCTCAAGAACGATACTTCAGATACTACAGATGTATTAGAGTCACAGTTCAATAAGTATCTCCATGGTCACAGTTACAATACTGATCAAATGTCCAAATACCTGCATATCAAATACTGCTATAGATATTCACGGAAAATTATGGGTTATAGGTTTCAGGTGATATTTTTTTTTTTCAATGGTCTTTAAAGGAGTCAGTAAGCATCATCCATTTGTGTACTTCATCTATATGTTGGGCAATGGAACCTAAACACTTTCTGCGTTCTGGTTAGGAAATATATTGGGAGGGTGCCTGGAGTGTACTTCTTGGGATTCTATTGGGCAAAATCCCCTGGAATCTATGGATTTATCTTTTTCTTTAAAGAATGTAAGCTGCTTTTAGCAAAAAAAAACAAGAAAATTGCCTGCTAAAGGAGTATTTTTGATTATATTAAAGATTAAAAAAATAAAAAAAATCTCTGAAAAAGTGTTGAGGGCTGAAGTATACTTCCTGATAATCTAGGGGGACAATTACCATGAAGTTCTATTGGTTTTAACTTTTCTGGAGGGAATTTGATTTTTTTAGCTAACACACAAGCTACTCTGGTGAAGAAAAAAATACAGACTCGGTTTAGATGAATCTCCAAACAGCAGACACATGGTAGATATTCAATCATGACAGAAAAAATTCATCAAATTTTTGCAAAGAAATTTTGAAAAGCCCAAAAGATCTTCTCTTTCTGCCTGATCAGTGAGGTATAAAGCTTGAGCTCCCATTTCATCTTCCTTCAATGCAATCTTTACTACTCCTTTTAACATTTTTATAATATAGTTGAGCTTCAACATTATTGATGTTCTGGTTCATATTGGCCACTACTGTAGTTCACAAGTTGTACTGACCATTTAGAGGGTGCTCAGAATTTGGTGATGTAATATCTTTTAAGCTGTTTTAAGTGATTTATGTTCTTAATCCTAACAGTCTTAATAAAGATGGAAGCTGGTTTTTGGTCGAGACCAATTACGACAATTGGGAGAAGCCTCCATTCTTTGATGACCGCAGAACACCTGCCACAAAGTGTTTGAACAAAGTCACTCAAATGGTAAGTTCACATTTAAGCTTATAGTGGTCAGTTATGACCATCATGAATAAAAGAGGCTAACAAGAGAATAAGATTGGTTAAAAGTGGAGCAAGAGTGGATATCTTGCTCAATAGGAGATATGTTCTTACTTGAACCATGACTCCAAATTGCCAGTCAGTAATAGGCACGTTTTCCTCATTTTGTGTTGTGAGTTTATCCTTCAAAACATAGGGCTTGTTAATTAGGATCATTAGAGACATTTTACCCAACTTGTGTGTATGAAATATTTGCTTAAGATATTTTTGGAAGCACTGTTCTGCACTGCCCCTTTATGATATTCTTGAAAGCACTGTTCTGTACTGCCCCCTTATGATATTCTTGGAAGCACTGTTCTGCACTGCCCCTTTATGATATTCTCGGAAGCTCTGTTCTGCACTGCCCCCTTATGATATTCTTGGAAGCACTGTTCTGCACTGCCCCCTTATGATATTTTTGCAAGCACTGTTCTGCACTGCCTTCTTATGATATTCTTGGAAGCACTGTTCTGCACTGCCCCCTTATGATCTTCTTGGAAGCACTGTTCTGCACTGCCCCCTTATGATATTTTTTGAAGCACTGTTCTGCACTGCCCCCTTATGATATTTTTGGAAGCACTGTTCTGCACTGCCCCCTTATGATATTCTTGGAAGCACTGTTCTGCACTGCCCCCTTATGATATTCTTGGAAGCACTGTTCTGCACTGCCTTCTTATGATATTCTTGGAAGCACTGTTTTGCACTGCCCCCTTATGATATTCTTGGAAGCTCTGTTCTGCACTGCCCTCTTATGATATTTTTGGAAGCACTGTTCTGCACTGCCCCCTTATGATATTCTTGCAAGCACTGTTCTGCACTGCCTTCTTATGATACTCTTGGAAGCACTGTTCTGCACTGCCCCCTTATGATATTATTGGAAGCACTGTTCTGCACTGCCCCCTTATGATATTCTTGGAAGCACTGTTCTGCACTGCCCCTTATGATTTTCTTGAAAGAACTGTTCTGCACTTCCCCCTTATGATATTCTTAAAAGCACTGTTCTGCACTGCCCCCTTATGATATTCTTGGAAGCACTGTTCTGCACTGCCCCCTTATGATATTTTTGGAAGCACTGTTCTGCACTGCCCCTTTATGATAATCTTGGAAGCACTGTTCTGCACTGCCCCCTTATGATATTCTTGGAAGCACTGTTCTGCACTGCCCCCTTATGATATTCTTGGAAGCACTGTTCTGCACTGTCCCCTTATGATATTTTTGGAAGCACTAGCTGTTCTGCATGCACCGCCCCCTTATGATATTCTTGGAAGCACTGTTCTGCACTGCCCCTTTATGATATTTTTGGAAGCACTGTTCTGCACTGCCCCCATATGATATTGTTGGAAGCACTGTTCTGCACTGCTGATTTGATAGCCAAATTTTTGAACCACCAAAGTCAGTTCAGGTATTTCAAGCTTCTCATCTCTGATGGAGAAAGTATCTGTCATGATTGTTTTACCCTACCAATTTAATCGTCTTCTTTATGAACATTCTTTAAGACTTCTACACCCCTTAGTTGTGCCGCCCACTGAATGTTTCATTTGTTCTTTTAAGTTAGTTCAAGTATTTTCACTTCTTTTGCAAAATAGGAAATTTGCTGTCAATATCTCATCAATCAATTATGCAATCACATTTCCTTTTTGAGGAATGACCATTTTCAGACATCTATGTGACATTACAATAACTTCTTTCTTTGTAATTGTTCTTCAGATATTTTGATAGCTTTTCCACCCACAATGGTTTGAATTCTAGCAGGTGGATTCAAGTGAAAGGAATAGATCATAAAAATATAAAATTGATACATAATAGCACAGACTAATTGACTGCATCAGTCAGAATGTAAGAAAATTGATGAAGAAATTCCCTTTGACTGTTTTTCAACTTACTGTTATGTATATATGAGCTGTGTATTAGTCTTGAAGGGTCAGTGTAGATATGTCAAAAAGTATTACACATTTGTGATGAAATGATTACGATTATAATATGGTAATTATAATATGGTAATCATAATATGGTAATTATAATATGGTAATAGATTTGGATCTCAAGATTACAATCAAGATGTATTACAGTAATTTCTCTGTAATGTAAATTCCCAGGTCATGCAAAATGTAATTGGAATATAATGATTTGTTGATGAAAACATCTAAGTTTTTTTTTTTTGTGTGTGTTAAGGATGCAGGCATTCCCAGGATATTTGACGTCCTTAACACCAAACCAGTGAAGAATTTGGTAAGTTTTGTCTTGTGTTGTAAGGTTGAAAATCCGAACAACGCTCCCTCTTATCTTGACGATTTCACTATGTACTCATCCTCCCCATGCTTCCATACTCTATAAAATAATCTTTAACACTGCCTGGACAGCCTGGCTTACTGGAGCAACGGTTTCAGCTTCTCAAAAGACAAAACTGTTCTCATCCATTTCAACAACAACAACTACTTTTTCCTCTGCCCCAATCTCCATCTCAAAGATGCCATCATCCCTAGTAAAGACAGTTCTCGCTTCCTCAAAATCACTCTCGATTCCAAACTCTTCTATCTCCCTCACATCATCAAAACCAATTGTCACAAAATTATCAATCTCCTTAAGGTCCTCTCCAGCACTAACTGGGCAGCCAATCATCTCACCCTGCTCACCTTATACCTCTCTCTCCTCAGAATTAGGATGGACTATAGCAACTTCATATATGCCTCCGCCCTCAAACTTTACTTACATCACCTGGAGGTCACTGAAAACAATACCCTAAGGCTTTGCCTTGGTGCCACTCACACCTCCTCACCACCAGTCTCCACATCGAGGCCAAACCAAACCAAACCATAACTTTGGGTTTACAAGTAGTATGTAATATAGAATATTTACATTTTGGCCAGTTTGGGATAACATCCATGCAAAAACATGAAATTAAAACCATATTTGTGAAGGGCGTTAATTTTAGTCTTTGTTAAACATTCATACGTCTCTTAGAGAAATAAATTCATTTGTACAATGTATCATACATGTATATCTAAAAAAGATTCTGATTGTGCATTGTACCACTAATTAATTAAAGGACTGGTGACATGTAGTAATTTTAGTATCAACTGATGTATTTTTTTAATTTGGAACAACTTTCTAATACATATATATGTAGCTCAAAAATGTCTGTCTTTTACAATCTTAGAAAAACCTTTTTTTGCCGCTCATCTAAACGACTTAACTTCGTAGTCCAATTTTTATCATTAAAATGTTGTGACGTGTCACAGTGATATCATTTATCTCGGACTAACCGCACGTAGGCCTACACATACAGTATGTGTGTATTTATCGGCTACTAGCTTGAGACCAGTTGTAGGCCTAAACTTTAAGCTTTTTGGTGATTTATAGGAAATATATCGCATGAAGGTATAACTTAGACGAAAAGGAGAAAATTGTATGAATCAGAGTATGTACATGTACTAGATGATACATGTACATAGGCCTATGCTGGAACTTCGCGTTCAGCCAGCTCAGAGTGGCTAACTTCTCCGGTAATATTTGGAATATTTATGGTTGGATTGCATCTTTAGGTATACTATGGGGGTCTATAATGTCTCTGTTAAGTTCCTAAAAAGAATCTTCTGTATCTGAGGTATCAGAAGATGAAATTTCTGAACTTTTGTTGACAATTTAGGTCTGTCTGTAACTACCTTCAACATGTTTACAAAGGCAGTGTTGCGGGGTGTCTACAACTTGCAACATCACATATTTAAATAAATTTGCGGATGCCACAGAAAGTGGTTATTCTGAACTTCGAAATAACATGATTTTCACACTTTTTCAATTATTATTTTGAGAAATAGGGGTTACTAAGTATTCAGTGAGTGTCAAACATCAGTTTAAAGCAAACTTGCTTCTACATGTCACCAGTCCTTTAGCAATCCAATACTAAATATTTGTTTAGCATACAGTACAGTATGTATATTTTAATATTGCAAAGACACCAAAGTGAAACATATGGATATTAATATCCATTGTATAAAGCAACACTGAAAGAAAGGCACATCAGAGCAGGAATTGGGTGCTGGAGTTGTTACACATTAAAAATGCTAAAGTTGAGAAGAGTCTGAAATTTGAAAATAGGTTATTTAGAGCTTTGGTTCCAATGCTAATAGCATAAGGAACCTATGAGCAGTCATACTGGCGTGTGTATGTTTGTATTTATGTATGTATGCATGTATGTATGTATGTGTGTATGTATATGTGTGTGTGGGTGGGTGCGTGCATGTGAGTAAGTAGGTATGTATGTATTTATTGTAGGAAAACTGCTATTTTCCTGTGAGAGATTAATTAACAAAATGTGTACTTTAATTAATTTAATTCCCAAATTCCTGCATAAAACTGATATCTACTCTTACAGATGTATTTTTGTTAGTTTGAACCATTTCCCTTTAGTCTAGACTTAGCAGTTGATGGTCATCTGTTTTATGTTGTGTATCTTGTGACAAGTGAATTTAATGTATTCTCTCTTGCTCGTGACCTTTGAGATGACATGGGATGTCTTACATCATAGTTGCAAGGCTATGAGGGACAAGAAGATACAAAAGAAATGAGCAACAAATATGTGAGGGACAAGGAAACATTAGATAAAGGGACAAAAGGAAAGACAACAGGAAACTTAAGAAATGAGAGACAAAGAATATAATTAAAATGGGTTACAGTAAGAAATGGTTAAACAATACCTGAGTATAAGGAATAAGTTAAGTTTTACCCTACTGTATATAAAGGGAAGGTATTTTATGCACTGGGTCACTTTAAGATTGTCAGTTCTCAGCTCAGTACTGGTCGGCTGTCATCTGTAGCTGTCTAGCAGTACACTATCACGCCTGTACATATTTGCATATTGAGTTGAAATAGAGAGAAAGAAGTACCTGAAGTTGGTTTGTTCTGTGTTTCATTTACAAAGTTAATTCCTAAAACTATGTATGTATGTATATATGTATGTTTGTGTATTTGTATGGTTGTATGTATGCATGTATGTATGGGTGTATGTATGGTTGTATGTGTAGGTGTATGTATGCATGCTTGTAAGCACAGTATCTCAAGAACGATACACTGGATTTACACTGTGTGTACACACAGCCCATGGTCTGTAGATGTGCCCTGTTGTTTTTAGTGGTAATGTCATGCATATTTATGAGTAGGTGGGGCTTAGAAACACAAAGAGCTTGTAAGCACAGTAACTCAAGGACAATACATTGGATTTACATGTAGGTCATACATATGTGGTACACAGATAACCCATTGTCTGTTTGTGTGCCCTATTGTTTTTGGTGGTGATGTCATGCATATTAATGAGTAGGCGGAGCTTAGAAACACAAAGAGCTTGTAAGCACAGTAACCCAAGGACAATACATTGAATTTACATGTAGGTCATACATATGTGGTACACAGATAACCCATAGTCTGTGTGTGTGTCCTATTGTTGTTGGTGGTGATGTCATGCATATTAATGAGTAGGCGGAGCTTAGAAACACAAAGAGCTTGTAAGCACAGTAACTCAAGGACAATACATTAGATTTACATGTAGGTCATACATATGTGGTACACAGATAAGCCATTGTCTGTTTGTGTGTCCTATTGTTTTGGTGGTGATGTCATGCATATTAATGAGTAGGTGGGGCTTAGAAACACAAAGAGCTTGTAAGCACAGTAACTCAAGGACAATACATTAGATTTACATGTAGGTCATACATATGTGGTACACAGATAACCCATTGTCTGTTTGTGTGTCTTATTGTTTTTGGTGGTGATGTCTTGCATATTAATGAGTAGGCAGAGCTTAGAAACACAAAGAGCTTTTAAACACAGTAACTCAAGGACAATACATTAAATTTACATGTAGGTCATACATATGTGGTACACAGATAACCCATTGTCTGTTTGTGTGTCCTATTGTTTTTGGTGGTGATGTCATGCATATTAATGAGTAGGCGGAGCTTAGAAACACAAAGAGCTTGTAAGCACAGTAACTCAAGGACAATACATTAGATTTACATGTAGGTCATACATATGTGGTACACAGATAACCCATTGTCTGTTTGTGTGTCTTATTGTTTTTGGTGGTGATGTCATGCATATTAATGAGTAGGCGGAGCTTAGAAACACAAAGAGCTTGTAAGCACAGTAACCCAAGGACAATACATTGAATTTACATGTAGGTCATACATATGTGGTACACAGATAAGCCATTGTCTGTGTGTGTGTCCAATTGTTGTTGGTGGTGATGTCATGCATATTAATGAGTAGGTGGGGCTTAGAAACACAAAGAGCTTGTAAGCACAGTAACTCAAGGACAATACATTGGATTTACATGTAGGTCATACATATGTGGTACACAGATAACCCATTGTCTGTTTGTGTGTCCTATTGTTGTTGGTGGTGATGTCATGCATATTAATGAGTAGGCGGAGCTTAGAAACACAAAGAGCTTGTAAGCACAGTAACTCAAGGACAATACATTAGATTTACATGTAGGTCGTACATATGTGGTACACAGATAACCCATTGTCTGTTTGTGTGCCCTATTGTTGTTAGTAGTGATGTCATGCATGTTGCTAAGTGGGGTAGGGAGCTTAATATCAAATTTAAAATCTTGAAAAAGTTGTCAACAGATTGTATTTTATTGATGTACATGGTGGTCATTGCTTATAGATATATGTTCTTAAGCATATTTCATGATATGCAATGCCAGTTAGTATAAAACTTGAAAATCTACCAACAACAAAAGAATGCATCAGAACCACTGAACATTTTGGTTTTCTGGTTTATGTATAACTGGGTACACAGTTCAAAATCTTTTAAATCCTTTCCTAAGTGTGAGTCACTGAAAATGATGAGGAATTCTATTCAATTCATAGGGGGTATCGCAAGGACTCAAAAGAATTTGATCAGCATTTGCTGCACTCTTACAAAGAGTAATTGATAAGCCATTTAAAGACAAATTATTAATAAAAGAAATTTTAAGTATGCCAATATCATGTAATATGATAGAAATTTAAATACTGATTTTTGTTTGTTTTTTGTTGCGTTTATTTCATTGTTTACTTTAAACGTTTACATTGTTCACTTTAAATATTACTGATGCCTGAATATTTAACAAGCTGTATGGGTCAATATAATTGTTGCTTCTTTGATGGTTTTAAAAATATTTCAAAAGCAAGTTAGCTACTGTTGACTGCTCTTCTATAGACCTTTAAAGCACAGCAGTGATTTACAAAATACCTGACTGGGAGAGAAACAAGCTTGATGAGAGAAAACTGCATTACAGAGTCTGCCCATTGAACACTGCTCCATTCTGCTTTTCTGTGCCTGTGTCAATCTAGTAACCGCATGAACGATTACGTGACATTGATATGCAGTCACTGAAAAGTTTCCAGTTTCTTATTTCATTTCCACGTTACTCCACTTTATATCAATATAAAATTTGTGGTCAAATGATGGCGTTATTATTATTATTATTATTTTTAATATTATTATTATTAATACTATTAATACTATTATTATTATTATCATTATTATTGTTATTATTATTATTATTATTATTATTATTATTATTATTATTATTATTATTATTATTATTATTATTATTATTATTATTATTATTATTATTATTATTATTATTATTATTGTTATTATTATTATTATTATTATTATTATTATTATTATTATTATTATTATTATTTATTATTATTATTATTATTATTATTATTATCATTATCATTATTATTATTATTATTATTATTATTATTATTATTATTATTATTATTATTATTATTATTATTATTATTATTATTATTATCATTATTATTATTATTATTATTATTATCATTATTATTATTATTATTATTATTATCATTATTATTATTATTATTATTATTATTGTTGTTGTTATCATTATTATTATCATCATTATTATTAATATTATTATTGTTATTATTATTATTATTAATATTATTATTTATTATTATTGATGTTGTTGTTGTTATTATTATTATTATTATTACAGAAAATTAGAAAAACTAATTTTTGTGGTTGCATTCTCGATCTACTTTTGTAAGTGAGGTATAAAGGATAGACATTTGTTTTCCTTTTCTCTTCCAGCTCACGGCGTACACAGCATTGATGCAGGTGGACTCTGGTCACCTTGAGACTTATCTCAGACATTGTGAACAGCCCTGTTACCCATGGTAACATTTGTTGCTGCCAAAGCAACTATTCACTATTGGTGGCCTGAATGATGCAATTTAGTTAGATAAATAGGGCAATGATGCAAAGAATCAAATTTTGCAAATTGTCCATGAATCATCTCAACATTTTATTTTCTAATATGTAAAGTTAGAAATTATATGAAATAGATTGTTATTGTAAACTTAACTTTTTCATTTGATGGTTTTTTACCTTTTTTAAATTTGATGTAATATATGTAAATTTCATATAGTCTTTTAACACTATTATAGGTATCAGAAATTATGTATAAATTTAAGGTTCCAAACTTTAAAAATTTCAAAAGAAATATATTTTATTTGTTTACTTAGGACTCTTTACTTCTTCATAATTCTAAAGATTGTTTGTATATTCTTAAGAGATGTTTGATGTAATTAATGGGTAAAACAATACTCATCATTGCAATAGTGTTGTTTTGGGGGTAATTTGTTTCAAATGAATGCTTCCTCATGTCATTGAGTAGCACCAAGTCCAGAAGCTAGCCAGTATATAGAGACCATAGGTCTTGTAGTTGCATCCACTATGAAATGAGTTGTAAAGTGGAATAATTTTATTAATATTTTATCTCAAATTTTTGAGTTTATTTCAAGGTTCTTGCATAGTCCAATGATTAGGCCTAAAAAGAAATAAGAAATTGTTTGTTTTCCATTTTCCAATATATACCTCAAATTTATAAACAAGTTGTGAATATAATTGTATGAATAATTGCATTAGCTTTGCATAAAGATTGGTAATA
>JAIGNY010000172.1:0-5000 GCA_020152595.1 Chiridota heheva | reverse complement strand
ATCAAGATTAATGTTCATTTTATTTCTAAGAAGAACACATTAACAACCATTTCTTTTTACAGTACATGCAGGACGTATATAAATAAATATAAGCCGAATGACGTCATGCTCTGGTAATCACGGATACGTATTGTTCAGTGGCGCAACAATAGGATGGGTAAACAGCACGTGCCCCGAGCAAAATTCAAGATTTGGGGGGCACGACTAATGACACTGCGATATGTTTGTTATCTGCTTATAGGGCACCACTGGCATTGTTGCTTTTCATCCAGCAAGTCTTGTCGATTGGTTGGTAACTAAAGGGAAAATTTTCCCAGAAGTTGATTGGGCAAAGAACTGGAGTAATCACGTCCAGCTAAACTTGGTTTTGATAGACAATTTCAAACCGTGTTTCACCAGAGAGCGTGGCGTCACTCGCCCTACGTTTTAAGACAGACATTTACTATTTTCTTTTGTTTTTAATTAGCTGACATTTTCTTTTTTTGTTAATGACTGCTGACGTTTATTGATACACATAGGCCTAACTGTACAATGTATTCTAATCCAGTAAATGTTGTAAGTGTACACATAACTTATGTCTTATAGTAGATGCGCGTGTACAGTGAGTGTGTGACTAATAACTAACTTCACCCAACTCTACTATAACATGTATAAATGATCTGGAAGCCGTCTTTCTTGAGTCTGTGGGAAAAAGGAGATGATCCTTTAAATAACAGAACAGCAAAAGTAAACAACAAATTGCAACGAAATAAAAAGTAATATTATGAGCTTGAAATGAGCATGTTGTTACAAATTCTAATTAACAAATCGATGAGGAAGTTGAAGGCTTGAAGTTTTCTCACATCAATACCTAACGTTAGGCTACCAAATTGCAAATGGTTTCACACAATGTAGTCCGGAGTACACTAACGTTACATTACTGTAGCCTGGCTACCCAACACACATTAGTTGTTCTGCTCCTTAAAGTTTCAAACAAATAACCAGGTAGGGTCTGATATTTCCTCTTTATTTTCTTTACTCTGCAAACCTTAGTTGTTGTGGAAATTGGTGCTGAGTATCATATTAGCAATATATTAAGTCCTTATTGTGTGGTTATTCTAATTAAAGAGGGCCTGCGATGGAAAAAAAAAATCGTTAAAAAGTTGCCTATGGGTTTTTATTACCCTCAAATTCAAATATCAACTTAAAAATCACGAAAAAATTTTCGTAATTTTTAAGTTGGATATTTTGAATTTGAGGTAATAAAACCATAGGGCAACTTTCAGCGATTTCTTTTCCATGGCAGGCCCTCTTTAAGATAAAATGGTCTTACTATTTGCTGCAGCAAGTTTGTGGTTATGGTTTGCTAGAACAAATTTGTAAGGAGAAGGACAATTCATGAATGGCCTAGGATTACCACAGCAACGCTTTTTAAAAGCAATTAATCGCTACGTGCATATCTAAATAAAATAAGATTTTATAAGGAACTTATTCTTTTTCCTAAATAAAACTGAAATCATTGCCTGTATTTGTAAGCGTTTACGTCGGTCAGTTTAGGTTAAACTAACTGCATACGTACGGTGTTAGCTTCAGATCAGACTTCAACAACAACTTGCACGATTATGATAGCACATTATCTAAGGTCTACTGAAATTGTTCATGACATCTACTAGTTTTGATCATTATATGAAATATATAGGCCAAATGACGTCACACTCTCTGGTATTACCTTTAAGTATAGCCAGAGAGCGTGACGTCATTCTTCCTATTCATTTGGTTGGATATTTGAGAACTTCGTGACCTGAGGTCATCAGACCGCATAGTTACTGCGCGCCGCCGGAGTAAAAGCAAAGCGATCAGCTGAGTTTGTTTATATGCCATACATAGCATGATAGGGCCGAATTTCAACAAATGTGTGATTATTTTCAAAACATTAACTAATCAATGTTCCAAAAAATCTCCAATCCTTTGAGACAATATATGATGATCGATTCGGAATATGTGGCGTCGTTTTATTGAATTTTTAGTAAAAATGTATCACTGTTTTGGTCATTTCGAAATTTCCGCGACTGACCCAAATTCCAACCATATGTGTTCAACATACCTACATTGCCAGCAGATGTACCAGTAAAACGTACAAGTCAGATTATTCGTAAATATGGATATAAACTTGGGCAGTAACTGAGTGACACTTTTCATTTAAAAAAAGGCGCTTTTGTTAGTTTTTGATAAAGAGGAATCTTGCCTGGTGGCCCAATGGTTCATATGGTTTGAGCATGGGTGGGATTTGAGGAGAGCAAAGGTTTCCCCATCCTCACTTTTTGTCCAAATGGATACTTTTGTTTGGCGATGTCTTGTATTTTAGCGTGGTTTTGTGATATCCCCTCCCGCCTTCCCCCACTCACACACACACACACACACACTGAAATATATAAAATATAAATTAAACAAATTAAAAAACAGTGTTGTAGATTTAGAGTTAAATAAACTTTCACCGCAAGTTGCAAACTTGTGTTAACAAACAGAATGTCGGAGATTCTGGAGGTGTAATCGGGCGATTAGTTTGATCTTATTAACTTAGAGATCAGGTGTATATTTATGTTTTCATGTTTAAAACGGAAAGCCCTTGTAATGTGGGAATCTCTTTTGGTGTACAATTCTATGGTACTGTACGTTATATTTCATATTTGCCACTTTTGGGTGGTCACCTGTGAAAAATACCGATACTTCAGTACTACCGGTACCATTGCGTCGGTACTAACGGTGCTCATTTTCACCAGTACCAGGGAATAGGTAAAAGACTTCTGAGAAATGTGCTGCTTACACAATATTGGGGGCATGCTCCCTCCCACCACGGTCCTCAGTGTCGGTGCCTCTGGTAAAATGACATGTCTTAATCGCGTCAAATAAATGCTAAATGTATGTAACAACTTCAATATATTATGTAATATATGTTAGTGAGTAAATTTTTACATTATTTTTAAAGCTTTAAGAATGACATAGACTTCATATAAGTTTCAATGGTGTCTCCAGTACAGCCGGGTCCGCCATCAACCTTAAAAGAGCATCTTTTCCTGGTCCGCTATCAACTTTCAAAAGTTGAGCACCCCCTATATACTTTAGGTCAAGAGGGCAGTGCCTCACCCCAACATTGCTGCAAAACGCCAAAAATTCCCATAGGCCCCTAGACTCTAGTTAAGTTGCCGCACTGCGCAATGGAACTGTTTTTCAAGAGAGCCTACAAAAAAACGAGTAAGCTTCAACAAATATGATGCACATTTTTATAACAATAATTCTTATTGAGGGAAATTGAAATCATAAACAGACATAACATCAAAGTACTTCATATAAATTCAAGATGGATTTTACATCCTTGCAACAAGACATGTTTTTAATCATTTCCTCATATTGCTAGTGTTATTAGCCATTTTATTATTAGCAAAAAATTAATCGCAATAATGAGTCACAATTATTAGCATCACACAACACTTCCAAGTGGAAATCATTATACGAAATATAACTAAACATATTCATATAAAATGGATTTTCTTGACACCTGAACTAATCCTTTAACTGTTTAAGAAACAGAAGACCTGGTGATGTTACGTATCAGACAAGATCGTGTTACTGTGAGTAGCGACACCTTCTCGGCTTACATTAGTGCAGGTAATACGTAACATGTAGGGTATATGTTATATATATATATATATATATATATATATATATATATATATATATATATATATATATATATATATATATATATATCTATATATATCTATATATATATATATATATATATATATATATATATATATATATATATATATATCTATCTATCTATCTATCTATCTATCTATCTATCTATCTATCTATCTATCTATCTATCTATCTATCTATCTATCTATCTATCTATCTATCTATCTATCTATCTATCTATCTATCTATATATATATATATATATATATATATATATATATATATATATATATATATATATATATATAAATATATATATATACATAAATATGTATATATATATATATATGTATATATATATATATATATATATATATATATATATATATATATATATATATATATATATATATATATATATATATATATATATATATATACATAAATATGTATATATATATATATATAAAAATATATATATATATATATATATATATATATATATATACATATATATATATATACATACATATATATATACATAAATGTGTATATATATATATGTATATATATATATATATATATACATAAATATGTATATATATATGTATATATATATATATATATATATATATATATATATATATATATATATATATATATATATATATATATATATATATATATATATATATATATATATGTTTGAAAGTTGGCTAGAGACATTGTCATTTTTTCCTATTTTGTTATATATATATATATATATATATATATATATATATATATATATATATATATATATATATATATATATATATGTATATATATATATATACATATATATACATATTAATATATATGTATATAGATATATATTTACATATATATATATATGTATATATATATATATATATATATATACATATATATACATATTAATATATATGTATATAGATATATATTTATATGAATATAAATAAATTTGTATCAATATATATATATATATATAAATATCAATCAATATATATATATATATATATATATATATCATTTTATATATATTTTTATTTATATAAATATAGATATAAATATATATATATAAATATATATATATATAAATATATATAAATATATAGTATATATAAATGTATATATATATATATATATATATATA
Source organism: Chiridota heheva (assembly GCA_020152595.1). Classification (NCBI taxonomy): domain Eukaryota; kingdom Metazoa; phylum Echinodermata; class Holothuroidea; order Apodida; family Chiridotidae; genus Chiridota; species Chiridota heheva. The sequence goes on along the minus strand of JAIGNY010000172.1, from coordinate 148 downwards.
TATATATATATATATATATATATATATATATATATATATATATATATATATATATATATATATATATATATATATATATATATATATATGTATGTATATATATATATATATGTATATATATATATATATATATATATATATATATATA
>JAIGNY010000171.1:110000-123168 GCA_020152595.1 Chiridota heheva | reverse complement strand
AGACTAAAATTTGTTATCTAAAGTTGTTACTTTTCTGAGGTTAAGACAGTAAAATAAAAACAGGGCCTCTTCAAAACAACCCTGCTCGAAACGAATTTCATTTTACGCCCAGCTGAAGTTCAGGTACCTATTCCAAAATAAAATTACAACCCGTCAAAAATGATCGGGTGGGCGGGGCTTGTCTCGAAGAGAATGACGTCAAATGCCTCATTAACTCGAGTTTGGGGATTAACTGTATGCAGTTTTTATGATGCTAATTTTTCTAAAGAGGGGAAAACTATTAGGATCAGGAACGCAATTTTTTTTCAAGCCTAGAGAGTTTAGGCAATTACTTTAAACTAAAATTTCCTCATCTCTTTGTGTGAACAAATAGCAAGAAATTTGATGCGGCTTTATCTATTGGATTTTAAAATAAGCAATTTAGTCTGCAAGCGAAGAAGGTTCAATAGACAGATCGAATCTTAAAAGAGACAAAAAGTCTGACATCCTTATTTCATATGATAGAATTAAAAACAACAAATCCTCTTTTCATACCCCCAAAGCAATCTAACACTTTTTTTTTATGTTATTATTAAAAACTTTTAATGCTACTGCTATTGGAGCCGCCAATTGATTTTAAAACATCAACCCTGCAGAATGGAATGCCTTGTAATTCTTTATAATCTATCTCAAGATTTCTAGCTTATGAAAAACTGTTTTCCATCTGTAAGGGACAAGGATATATTTGTGTACAAACGAAAGTAGAATTGGGTGGATATAGATGACCTTGAAATGACCTTCAGAGATGCTTTTGCAATCCTAGGCATTAATGAGTGAAAGTTGGGGGGAATTTTGGGTTATAATTAGATATGAGGGGTTGCTTATGCAATCCTAGGCATTAATGATGAAAGTCTGGTATGAAGCGTTACTTGCTCATTAATAGGGGAATCCCGGTTATATTTAGATCAGACCCTAATTCGATAGAAAACGGGTCCAAACATGTATGTTCTGACGTAATGTGTTTCCTACAAATCTTTTGCTTTGACCCTAACATATTCCGATAGATGACCATGGATAAACAAACCATGTCCAAACATGTTTGTTCTGACGTCATACACCAACATGTTTTGGCTTGACCATCATGCGTCTTGCTAGATTTCCCCTATGCGCATTGGGTAAGGTTATGAATGGAAGACGTCATATCTTTTTATGGCTTGTCCATTACCGTTCGGCAATATTCCTTATAAAAAATTGCGACTGATTGGAGTTTTTTTGATAAGTTTGCTGCTATCTCAATGTTAAACTATCATAATTATTTCAAAAGGCCCTATGCTAAACTGTATGTAACAGAAAATCAATACCGGACAGAGGTTTTTCTTTTTTGTGAGAGTCTATTATCGACGTTGTGTGTTGAGAGCATAAGTTAATGACGTATTTACCTCAGGTGACATTGAACAGGTGAATGTTAGTTTTAAAATGACAAGTTCCCCCTAAAAACAAATCATAATGGACCATTTCACAGTTTTTCATGTGTGATGTTTGAACGGAAAGTGGTAAATTTTTGCTCGATTGGATAGCTGTGAGCCCAATGGATCTCAATTATTTTCCTAACCGAAAGTTCATCAAAACATAATGTCAAGAATCAGCATATACGTATATTGACATAGGTAGCTTATGGCTTTGTGAAACTGACCTCTTTTTCATAATTGCAAAAACTAAAATGATGTAAAAAAACAGTACTTTTGTGTAAAGGCTCGACCACTGTTTTTGTACCAGGAACCGTTTAGCCCCCTTGACATGGCGGGCGGCGTCATGACGAAAATACTTGTCATGCAAGGAGCACTGAGAAGTTTACAGGGTAATGGCCATATGGTGGTGTAGGTAGAGTCGACCCCTTAAACCGACTCGACAGGTTAGAACGCGTCGATTGGTAATTCAAGGGGTAGAGTCGATTGAGTCGATCGAGGGGTAAAGCGAGTCACTCTACTTATAGAGTAGACTGAGCCACTTGGAGCACATTTCACCACATATCGACAGGTGAGGTGAGAGTGCACGATAAAATACAGTGATTGTAAAGGTAAATCCGATTATTGGACTCAAAATTATTTGCCGATTTTTCCATATGGTGGCCTCGGACGTCACAATAACGTCATAAACGTATTAGAACATGCCGTCGGCAAAAGCAGTAACGTCACACGAAAGATACTTCCGAACAGGCAGGGATGTGATGAAAATGTCTAGTATGAAAAGGCCAAGGCTATGAAAAGTTCAAGCAGCGAGGGGTGTGATGAAAATGTCTGGTGGGCCAAGGCTATGACAAGTCCAAACAGGGAAGGTGTGATGAAAAGTACTTTAACAAATAAAATAAAATCATAATAATAGTGAGTCAAGGTTAGCTGAGACAAGTTCGAACAGGAAGGGTTGTGACGAAAATGTCTAAAAATAGGTGATGACGAGTATCGGATGGAAAAAGGGGGGGAGTAAATGAGATAAAAAGCCGTGTTCCATATCATTCATTCAGATTTGTAAATCGTAGAGAACTTTCTTTTAAGATGGCGAATTGCAACAATGTCTTTGGTGAATCAGCGTATACGAGTCTGATGTTGCTGGATCTGGAACAAACGTTTCTGATACTCAGAAAAAGTTGGTGGAGAGGGGATGGGAGGGGGTGGGGGGATTTCCCAACTGGGTGGGGGTGGGAGGGGTGGCGGGGGGTTGAGGCATCAGTTCCCCAACTGGGTGAATTATAAGGGTTCTCCGAAGAGGAACGGTTGGATTTCCAACTGCATCGTTAATTTTCCAACTGGCGTCCCATTTTGGGGGAGGCAACCTAACCCCACCCCCTTATAGTGACGTCTCTGCTCCTTACCAACCATGTTGTTACACATCTGGTAGGAATGTTTACTTCTGAAACTTTTATAACTCACCTGTGTAACATGGAACTCCAGACTTGGTTGAATTAACATTCCAGCTTTAATTAGGTATGTCTGTCTGTCATGAATTCAAGTGGTTCTTTTTCTGTGCAATGTGGGGCAAACTGTCAGTTAGGGAGTGAATAGGGTGGGACAGGAAGGGCACTGTCACTAAGCAATCCATTAGAGAATAAACTGTTCACCAATAGAAGATTATGAATAGTTGCACGTAAGGGGTATACATAACACCGCTGAGGAGCAGCCCCACCACGGGAGCTCGGAAAACCTATAATATTAAAGCACTATTATGAGGGCTGGGGCAACCTATTGCAAACAATCATGGGAAAGGCCTGAGAGGAGTAAAATAATAGGGAAATCAATGACTATAAGGCAAACAAGTAATGTAGTCAGAGGGCTGTGCTGCGTCTCCTTGTCACTAACTGTCAGTCTCAATGTTGTGATACTGTTTTCATCTGGATGTGCTTGAAGATAATCTGAATGATCCAAGGTACTTCCAAGTTCCAAACAGAAATCGAACTATTTTAAGTCACTGCAAATTTTCCATTCACCTAATTCCATCCCCTCTATTGTGTGAATGAGCCGTTTTCAGAAAAGGCTACATGTTTAATACATGATCTTATCTCATACTTCACATGAGTGGTATAACCTAACAAATAACCAAATGTGGCACCAACACAGTACTAGAGAGTCCCCAACCCAATGAGCATATCTGAAGTAAAATCATGATAGCAATTTTTCATTTTTAAGGGAAAATGTTCTTCTGTAACAGACATACATCAATATTTGAATGAAAGGTAACTTTTTAAACAATGTGTCCCAATCCCCACCCCCCATTAAAAAATCTGCCCCACACTTTTCAATGAAACCATTGTAGCACTTTTTGTATGTTCAAATCCAATTGAATTTTACAACTGAAGGTGCATTACTCCTTTCCCATTATCTATCAAATCATTTCAAGAATAGGCATTTCAAAATTTGGCATAACGTTTCTCTAGGCTGTCAGATTGCATAAAAAGTCTTTTCAATATTACTTTATACTTTCCATCCTTGTTTCTGACAAAAATAAACAAATACATTGTTAAATTGGTTTAGTGTTACACAACACATTACTTTGCGAATGCAGGACATGCATGTGTACCTTGCAGGTCTGTTACAATAAGCCTGTCTGCTATTTAAATTAAAAAAGTGGCCTCATCAGATCTACAGTAATCTAAAACACAAAATACATACAAAACTGGTATGTCTATTCCTGTTTGAGGCAGATGAATTTATAAATGAATAATTAGGGGATAAATGGTACACAAATACAAACATTTACATAATACTTAAGAAAAGTCAAAGAAAATATTTTTTGATAGTACAATTTATTCATCTCTTTTAGTTCAAATGTAAATCTTGTTTCAACTTCATCACAAATAAGCAATGCAATAAACCCTTCATATGTATAAGTGCTTGTTTAAAGATATATGGATGTGTAGCAGCAACTTCTGCTAAATTGCTTTAAATTCCATTAAAAATAGCACCAAAAATCATCCAAATCGGTTAAAAATTGACCATTTTAGAGCATTTTGAATTTTTAGGCCAAATTATGCAAAAGTGTGTTCCTCTTATGTTCCTCTTTTGATGTATGAGGGGGTGAAAGTTCATATTTCCTTATGTAAGCCCTTTGTTTTGTTTTTCAATTCATTGTCACACATTTGTAAAAAATGGAAAAGAATTTTAATCAAAAGTTTTTAAGTGTTGACCATACCCTTAACCATAATCTAGCAGGAATAAACTTTGTCCTTATTTTCAAGAACTGAAATTTAGGAAGGAAATATAAAGAATTACATCAAGCTTTTCACCTACCCCTTCGTAGACTTTTAAACTTTGATTTGGACTACAGGTATATTTCACTTTACATCTGAGCAAGCTTTAAATGTTTGCTTTAAAGGACCAGACATCATATGATGATGTAAATAACATTTAGTTTTAAATTGAGTATTTTAAAGCTTTGTGAAATAACACAACAAATAATTGTTCACACAAATACAAAGTGTTGGTTGTCTCGTGAGTGGAATTGCCCTTCATTTCCTGTTTTTTCTTCGAAATTGTAATCTCTAATAGTTTCAAAGAGAGCAAGTAGCTTTGTTTTTTCTTTGCCATTTCCCACAGTGAAAAATAATTTTGTTAGGTCAATAGAGGAAAACGACAATATATTACACTATAAAAAATATTATATATCATACTGCATTACATCACATATTATACATACCCTAATAAAACTCAAATTTTGATTTGCTACTGTTTGTCTGAAACTTGATATGCTTTTTTAACTAGACTTCCTTGTCAACATTTTCTAGCACCAAACTGTAAGGTAAATGTTCTAGATGTCACTAGTCATTTATGACAGCCTTTCGAAGTATGTGTTTATGAAGTGCTACAAATAAAAGACTTCGATATCAACAAATCTATCAATGCCTCACCCTGGTATCAGAAAATGGACAAAAAATGTATCAATATATTCTAAAAGAATCCTTAAAACTCTCTACTTATATTCCTGCTCCTCCCCATCATTTTCTCTTTGTACAGCGCATAGAAATGCTTAACATGATTTTGCTTTGTACAAATTAATTATTGTTTTATGATAATAACATTATTGTTAAAGATGGTAATTATTGACCATTACATGGCAGTTATATGGCACTTTACCTTTTCTAAGTTGAGTTTCTAAGGACCGATAATGATAGTTTGCATAAGACATTAAACCATCTGCATCTTGTTTACCTTTTTTTGTTGATGCAAAAATATTGTGGTTCCCATATCCAAGTCTTACACTGCTCCAATATCAAAATGTACTGATCCAATTCCTTACTGCAGGTAAAACAAAGAAAGATAGAATATGATAGAATTATCTCATGAAACAATATTTCACATATAGCAACACTTGTTTCATTTTATCATGTATGACGTATACTGTAAAAAACCCAGGATGGATGGAGATATTATTCGATGCTGTATCACTGTCAGTCACAGCATTTTTCTTCAGTTGGTCTTGCTGTAGCTTCCATGCAACCTAAATGACTGATGGGTAAATACGGATCTAGTCCTGATAATATCTAGTCCTTATAATGCACTTATTTGAGCACATTTTTTCTTTTAGAAATAAAGTACTTATTTGATTTCTCTGTTGCTCTGTCACAATCTTTGAGGTAAAATAAAAGGTAGTGATAAGTTGATATCAAGACAATGTGATGCTGCAGTACTTTCCTCTCAAACAACTGAGGGATTCTTGAAAAAAATTAACATTAAATGATACTGTACTGAATAAAACATATGACATGTGAGGTAAAAAAAAAACTTGAATTCAAATATTTTTGCAAGTAGCACAAAGAGTAATTTCAAGTAGATAAGACAGCATTTTAACAATGTAAACATTGAAGCTTCTTACAATTTGGTGGGTTAAAAATTAGTTTATATTCAAAATCTTAATCTTTCCCCTAATATATACTGTTCTGAAATGAATATGATTTGTTATTTCTAGATATACAGTATTGGGGACTTGAAGCAACATGCGTCAAGGCAATTTTGTAAATCAATTTTTAGCTTTCTTAAGAATTAATGTATGAAGGTGAGAAAAATGGCTGCAATATAATAGCACAACTATAAAAGAGAGTAACACTCCATATGGAACCGAACTACAGCCAATTTATACTCTTTTCAATCTACAAAAACAATATGACAGAATAAATGAATTGTAATGACAAGATTTTTGAAGACGGTACATAATGCTACTGTAAAGTCCTGTCAATAGTACACTACTTTATATATACTGTATCTCAGGGGTCAAACTGAGAATCAGCAGAGTTAACAAAATTTGTTGTCTATCTCAGTATTGCTGAAGAAAAACAGATTTTCAGATCTACATGTACCATAAGGTTGGCTTATGGGGCTTGTGAAAGTATGAAATAATCACAAATCTGCAATGTAAACAACACGCATAAAATGTTTCAAATAATATCAGTTCTAAAGTGAGAACAAGAACAAGAACATCAAAATAGTGTATAGTACTCTAACTTGTTCCTCACTCAGAAAAAAACACAGTTATTTCTGCATTAATGCTTTATACTGGTCTAGTCAAATAATGATAAAGAGTATGCTTCAAATCAACTTAGAAAAACAGCTCTACCTACAGACCTATGTGCTTAACGTTTCAGAATGCCAGAATTTTGATAAAATTGTTTTTGGAACAAACAAAAAACAAAAAACATTTTGTTGTAATTTAAACTAGTTAACATTTCATAAACTTTCTATATCAAGGCGCTGTGTAAGGTAAATATTTAATGTATGATCACTGCAAACTTATGTTCAAAACCAATATCAGTTTTATGTTATGTTTTTTGTCTTAATTTTGTGGTCCAAAAGTAAATTGGCACAATTTTGACCAAAAAAAGATAAGTTGCAAAAAAGTAGCAAATAATCTTTTAGTAAGATTTTAGTAAGAATATCAATACTAAGTGCAATCTAACACGGGGATGATGCGGGCTGTGAATGTATGCTTTACATAGTATATTTATGGAAATGCCATTTCCAGCATTCACTTGGATCAGTTTTTGTCTTCTGAAGTTCTGTTTTGTAATAACTGATGTGGTCAACTGCCGGTAGGCCCTATGTCGCAAACTATTTTGTGGGGTGACTCATAATACTACAGGTCTAGTTTAACTTCTAAGCAGGAACTATTCAGTTATTCGTCTGACTATGTAAGGCAATCCATGGAATAGGCTTATGCCTATCCTACACAGTACATGGTATTTTAGGCTTATGTCTCTCTCATGCCCCTTCATATGCCTACTCTGTACTCATCAATCATGAAAATAGACTTTTTTACATAACAATTTTGTCCGACTTTGCTAAGGTGGGTAACAAATTCGGGTCATACTACAGTAAAAGGCCCTAGTAGGCCGTAGTACTAACAACTACAGTAGTAGACCTATGCCTACGGCCAGTGCCGCTAACGCTAGGCCTAACGTTAGGGCCTAGATATCTGGTGCATAAACAAATTCTTCTTTGATAGTCTTAAACCTAGTACCAGCAAATCCAAAATTGTGGATAACGGTAACAGGAATATCATTTGTTTATATCTGTAAGCTCTGTCAATAATCAGACAAACAAATTAATTTTTTATTTTGTATAATTTCGTCCTATTCTCGATGTTGGACATCCGGGAATGTTGTGGTGCACGGCGACGTGACATTGCTTTTTTGACGATCTCTAATTTCAGTCAAAGAAAAAACTAACAATCAGTTATCATTGCAGTGAATGGGAGAAAAACCTTGTTTTTGTCATTTTCAAAAAATACTTGACAGAATTTATTTTTCTTCACAAATGTTGTGTATTAGATAATAGTTTTCAAAATATATGAGTACAATTAATTTTCGCTGACTAGCTGAGGCGACACAAAGTATTCATAAAAAATATCCCATTGACTGTAATGATAAAGTTTCCCCTCCAACTTAGCAAAACCGTACTGAGCCCGCACACGGCGACGTCGAATCCGACCTCAAAATGTCTCAATGCATTGCCATAATAACAACATAGTCTTACGGAAAACCACACCTTATCACGTTAGAAAGAAAATTAGGTCTAAGACGTAAAAATTTGGACTGGCATTTTTCCTGAGCATTTTTATCTACTAAAAGTACTTGAAGTTGGCTTAAATTTGACGACACTAATAATTCACTTCATTAAAGCATATTGAGCTTAATAAAAAGTTGTCTGCTATGAGGAAAAGTGACCTTCACAGATCAGAAAAATGATTGACGAATCTTTCCTTTTCAAAGATTATCTCAAAATGGGCCACGAAAAATCTTTATTTTGGGAACTTTACCGAGACTGAAAATGCTCGGAACCCGATTTAAGCCGCAATATATTGTCGTGTACGTCATCTGATCTTCTGCTGTAGTGACGAACATTGAAACTGCATAAGTTAAAGCAATTTGAATTATCCAGATTCATTTGGGAGTGATCGTTTTACAAACCGCAAATGCTCAATTCGAACTTTATCTCGTCAAACAACTTCCGAGTTTGTTGCTTGCCGTGATTTTCTCCTGTTGTAATCATGACGAAAATGATGGTTGTCAGCCCAGACACGTTAACGCGCCAAACGCAGCTGTTTGAAACGCTGGAAAAGACCACGGTGATGGTTTTGAATGACAAGATGCGAGAGATTCTGGAACGACGTGATATTACCGACAAGGAAAAAGTCAAGTTGTATGAAGATGCTTTGGCTCTGTACACAACATACCGACGGAAAACGCTGGGTGCGCCGACACCACCACCACCACCACCGACACAACTGCCAATCCCCGAGAGACAATTTATCAAAGACGTCATTACCAGCGTACCCAAAGCGCTACGAGCAAAAGCAGAACAGCTGACCAAGACGGTGCTTCGCGAGATGACATTGAGTGCTAAAGGCAAACTGATGATCAAGGGACAAGTCGTGCCTGGAACCCACATTGTGAATCTGATCAACGATGCAATCCGTTCCCGAAAATCATTCACCCCCCAAGGATGCAACGCATTTGTGGAAGACTTGTTGCGCATCAATGTTCCTCAAGAATTAATTGGTAATCTTGACGTGTGGGATCGACTTCAACGTTTTCAATGTACAGGAAAATTTGACGATGGCCACCCAGTAGAACGAGAAGACATCCTTCCCGTGGCAATGCGCATGGAGCCCTGGGAAGACGACGACGACAAAACGTTGAAACCACGCACATCTTTCATGATACGTATTCGACGCAGAGATTGTTATAAACAAAAAGGACCGGTGGCTGCAGTACCCTGAGCGCTAATAAAATTCAATCACTCCCATCCTTCCCATTTAGTAATGAAGTAGCCGTCATGGCAAACATATCAGCACCTTTAGCGACTTTAAGCAATTTCCTACAAAACATTACATGCAACACCGCTTGTTGTAGAGTAGGTGTGATTCATCATGACGACGAGAATATCTGCGACGGAAAAAGATAAAGTGGAAAAAATCCTTCGAGACATCTACTACGATCCATCACATTCCGCTGGTTTCGAGAAGCTACACGCAGTGATCAAGAAACGGATTTTAAACCTGAAACAAGGAGAAGTCCAAACATGGCTTGAGAACCAAGAAACGTACACGTTACATAAGATACAATCGTACGTTAAAATCAAGAATGTGGCGTTATTTTACAGCCAATGACACGTACAATTACGTGGACGTGTTGGATCTGATGGCGGCATACAACGCCGCACGCCATCGAAGTATTGGACGAGCACCTGAAAATGTGAATTAGACCAACGAGTTAGACGTGTGTCAAACACTGTACGGAGATGCAAAGTTTACGGTCAAGCCGACATCGACTTTACGCGTCGGAGACGTTGTTTGGCTCAGTATAGAGACGCGCCCATTTCGAAAAGGTTACTTACCCCAAATGGACGGAAGAAGTGTTTGTGATCGACAAAGTGATCCAGCGACAACCCATCGTGTATACGGTGAAAGATTTTGACAGCGAACTGGTGAAAGGCACATTTTACCGGGATTGGCAAAAAGGAAGCCGATGCCCTCTACAAAATCAAAAAGATCGTGCGAACCCGCAAACGCAAGGACAGGAAGCGGGAGTATTTGGTCAAATGGTACGGTTATCCTAGCAAATTTAACAGTTGGGTCAATAACATGCTTAAATTCTAATGTGTGACAATCAAAGCCTTCATTAACGTAAACGTTATCGTCATGGCCAAGTCGTTTTACATACCGCTACCCAGCAACGGGTTCATGGACGTGTTTCCTGAAAACACGGTCACCGAGTACAAGAACAAATTCCCGAGACCTTTGCATTTGGACGGCGAATGGGAAGTAGGACTTGTCGAGTGCACGTACCCGTACTCGTGGTTTCAAATCTGCAACGAAACCAGCAAGTTTTACTTCAAGGAATTAGCGAAGCACTCAAAGTGAAATCCTGTGGAATTACATCCGGTAAAGTTGTTTTTCAATAAACAGGCAATCTTTGACAAAACATATCTACCAACAACTTTAAATCGAAGAAACGTCTTGCGTTTCGACGGTGTCAATGGCAACGGTTAACTGAAACTACGCGCCTGTCTTAATTGTGAAGTGAAACTGGAAGGCAAGATCACGTAAACACTCGGTTTGTTGGACCCACATAGTGAAAATACGGACGCTATCCATGGCTGAAGCAGAGCGTTCTCCAACTGTTTGTGCACACAAACATCATCACATCCAATCCGGTGGGAGATCACAAAGTATTGTTGTTAAAGACTTTCAGTGTCACAAATCTGCCGGATTTTGGCTCGCCCGTGGACGTCGTACCTCCACTCGTCGTCTACTACCCTATTAAGAGGAAATCCTTCGACACGATCGAAATCGCCCTCCTCGATGAAAGAGGGTAACAAATTCCGTTTACGTCGAGACGTACTATCGTCACGCTACATTTTCGTCAACGACGTTTCGCGTGGCTCTAACTATATAATTGTGTGGACTGTGCATCCCGTCGAGCGAAAGCGGCAGGACAACGTCTGCCACGCAAAACCATGGGTCGTGCTAAAGTACGATTGCAACAGCTTGGTACTGGTACAAAAAATCCACTTCGTCAGCTTAAAGCTAAGATAACAAAATTGAAAAATGTCTGGAGGGATGCTCGTTTAAATCAATATTTACGTCAGCAACCGACCATCGCTTTACGCCCAACCCCAGAAGAAAAACACTTGAGATCAATACTCATTCGTCATTTGTCCACAAGAACGTTAACATGGCTCTCGCTCACGCTCACTCTTTACCGTGCTCCAAATCAGAAATGGAATTGTTTACCGTACCACCAACGCAGATGGTCATCGAAGACAACGAGTACGTCAAATACCGTATGTTCGGAGGTTTAGACGATCGAATTCGTCATCCCCGGAACCAAGTACATTGACTTCAACAACACCCAACTGTACCTCAACGTCAAGATTACGAACGCACATGGGACAAACTGCGACGCAAACGTCAACAACAAAAAATTGGCCCCGGTCGACCAGTTGTTGCATTCGATGTTTTCTCAAGTGGGCGTGTCTCTCAACGGCAAACTCATCAGTGACTCCACACCCAAGTATCCGTACAGAGCGATGATTGAAACGCTGCTCAACTACGACAAAGAGGCCGAAGACACCCACCTCCAACCGCATATGTATTTCAAGCACACCGCCGGTCACATGGATTTCCACGACTTAAAAGCCGCCCAAATTCCTAATACAGGCTTGAAACATTGTTTCGACAATATTAAAGGAAGCAAAGTCTTCGAAATGATGGGCCTAATTCATGCTGACATCTTTGCACAGAAAAACGTAATATTACCCGCCGTGAAAGTACGACTAAAGTTACATCGCAGCAAAGACCCGTTTTGCTTGATATCACGAAAAAAAAAGCCAATTTTTGAATACATATCTTGGACGCCATCATGTACATGCGAAAGGTGACGTGTAGCAACACCCTTGTGTTAATCGACATTGCTATGCTCAACCAAGAACCAGCCAAGTACAATATTCGACGCAACGTCTATATCGCCATTCCGATGGGCACCCAGAATTTGCAACGAGACAACCTATTTTTGGGTGAACTACCTAAACGGGTAGTGCCAAAAACCCATTTCGTTTCCAAGGATTTAACCTGATCTACCTGACCTTACACGTCGACAAGAAACAGTATCCTGCCACACCGCTCACCCCCAACTTTGGATCACACCAGACCCTACGCAGTTACTTTTAGTTGTTTTCGGCCACAGGTCGTTTGTATAGCAATGGGGTATGGATATCACGCCATTAGATTTTCTCGACGGTTACACAATGTTTGCGTTCGATCTGACCCCTAATGGATTTTATGGACAGCATTATTCAGTCAACAAGAGAGGCAACTTACGTCAAGATTTAAAGTTTGGGGCCGTACTACCGACTACCACGAACCTCCTCATTTACGCTGAATTTAACAACATCATCGAAATCGATAAAAAAAACCCGTAACATTCTCTACGACTTCACCAATTAGTCATGGAAAGTCCGACCTGATACATCTCTTGGATTCCAATGCATTCACACGCTGGTTAACGTGCGACGTGTACAATGGCGTTCACGAGGCGGATCAATTACACGAGCCGCTTCAGCGCCCGACCGCATTGGTAATCAACACGGATCCGAGCTGGAAACCGAGCCGGCAGTGGATTACCATTTACATTCCCGAACGAGGA
>JAIGNY010000171.1:97500-100000 GCA_020152595.1 Chiridota heheva | reverse complement strand
ACGCTTGACAATGGTTGCCGTACGAGGGTTGTTATAGTTGGTATACAATTCCTATGTTTCTAAAATTCACACGTTGTAGAAAATTGATGATTGAGAAATAACTTACTATTTGAATATTCTTATACCAATTAATCTAAATAATACACTTTTCCAAAAACCCTTTTCTAAATCTTTACCTATTTGGCACCACGACTGTTTAAAGCTCTCCAACTCATGTTTTGGTCACCATCTTTCTTAGTCACAGCACGTTTGTTTTTAACTATTCAAACCTCCGCAAATAAGTTTTTGAAACTACCGGTTGATTTTTTGCTGAGAATTTTTTTTTGTTCATATTGTATTATTAAATAGTTTAAGTCGAAAAAACTGTTTTTGGAAAACAAATAAATAAAATAGTCCCTTACAGAAATCCTTTATATGGACCAGATATGAATTCCATATATGGGCCATATATGGGATTGATATGGGATTGAATGAAACTTTCGGACACATAGAGGCAAATTCAGTTACTTTTTGGAGCTTAATCAAAATTGTTAGGACTTCAAATGAAAACAGTAAAATACGTGTTGATGAAAACTTGGGAGATGATTTGAATAAACAATTTGGCCGTTTTAATTACTCACGCAATAAAGATATTAACATTTCTCTACCGGAATACACAGGTGATGTGTGTGTATCTGAGATAAATATAGATTCTGTATGTTATCAATTTAAGAAGGTTAGAAAAGGATTTGCATGTGGGTCAGATAATCTTCCTTGGTGGGTTTTTACATTTTTAAGTGAAGATTTAGCACCATTATTTACCTTCATTTTTCAGGAAACTATCTCCAAGAGCAAAATTCCGTCGTTTTGAAAAAATGCCATAACAATTCCTGTCCCCAAAATTAGGACACCTCAAACTGTAAATGATTTTAGACCAACTGATCTCGCTAGTATTGATTTTAATAGCATACAGAAAATATAACTGCCTCGTTTGATGGAAAGTGTACAGCAGCTTAGAGATGTGTATCAATTTGCTTACAAGAAGGGTGTTCATGTGTAGATGCTGTACTAGTTTTAATTAACGATATAGTGACTCATTTGAATTGTAAAAACGACCATGTCAAAGGCTCTTTTTCTCGATTTTTTAGGTGCTTTCAATACGGTCTTGCCAAATTACCTACTTAAAGATTTAACAATATCTATAAAAGACCCGTGGCTCATTCATTGCTTAGCATGGTTTCTTCAAGGGTGTACAAGACAAATTAAGGGTGTACAAGACAAATTAAACTGGACAAAGGTTTGTCAGAACAATCTGAAATAAATCTAGGTGTACCACAAGGAGGCCATCTATATGCTGCATTTTTACCATCTATACCGACGAAATAAGATCAAACAAAAATATCTGTGTGATAAAGTATGCCAATGATACTGCTATTTCATATAAAATTGCTAAAAAAATTGGTAAATGAGGATTAAGTAGAGTACCAGTCATTTGTTGATGAGTCTGTGTCAAAATGTGATGAAAAGAACTTGTTGCTGAACCCAAAGAAATCAAGAAAATGTGCTTTGTAAACAAAAACGTCAAACATACAGTGCTTTTGAAATCAAAATCAGACAACATATTTATTCAAGGTTCAGAAGCTGCAAAATGCGTAAAAACTGATTATCTTGGTGTATGTATTGTTGATAAACTGACTTTTTCCCATCATGTGTCCAAAATTTTAAGTAAAGTTTACTATATTGTTTCCAGTTTATCATACGGTTTTTTTCCTTCAAATTTTAATACTAGAGTTAATCTTTTTAAATCACTTATTTTATCACAGGTTCTTTATGCTGTACCCATTTGGTATCATTTAATTTTACAGAAAGACAAAGACAGAATCAAGAAATTTTTCAAGTATACTTCAAAGATTCTAAACCTACACATTCCCATGCCTATTGAAAATTTAAATGACAGGGCGAAATCGGAACTCATTGCAATGGCGAATAAAATCAACAAAGAACAAAACCATCCTTTACACAATACATTACAAAGTAATCTAGCACGTTCAAACAGAAACCTTCGAACCCCTAATATATTGACAAAATACAGAATAAACGTCTACAAAAATTAATTCATTTACCGTGCGGCAATTTACTTACAGACAGGAGATTTAAAATTGCTGTTTTAAACCTTTTATCTTCAATTTTTTCCTTATTTATTTATTCATATTCTTTTATTTTTTGCTATGTGTTTTAATATGTATATGCATGTACTTTTTCCTTTTAACAAATGTTTTAAACTTGTACTGGAATATATAATATATACGAATTCCAAATATATACTATATAAAGAATTGGCCATATAGATAATATGGCAGTCCGGTAGCATGCCTATTAATGGAAACATAAATGTTCCTATTAATGGGAACATTCAGCTACATGGAAGCCGTCATTTTGTGATATTTCCATGATCCTTTGCTATCCTAACGTTAAAGCCTTATGCAATGTTACATTTTTCAAATTTGAAATACGTCTGGGA
>JAIGNY010000171.1:75000-92500 GCA_020152595.1 Chiridota heheva | reverse complement strand
AAAAATTTTCCACTAGACTTAAAGCATCGTATGAAATAAATTGGCAAGGAGGTCTCCACTGCTGTGAAATAGCGTGCCATATACTAAGCCTCAAAATAAAGAGAAAGGACATTATTCAATATCAAATTTATATTTGGAATCATTATAGGAAATAAAATCTCCATGATCTAAAATAATTAAACACTGTCTTATTAAAAGGGGGATTGTTATAGCAATTCTTATTTTCGATCTTAATTAATAAGACTCAGCAACAAGGTTGTGTTACGGATAACAGATCACAATGTACACTTAGAATTAAAAGAAGGCTCAGCAACGCCAATAGAGGTGTAAATCTTAAGAACTTGGTTCAAATCAAACTTGATAAAACTCATAAACAATTTGAAAGAAACTTCTTCCGTCAGAAATAAAATACTTCTTATAGTGGATCATATTGTTGACACCATTCTTGCTCTATTTTGTCTAAGTGAGACATGGCTTAATGACTATGACACTGTATGCGAGGTTACTCCCCTGAAGGTTTTAGCTTCCTTCAGGCTCCCCGCCCATCTGCCAGGTCAGGTGGTGGTACTGGCGTTATTTTCAGAGACAAACTCAAGGTTAAATTCAATATTAAAATCAAAACAAATTTTTAGAAAGAAAACTCTTTAGAGAGTTGTGATGAATATACAGTACACATGGGGTATTCGTGTAAGCTGTGTTTGTGCAAAATGTTCATGTTAGATAAATATTTAATTTCATCAGGCTTTCCCGACCTAATCAAATTGTAAACAATAGACTTCAATTCCTTAATGATACAGGCAAAGTCATGGTAAAGGTCATGGTAAAGTCATAAACAAATAAATGGAAATTCAGTCACTGCATAAAGCCGTTGGAAATTGTCGATATCCAGATTGATATTTGTCTGCATAAATTGTTAAATTTGTAATCGAGCATATGACTTTTACATATGTGACTGAAGAATGTTAAGAAGTATATCTTTAAATTGGGCAACACGATACATAATTATCTGTTTAGTAAATAGACTTAAAACGAAAATAAGTGTATTGTTTATTTTATTATTGTTGTTTAGACATAGTTCTACCTTGCGACATTTTCTGGCAAATGATGGATATTTGTGACTATCTACCAAAGATGGTTAACGCTAAGCCACGGCCTAATTTAGAAGTCATACATAACTCTTACCCAAATGAATAATCAAATGATGGAAACCCGTTCATTAGAATATGTTACTGTTGCTCTTGTTAAGAATATAATATTTTGGTAATTCAAACAGTTTGAATCGCTCAGGTTTTATATAATTCCCAGCCATAGTCCGAATTTTCGTTGTTTGGTAACGTTCCGATATTTTCATTGGTGAAAGAGACTCCGTCATTTTCAAATATGAGACTGTTAATCATATTGTAAAAGCCATTTCTGAATTTGTTAACCAGCTGGTCGTTTTTCCTCACGTCCGGTCGGTTGTCAATCATCATAACGCGTTGTCCGAAAGGTTGAGCCACTTTAACGAAAACCTTATCCTTTATAAGACGTTCTTGAAGATCCATTTCATCATTTATAAATAAATCTGCATGTGTAATTATCAAGACTGCATGCTGTAAGAAATCGAATCCAAGCCATTTCTGAAAGAAGAAAGACATATAAGCTTGAAGTAAGAAGTTGCAATTAAGAAAGCAACGTTATAACAATATTTTAATTAGTAACAATATATCAGGCAAGGGCAGTATCAATAGAAATCATCTTAGTTTTAGTTTTGAAATACACATGTACTCCTTGTTCATAAATGTAAAAACGCTACATGAAATTCGGAATAATTTGTCTGTAATTCTAGATTAGGGATGGAATGTGGTTTATTCATCGTTGGTCAATGAAACGATTAATATGCGGTCAATGTATAGCCTTTATGCATTCCTTTGTGTGTGATTTTCCTTTTGTCGGGCTGCATTATGCGGGTCATACCATGGAGCTTTTCAGATAATAGTTCCGTGTTACTGATTATTGAAAGTATTGTAGTTCATTTCTGATGTATCATAGCTTCCTCAAACTTATAATACGTAGAATTTGAGGGAAATATATATTGAAAGATCTTAAGTCGAGTACTGCCAAAGTGTAAGGCGATATTACAATTTTCCTCAAAATTGGGGTGTTAACAGGTTAAGGTTTAAAAACCACATTCTAAGAGCCAAAAAGTTCCATGTTTCTAACTCGTTGTTCTGTGCAAGACAGGATTTATACTTGTAGTTCATTTATTGTATGCTACGCGCGGTTGTACGTTGATATTTACAGTTATAATGGTTGGTCCCGCCAGTCGGATCTGCACAATTTATGATAAGATTCTCGGCGTATATCTGAATGTAGCAAATACACCTTCAATATGCAATGCATCGAAGTTAAATTCAATGCATAGATAATCTAAATATTCATTCCATGACACATTTAAGTTAAATTTTGCAAAGTTTCATGGCCTTTTAGAAAGTGTTTCGAGAGACCTACAATATTGGTAAATTTGGAGAGATGCACGATTTGGGTATGATGACTCGTACTACGTTAAAATCCGAATTATGTCTATTTGAAGCATCAATAAAATTTCAAAGTAAACTATATTTCCTTTATTTTTAAGAGAAAATACTATCATTTCAAGAAACGTGAAAAGTGAAACTGAACTTTGATAATACGAAATTTGTAATATTTAATATGTATCAATAATACTTTACTGCATCCAATACAGTTTATCACTCGAGTGTGGCAGTCAGGGATGACAGCGATAATTTTCATTTTAACTAGGCGAAACTACTTCCATTCAGTGGTTTGCTTTAATCATATGTATACGATAAAAAAATCTGGATCAAGGATGGTTGTGAAATAATCAGGACGCTTTAAATATATTAATATGACACGCAATAAGATACAACATTATAAAATAATGATTTACAAAATATTATTCATACTTCTTGGAAAATGGCTGTGCATTGGTCAATAATGTTTACTGATAAAAGTTTACAATCGTCAGTTATTTCACACAGCAAATTTTTAGGCAAAAAGTTATTATATGGTACAAATCTCCATCGACCAATCAAACCTTTCCATGTCAATTTTAAATGCCTGCCTTTCTTTCTGCATTCATTAGAAATTTAGAAAATCTATTCACTCAACGGATGAATCTAGGTGTATTAGCATCTCCCAAAATAAATCTTGCGGTAATTTTTCTTTTTACGTTGCATTAGATTAATTCTGATAGAACTTACTTTTAACAACGTGAGGTCTCGTTGAAATAGCACCGGATCTGTACGTTCTTTGCTTTGGACACAAACAAATACGTGAACCCCAATGACTCTGTCTTTTATGAAAGCCAAGATTTCATCCTTTGCGTTTTTATTATTTTCTTTTTGTCCTTCGAAGTAGCCTACTATATCAAATATGTGCATTATCTGTTTATGGATTGTAACCGTTAAAGTGCTGGCATATTTTGTAGTTGACGATATCGCCGCTTCCTCGTCATTTGGATCAGCCTCACGTCCACAGCATTTACCGTATAAAGTATTTGTAGTTGCCGTTTTCCCAGCACCAGATCTTCCAAGCAGGCAAATCCGTATTTCCTTCAGAGGCTCACCACGTGGGCTTTGTTGATATGATGGCAAAACATAAAAGTTCAAATCATGAACCTATGAAAGAAGATTTATCGATAATGAAAAGGACTTATGACTCGATGCACAGAAACTACACAAATACAGTTTCGTATACAACACCGTCAACAGTTTGTGGATTGATTTGATCCCTTTCAATAAAGTTTGACGACATTAAAGGTCATTCTGTTTTTTCATAATTCCACTTGTAAGATCCGAATTCACATGTTACCTTTAATACCTTATACTTTGAACAATTTTCAGAAAACAAATTACAAAAGGTCTAGGTCTGGTTTTATGATCAAATGTATATAATCCTAATACTAATAATCCTATCCTATGTTATCATTTTAATTGTGGCCTGTAGAGGTATTCCACCATCACGTGACTTGTTTCTTTTGGAGAACAAATTTTGGAGGACAAACGAAAAATACTAATTTCATGGCAACAAACAACAGTTAAAACATTTCTAAACTTTCATTTTACAAAGAGATACAAATTATTAAACTATAGTGTGGTGAACTATAATCAAAAGTATATTTACTTGACTGATTGTAAAGAAAACAGTGATAATTTTTCGAAATACATGATAAACATGTACGAGCGAGCAACAGCAATTTGACAAACCTTGCCCTCCAACTGTTCAGACTTCAAGTTAGTGCGCGAAAGTGCGTGTGACACCACGTGGAATACCTCATGCAGTAATATAGTATGTGCATGTGACGTCATACGCACTTAGCTGGATACCTCTTGGGTATCGGAAGTAAGATTTTATGTAATGCCCACTGTACACGAATTACGCTTATTGACAATGTGAAAAGCAAACTGACACTTTGGCAGCCTGTATAATCGAAAACAGAATAGAAAATGCAAAAATAATTATTTGTTAAACGCAAAATAACCAGTAATGAATGTTTTTTATGTTAGCAATGTTTAGTTTTGATATGAAAGATACCAACACTTAGAGACAAACCAAAAGCGTATTTTGCTGGGTGAGTATGGGTACCGACGTCATCAGCGCATGACACTAAAATCTTCCAAGGCTGGTCAAGGTACTTCGGATGCTGACCTCGAAATACGGTCGTTAATGCGAATTTTTCATCAACTTGACCCATACCGGAAATGCTCATTCCGCGAAATGTTATATTGGCAGTTTGGATTGGCTGTTAGTTTTGTTATTTGCATTTATACATATTCAAAGGTCAACTTTCAGCCAAATATGGAGAAATGACTCCAGTAATACATGTATAAAATAAAAGACGGTCTCCTTAAATGTGATTCTTTTCATGGTTTTTAGTGGATTCCTTATGAAGTTTTATAATACATTTATATATTTTATTATCAAACATCTTATCCAAATACTTAATTTCAAATAATTTAACATTCTTGAAACCCATATTTTTATTTGCATATTTGTAAAACTTGTTGATATATATATATATATATATATATATATATATATATATATATATATATATATATATATATATATATATATATATATATATATATATATATATATATATATATATATATATATATATATATATAAACATATATATATATATATATATATATATATATATATATAAATATATATATATATATATATATATATAAACATATATATATATATATATATATATATATATATATATATATCAACATATATATATATGTATATATACATAAATATATATATATATATATATATATATATATATATATATATATATATATATATATATATATATATATATATATATATATATATATATATATATATATATATATATATATATATATATATATATATATATATATATATATATATATATATATATATATATATATAACTGTACAATACTTGAGGGCCACCGACGCCCACTTCGGTCGAATGCTCCTTTTATCAATTAGGCCAAAATGTGAGTTCATAATATTATCTAGATAACTATTATTATAACAATGATTGTCAGTAGCTGAAATTTTAGGCGAGGTCACGTTGGCATCGCTTTGTCAAAAGGTCGGCATCAGATATTGGTAAAACCGACGTCATCAGCGCACGACACTAAAAATCTTCCAAGGCTGGTCAAGGCACTTCGGATGCTGACCTCGAAATACGGTCGTTAATGCGAATTTTTCATCAACTTGACCCATCCCGGAAATGCTCATTCCGCGAAATGTTATATTGGCAGTTTGGATTGGCTGTTAGTTTTGTAATTTGCATTTATACATATTCAAAGGTCAAATTTCAGCCAAATATGGAGAAATGACTCCAGTAATACATGTATAAAATGAAAGACGGTCTCCTTAAATGTGATTCTTTACATGGTTTTTAGTGGATTCCTTATGAAGTTTTATAATACATTTATATATTTTATTATCAAACATCTTATCCAAATACTTAATTTCAAATAATTTAACATTCTTGAAACCCATATTTTTATTTGCATATTTGTAAAACTTGTTGATATATATATATATATATATATATATATATATATATATATATATATATATATATATATATATATATATATATATATATATATATATATATATATATATATATATATATATATATATATATATATATATATATATATATATATATATATATATATATATATATATATATATATATATATATATATATATATATATAAACATATATATATATAAATATATATATATTTAAATATATATATATATATATATATATATATATATATATATATATGTATATATATATATATATATATATATATATATATATATATATATATATATATATATATATATATATATATATATATATATATATATATATATATATATATATATATATATATATATATATATATATTTAAATATATATATGTTTATATATATATATATATATATATATATATATATATATATGTATATATATATATATATATATATATATATATATAAACATATATATATTTAAATATATATATATATATATATATATATGTATATATATATATATATATATATATATATATATATATATATATATATATATATATATATATATATATATATATATATATATATATATATATATATATATATATATATATATATATATATATATATATATATATATATATATATATGTATATATATATATATATATATATATATATATATATATATATATATATATATATATATATATATATTTAAACATATATATTTATATAAATATGTATATATATATATATATATATATATATATATATATATATATATATATATTATATATATATATATATATATATATATATATATATATATATATATATATATATATATATATATATATATATATATATATATATATATATATATATATATATATGTATATATATATATATATATATATATATATATATATATATATATATATATATATATATATATATATATATATATATATATATATATATATATATATATATATATATATATATATATATATATATATATATATATATATATATATATATATATATTTAAATATATTTATATAAATATGTATATATATATATATATATATATATATATATATATATATATATATATTTATATATATATATATATATATATATATATATATATATATATATATATATATATATATATATATATATATATATATATATATATATATATATATATATATATATATATATATATATATATATATATATATATATATATATATATATATATATATATATATATATATATATATATATATATATATATATATATATATATATATATATATATATATATATATATATATATATATAACTTTACAATAATTGAGGGCCACCGACGCCCACTTCGGTCGAATGCTCTTTCATGAATTAGGCCAAAATGTGAGTTTATAATATTATCTAGATAACTATTATTATAACAATGATTGTCAGTAGCTGAAATTTTAGGCGAGGTCACGTTGACATCGCTTTGTCAAAAGGTCGGCATCAGTTATTGGTAAAAATTGTTCAATAACGCATTGTTCTATCCTATTATGAAAAGATTTGAACAGCAATAAGAAGCAACTTACATAGGGTATCTCTGGCAAGCAAGGCTGTAGAATACAAAAAACAGGGATTATAATCAACTTACTGGGCTGCCATGGATTGGAAATTGGGTAAAGTTCGTGAATGTGACAAATGATTAGATTGACCAATTTTTGATTTAGTGAATGAAAAAACCTACCCTCTCCCATCTGCCCATTGAGAACCAGACGTCAACCTAGAACCTACATAAGAATCTTTTAAAGAAAGGGAAAACCCCTTTCCACTGCCCCATGCATGAAGTCCGACAACCACTATGCCATGATCACATACATCTATTTCATAAATAACCAATAAATAGTTGATATGCACCAAGCCCCACTGTTATTTTCCTTAAGTCATGAGACATTAGCCCCACCGCTGACCACGGCTACTTGTTTTTCTAAAAATTGTAGTCTTAATTTTTTATAAGAACTACCCGCGAAATATATATTGGTGAAACGCAGGCAATCATCTGGCTATCTTGTTGCCTCTTATTTAAAGTATCCGTCTTACAGAATCACTGAATTCAATGCACAATCGTGAAAGGCAACTTCCATTTCTGTCAACCTACATACAACCTATCCTCAGATCACCTGACACAATAATTATTTTTTGTAAAGAATCATCTTCCAATACTATATAGATCTGTTCATATCGGAATCGGCAATTTCCAATAATCTAATTTACATAATGTCACATGGCCAAAAATCACGTGACTATAAAGGACTAATCAACTGCTGTGGGAATACTAATTGTCTGCACAAATCACTAGGGTATGGGGTCAAGCCCATCAAAAATGTGCTTTCACACACTAATCAACAGTATATGCATGCAGAAATGGGTACTCCACCGTACTAATCTGTGACTTAAATTGTAGCGTGATTTGGTTATTAAATTCCATGCCAGATTGAAAAATTTATACAAACTGTATTCTCTAAATTCACAAAGGTTTTCCCGATATGAAAAATCTGTTGTCTCATTCATAAATAAGGTGGGAATTAGCTGACGATAACACTCGATTCTGCCTTTTTACGTTTGTATTGTCAGGTCAATGGTACGATACCATACCATAAGACCCTTTTTGCTGAAAACCACCGTTTTTAAAGTTGAACGATTATTGCCAATTTACGTTCTTATTTTGTATTTAAATTGTGCATGATTGATTGTATTTTTAAATGAATGCTAAGGGAATGTAAATCCCAAAGAACACACAGTGTTACATTAACGAAATCAGCGTATTTGAATACACATTCTAGGCCTGCATTAAACGTATGCTGTCGTAATTGTTCGTGAGGCCCAATTTGTCTTTTGGTTCTTACCAGGATATTTGGCTACTTCCTTCTGACAAGCTATCGGGGGATCGATTGGAATCCTTTTAAAAAAAACATAACAACATAACAAGTAATAGGCCTACAAGCAAAGCACGTTTTCAGCTTGTTGTACTGTACTTACGTATATACAGTACATACGTGTGCACACAAAACGTTAATGCACTTTACACCTGTACTTATGTACCCTACGTATGCAATACATGCACTGACTGACTGTACTTATTGTTTATACGTGCGTATAAACAATTATAATACGCGCGTATTGTTGTTGTTGAACAATATTCCCTGCAGCTGATCGGTTGGTTATATATAGTAAAAGGAAAATTCCCCCAGCATTTGATTGGTTAAAGTACCCTGACGTTTCACTTTCGGCTACACTCGGTGTGAAAAGTTCAATATAAGAGAATAAATTAACGGTGGTTATCATGTGGTGTAGCGGTTATCATACATGTCTACAGACCACGAGGCCCTGGGCTCAAGCCTGGGATGGGTAGACACGCCAGTGCACCACAACTGGTTATCAAAGGCCGTGGACATTGACTTGGTTGTCGATGTTATGTCTGTCCGTACGTAGTACCTGTGTTCTCGTTTGGGTCGTATTAAGCGTTTCGTGATAGCATTGTTACTATCATAGCCGAATACGCAGGCGACAACCCCGTCATTGTAATTGTGTGTTCACTCGTCGTCGTTGTCGGCTAAGACCGAAACACATCTTCAAACAAGCCAACAACGCAATGGAGCTGTTGACCTTATCGGATTTGAATAACCAATTCTCCCAGAAATTTGCAGCATTAGATAAATTGATAAAATCATACATGTTGTCTAATGAAACCGTGATTTTACCTTATGAAAAGTTCTTTATAAGAGAGTTAGGCAGAAGTGAAAGCTTTATCAGTATGCAAAACCGTTATGTAGGGCCCGTGACATTCTCTTTGGGGTGAATAAATGTACAAATAGAGGAAAACCAATGTACTAATGCACGGCCCTTGATAACGGTGCTTATCATGTCTACGTAGTGTAAAACTTTACGATACAGTGTCCATCACGTAGAAGGAACAACATCATAATTTCACTCATAATTGTTACGTATTATAAACTGCAAAATCAGAGTATGGAACAAATTCCATCCATAGATCCACCCGTCAATCGACACAGAGGTGATAAGATAGTGACACAAGGAAAACCTTTCCCACCATTGCTTTGCAAAAGCGATGAAAAGTGCGGCTTTCAGATATGAAACCTGATGAACCCTTTTTATAGCTATGCAAATAACTATCTCAAATATTGAAAGACTGCCTTATATCCGCGTATTTGTATTGTTAAAATTAGAAACAAATAATGAATATTATAAGCGCTTCCATCGAGTTTTAACCTTTCCTAGAATGTCAAGGGCCGTAAATAAGTACATTAGTTTTTCTTTATTTGTACATTTATTCACCCTAAAAGGTGTGTCACGGGCCCTACAAAATGGTTTTGCACACTGATAAAGCTTTCACTTCTGCCTAACCTTTTTATAATGTGTAAGAACACTTTGAAATAGAGTCTTTGCCAGAGTGTCAGAGTCAACTTAAATTTCAATTATCAGATTATAGGCACCTGTGATATGCGGCCACAGGCAAAACCCCAAACTTCTTTGGCAAAGCTCAGTAAATACTTTTTTAAAGAGAAAAGTATGTTTCTCAAAACATATTTCACCTTACAGCATATCTGATCTCTTTATTTAAGACAAACATTGCCATCAGTGAAAAGAAATCATGAATTTTACGCGCTTTGTACACGTACAGTTTATTTTTTGTTTTCACCATTCAAAGAATGTTAAGGGCCGTACATCAGAAAATTAGTACATTGGATTTTGTAGTCATGAGGGAAAATTTTGGCTCCGGTAATCTCATATTTATCGAATTGTATTGGTTTTAAAGCAAGAACATAAAAATTCCCATTCACAAGTCTACGTTCCCAAGGACCCGTTCCTAAGGGCCACTATCTTGCTTTGCACATCATTGGAGGCCATATTATCCTCGTAAGGGCCCTCTGCAAAGTGGGACTGAATCCCTACCGCACTGTACCCGACACATTTAAGTTTTGATTTTCAGAAATATGATCTCAAATTTTACAATGGTATTTGTGCGCATTTTTGTCATATTTATGCCAGATCTTGATATAAACATTTTAAATTTTGCTCTCAATTTTCCGATTTTAAAAGATCCTGATGTAAAATGTCCCAGTTTTTCAAAACGTTTTATTCTTTGTGGCTCTAAATCAAAGAACAAATAGTGTTGTGTCTTTCAAGCATCTTCCGTCACAGCCTGCGTTCATCCACTTCATTAATCTAGCTAATATCGAACTATATATATTTATTAGGAATTGCATGTAACTATACCTGAATTTCTACTTCCTCATTTGTGATGATTTCTTTGTCTATAAGTTTATGGAAAATAAAGAAAAGAGACCAAAATAAAAACAAAACCGAACACTACACCTAACATTAATGTTTTTCGCTCTTACGAAAGAGCAAACATGAGTGAACATCAATAAATCGATTTCGACAAAGAGCAAATGCTACTTTTCAGATGACTTTACCTTCAAGTGTAAGTTTTACAAGGAAACTTTTACAACAAAAGAGACCTACCAATTCAAATTTGTTTCTCTTTCTCTACAATTGCATCAAAGTATTTAAAATCCACACAATCTTTTCTGGAGGTAGTCTCTGCATTACTGATCGTACATACCAAAATGCAAATGTTTAGAGTTTTTGTCGATCTTGAACAAACTGACATATGAATGATTAATACAAATTATTAATATAATGCAAATGAAAGGTACTTACTTAAGTGGCGTGATTGCTTATTGTGAACACGCCAAAGTACTAGTGCAATAACTGCAATCGTTCCCAGTATAAGTAGCGAAATAATCACTGCCGGTCTTTTTTTAGTGTTTTCCATAGTCTGGTTTGTTGAGTGCGTCTCTTTAAGAGAAAGACAATATAATAAACGTGAGGGCTGTGTAAGTTAATATTGTGTATGCATCAAACATTGCTAAAGCTTGCAGAGAAATGACAGTAGCCAGGCATATTCATCTCATACGAAGGAAGACTTAAAAACCTTACTCCGTCAAGTTCAAAGTGATAGGTGGGTC
Organism: Chiridota heheva; assembly: GCA_020152595.1. NCBI lineage: Eukaryota > Metazoa > Echinodermata > Holothuroidea > Apodida > Chiridotidae > Chiridota > Chiridota heheva. The sequence continues at coordinate 80,314 of JAIGNY010000171.1, read as the reverse complement.
TGCAACCAGTGAGCGCACAACTGGTTATCAAAGGCCGTGGCCGTCTTGATCTCTTACATAAATCCCATACTAATCATAATATATGGCTTTATATCTGGCGTACATCAAGGTGTATAGGCCTTTATATATCCATATAAATCTTGATATAATTCCGTATATAAGGAAATTTTGATTATAAATTAAGTTTTAAAAAGTCATATAAAGTCAGATATAGTTATACAGGAGGAATTTTTTATTTGGGAATAAAACATATACATTCATTATAGAACCAGATAAAGTATATACAGATGGTACATTTGATCTGTATATACATATTTATATAGCTGTATAAAGAATGATATACCTTAGTAGATGATAACGTTGATATAATTACTAAAATGTATACAACTATATAAAGCCAGATATAGTATATACAGAGGGCATATTTGTATGTGTATATACAGATTTATATGGCTTTATAAAATGATATACCTATATAAAGTTTTATTCATTATAAAGATGTATACAACTATAAAAAGTCAGATATAGTATATAAAGAGGCATATTTTTATGTGCATATAGAATTATATCGCTTTATAAACTATGATATAAAGTTATATAAAAGTTTGCATACAACTATAAAGATAGTATATACAACATATTTAAAGTGTATATACAGATTTATATGGCTTCATAAAGCATGCTATACCTATATAAAGTTTATAAGGATGTATACAACTATATAAAGCCAGATATAGTATATACAGATGGCTTATTTTATATGTATATACAGATTTATATATACAGATTTATATATATATATACATATATATATATATATATATATATATATATATATATATATATATATATATATATATATATATATATATATATATATATATATATATATATATATATATATATATATATATATATATATATATATATATATATATATATATATATATATATATATATATATATATATATATATATAGATAGATAGATAATGGCTCTGCAGAAAAAACAGTTGAAATGCACATTGCTTTATAAAGTGGTGTCAACTGTTTTTAACAGGTCATAACTGTTTTAACTGATAATGAACACATCACCTGTTAACCAGTTACGCTTAACTGGCATCTACAGGCAATAATTGTTTTCAACAGGGACTATTACAAATTCCTGCTAAAACCAGTTGGGCTTAGCAGGAATCAACAGGCATTTAGAAATTTTCTCCGAAATAGAAAATTCTTTTTCCAATTCTAAAATATATTTTCCATCTGAAAATTATATCAATTTTCGGGAAATTTGAAACAATTCTCGTGGAATTTTTTTTTTCGTGAATTTTGAGAAATTTTTATCTTTTGATTGTTGAAATTTGCTTAATTTTCATAGAATTTTCTTCAATTTTGAGAAATTTGTTTTTGGATTTTTCTTCATTTTTCATTGTGAAATTTGCAATAATTCTCGTGAAATTTTCTACAATTTTCGTAAATAGGACAGTACTACAATATACATGAAAATATTCAGCAAAAATTTTGTTATTATATATTTTTAAAGTTGTATGCTTAAAATTAAACATATATTTTAATTATATAAGAAACATCAAATTATATCATAATTTTTATATGTGAGAACACAATTCATTGTTATTGTTGGAATCACTTTTTGATAGAAATATTTAATTAAAATTTATACATCATTAAACGAGCCTATAAATGCAACCCGCGTAATTCGTAATTAATACACAACGTGTACGGTATTTTTCCAAGCTTTGGCATGGCGCCCAGAATTTCCATTTGTTCATCAAATTTTTACAAAATCATAGCAGCAGCTTAATTGAAAATATATTATGCTCCCTTGCTGTACTGTGGTTACCGGATTGATCCGTTTAAATAAGAGTTATTTATGTTTTTAATTTTATATTCATTTAACTTCACCAAGGCCAATCATAACAAGGCCGATGATATTGATACTACTACTGTACTAGCACGAAACATCATGCCCATATCATGTAACTTTAGGCCTAACGTTAGTGACCTACAGACCTAGGCATCCTCCGCAGGCCTAGCGTAGTAACACTAGTATAGTAGTACAAAGTACATTAGGTTGTACCAGCTCAGCGAAATTTGATTAAATTTTCCTGCTCTTATCGGCTAGATTAGAATGTTTTAGGAATTATTTTTTGTAAGGATATGGAAGCCATTAAATAATTTACCAGAACTTAGAAGCTGTGCTATGTGTTGTTTAGATGGTGAGTGATTATTAAGTAGGCTAGCTTAATGTCAAATTTTGAAATATCCATTTTTTTTGTAAGGATATAGCCAACTTCGGTCAAACTCAGTGGCGGGGTGGAAAACTTTTTGAATAATCACGAGAGGGCAGGCATAAAATGATTTTCTGACAATATTAAAATGTTAATTTTTTGGCTCTTAAAAGAGAGTGAGTGAATCTTTTCTGGTTGCAGTGTAAAGATTGAAATGTGTCTCATTGTATGATATAGAACTCTATAGTTCGGGTGCAACCCTATGTTTAGAATTGCCTTATTATTACGGTATTCGCCCAAAATCAAGTACAAGCGCAGTAATTACTTCGTTGCAAATCGTAGTCGTCTCATCCTCAGACGCCTTTCTCCGTCCGATCATAAATTGATATTCAATCAGACACATGCACTTTTTAACTGGCTTCTGTAACCACAGTAATTCAAGTATATTTACATGGTTTATGCTAGATATGCACTAAATGTCTTGATAAGGATAATGGCGTAATTGTGTAAACAAGAAGCGACCACTTTGCGATTACGAGCAATCTGGTTTGTTGATGTTTTAAAAAAAGGCGATGATAAAATTTGATAGGAACTAGTGAAAAGGTTGAATATCTGTTTACTATCCGTCTCCAAAATTTCAGGATATCCAGTAAAATTTTGGACAATCCAGAACGGAAATTGAAAAACCCCATTCGTTTAGTGTGGGCTCGTGCAAAGTGTACAGGCTCATGCGATGACGTAATACATAAAATTACCTTATTTCTATAGGGTAATACAAATTACCTTATTCTTAAAGGTTGCACCCGGACTCTTGACCCCCTATGTTGGTAGTTTCAGTTTTAGTCACAGCTCCATATTATGTCAATTTCTTTTAGAAAGATTATTAACTTTCGTAAGGCTTTACTAAAACATATATCGACCAAATGCACCTGAACTTTACAAATGAAACCTTCATGTCCCATGTAAAGCCACTTAAAGTATCAGAAATACATATATTAAATTTTGTACCACCATTTAAAGAATCATATAGTAATTCTACATGTGTATTTTATATGGATTACGTAATTCTTTACAACCATATAAAGATTTATATGGATTAAAGAAAACGGCTTCTTTTATGAACCCATAAAGAATTGGCCATATATGTTAATCAAGTTTTATATACCCATATAAAGCCACATCTGTAAATCAAATTGTATACAGCCAAATAAAGATTTATATGGATTATAAAGAAAAGGGTTTATTTTATTAAGCTATATAAAGAACTGGCGATATAAACGTGAATCAAATTTTATACACGCATATAAAGTTTTACATGGAAAATTGCAGATTTATATGGCCCATATAAAAGTTTATATATCAAATATGACTTTTTATCTGGCCATATAAAATTGTATATGTCATATAAAGTTTTATATCTATATCTGGCCATATAAAAATGTATATATCATATAAAGGTTTATAACAAGTTTTATATTTATATCAAACCATGTCAAACTTTATTATCTATTTGGCCAATTCTTTATATGGCATACATCTGGAATTCATATCAATCCCATGTATGGTCAATATATGGAATTCATATCTGGGCCATATAATATTTTTAATATCTGGCCCATATAAAGGATTTCTGTAAAGGATATAATGTCCAGCACTGGATGCTTTCTGGACGTTATATCTTGCTATGCTATGCTATGCTAAATGGCTGAAATCTTTCTTTGTGAGTACTTACTACCAATGGAAATATACGGAGAGTTAGTAAAATTGACAAAAATGATAAAATGTTTCTAAATGATACATTCATTTTGTAAAAGAAGTAAAAGTTATTTATCAGACATATTACAACAAACATATTCGAAACGTGATATCTCGTGCATGAACAAGATATCAAAGTAGTTTTTTTACTGTTGTGTATGTTTTTGTGTCTCTCTTCATGCATGATATTTTGTTATGGGGAATGAGGAATTTGCTAAACTTACAAAATGGGAATATTTGTATCATCTGTAATAAAAACGTAAACAGTTCGGAGAGTTTAATTCTCATTGCATGATTTCACAACCAAAATAAGGAACCATTTTCAGATTAAAATTTTTGTGTTAATTTGAATGGTTGAAAATCTTACCAATTGTGACATTTACCAAAATGTAAGAAGTTTGCATCTGTAATGTGGAATTGGTAAATGGTACCACAACCACGCTGTACGATCCTGCATCCGCAAACTCTGGATTTTGGAAACGCAATGTAACTTTTCCAACTACACTTACACCTGCATCTCCTTGTTGACGATTTGGATACTTGGCTATTAGAGTTGTGTTCTTGTACCAGTACACTCCTTCAATCGTTCCCATTTCACCGTAAGTACAGATGATTGATGATTGTATGTGCACTTGCAGCGTCTGATATGTCTCACAGAATAGTTCAGCGAAAGAAGAGTGGAAAATGATACCTGCGAATTGGGAAGATAAGACTTTGAACAGTCCGGTCAACGCTCCCGATCGGAAGATCTCCTGATTGGGAGATCGAGACATGCGCAGTGACCATAATTTAGATTATTGCTAATAAATTCAGGCGTTAATATATTTTTTTGCTTGTCAAATTCTGTAAGGTATATACTTTGGAAATGATATTGGACTTAATATTTCTGTATAATTTGAGCTTTTGCTTTTGATTAAAATGTTAAAATCTGCTCTTCAAAAAAACATTGAAAATAATTTTAAAAGTTTACATTAAGATTTTCTGGTGAAATTCAAATTTGCGCTGATGAAAACGGAGAAAATAATTTCATCGTTCTGTTAAAATAAAATTAGAATATTTCGCATGCATTTTTCTTACCTTTGGCTAAAACCTATTTAACTGTTATGTATGTATTACTTTAGAGCGCTTTGAATTTGGAAAGATGCATTGTGGGTTATAATGACAAAAAATCTCACGATCGGGAGATCTCCCGTTCGAGAGCGTGGACCGGACTGTTGAAGCAGGTAGCGTAGGTAAAAGTACGAGCAGCAGAGAAAATATACCGACGCCAAAAGTTTCAAGAAAATAATGAAAATGTTGCTAACAAATTTG
>JAIGNY010000171.1:65000-70000 GCA_020152595.1 Chiridota heheva | reverse complement strand
TATCTGTTTATTCAAAAATGATCATGACCTTTGTGTTCTACTTTTTAGTTTTATTATATGAAGAAAAATGAAAACAAACATTTCCTGAAAATTTAAGACAAATGTTTGAAAGAAAATATTTAAAGAATTAAGCCACAGAATGCAGTGAATACACATTAGACTGATCATATAAATTTGAAAAATTGAAATATTTATGTTTTGTATGTGATTATGGCGGGTGGGTGGCTTGGTGGGAAGGTGATTGGCTTGGTCGGTTTCTTGTTGAGTTGGTTGTTGGTTTGGTTGGTAGGCTGGTGGGTGTTTTCTTGGGTGGTTTGTTGGGTGGTTTGTTGGGTGGATTGGTGGGTGGCTTGGTGGGTGTTTTGTTAAGTGCTTTGTTGGGTGGTGTGTTGAGTGGTTTGATGGGTAGTTTGTTGTGTGGTTTGCTGGGTGGTTTGTTGGGTGGATTGCTGCGTGGTGTGTTGGGTGGTTTGTTGCGTGGTGTGTTGGGTAATTTGTTGCGTGGTTATTGGGTGGTTTGTTGGGTGGTTTGTTGGGTGGTTTGTTGGGTGGTTTGTTGGGTGGTTTGTTGCGTGGTGTGTTGGGTGGTTTGTTGCGTGGTGTGTTGGGTGGTGTGTTGGGTAATTTATTGGGTGGTTATTGGGTGGTTTGTTGGGTGGTTCGGTGAGTGGTTTGTTCGGTGGCTTGGTGGGTAATTTGGTGGGTGGTTTGTTGGGTGGTTTGTTGGGTGGTTTGTTGGGTGGGTTTGGTGGGTGGTTTTTTGGGAGGTTTATTAAGTGGTTTGTTAGGTGGTTTGTTGCGTGGTTTGTTGGGTGGATTGTTGGGTGGTTTGTTGGGTGGTTTGGTGGGTGGTTTGGGTGGCTGGTGGGTGGTTGGCCTGACGTGGTTTGTGGGTGGTTTGTTGGGTGGTTTGTTGGGTGGTTTGGTGGGTGGTTTGTTGGGTGGTTTGGTGGGTGGCTAGGTGGGTGGTTTGGTGGGTGGCTAGGTGGGTGGTTTGGTGGGTGGTTTGTAAGGTTGTCTGTTGGGTGGTATGGTGGGTGGTTTGTTGGGTGGTTTGTGGGTGATTTGTTGGTTGGTTTGTTGGGTGGTTTGTGGGTGGTTTGTTGGGTGGTTTGTTGGGTGGTTTGTGGGTGGTTTGTTGGGTGGTTTGTTGGTTGGTTTGGAGGGTGGTTTGGAGAGTGGTTTGATGGGTGGTTTGTTGGGTGGTTTGTTGGTTGGTTTGGAGGGTGGTTTGTGGGTGATTTGTTCAGTGGTTTGTTGGGTGGTTTGTTGGGTGGTTTGTTGGGTGGTTTGATGGGTGGTTTGTTGGGAGGTTTAATGGGTGGTTTAATGAGGGTGGTTTGTTGAATGGTTTGTTGGGTGGTTTGGTGGGTGGTTTGGCGGGTGGCTAGGTGGGTGGTTTGGTGGGTGGTTTGTGGGTTGTCTGTTGGGTGGTATGGTGGGTGGTTTGTTGGGTGGTTTTGGTCGGTGATTTGTTGGGTGGTTGTTGGGTGGTTTTGTGGGTGGTTTGTTGGGTGGTTTGTTGGGTGGTTTGTTGGGTGGTTTGATGGGTGGGGAGGTTTGGCGGGTGGCTAGGTGGGTGGTTTGGTGGGTGGTTTTGTTGGGTGGTTTGGTGGGTGGTATGGTGGTTGGTTTTGTTGGGTGGTTTGTTGGGTGGTTTGTTGGGTGGTTTGTTGGGTGGTTTGTTGGGTGGTTTGTTGCGGTTGGGTGGTTTAAGGTGGTATGGTGGGTTGTTTTTGAAATGTTTGTTGGGTGGTTTGTTGGGTAGTTTGTTGGGTGGTTTGGTGGGTGGTTTGTTGGGTGGTTTGGTGGGTGGCTAGGTGGGTGGTTTGGTGGGTGGCTGGTGGGTGGTTTGGTGGGTGGTTTGGCGGTTGTCTGTTGGGTGGTATGGTGGGTGGTTTGTTGGGTGGTTTGGTCGGTGATTTGTTGGGTGGTTTGTTGGGTGGTTTGTGGGTGGTTTGTTGGGTGGTTTGTCGGGTGGTTTGTTGGGTGGTTTGATGGGTGGTTTGGCGGGTGGCTAGGTGGGTGGTTTGGTGGGTGGTTTGTTGGGTGGTTTGGTGGGTGGTATGGTGGGTGGTTTGTTGGGTGGTTTGTTGGGTGGTTTGTTGGGTGGTTTGTTGGGTGGTTTGTTGGGTGGTTTAAGGTGGTATGGTGGGTTGTTTTTGAAATGTTTGTTGGGTGGTTTGTTGGGTAGTTTGTTGGGTGGTTTGGTGGGTGGTTTGTTGGGTGGTTTGGTGGGTGGCTAGGTGGGTGGTTTGGTGGGTGGCTAGGTGGGTGGTTTGGTGGGTGGTTTGTAAGGTTGTCTGTTGGGTGGTATGGTGGGTGGTTTGTTGGGTGGTTTGTGGGTGATTTGTTGGTTGGTTTGTTGGGTGATTGTGGGTGGTTTGTTGGGTGGTTTGTTGGGTGGTTTGTGGGTGGTTTGTTGGGTGGTTTGTTGGTTGGTTTGGAGGGTGGTTTGGAGAGTGGTTTGATGGGTGGTTTGTTGGGTGGTTTGTTGGTTGGTTTGGAGGGTGGTTTGTGGGTGATTTGTTCAGTGGTTTGTTGGGTGGTTTGTTGGGTGGTTTGTTGGGTGGTTTGATGGGTGGTTTGTTGGGAGGTTTAATGGGTGGTTTAATGAGTGGTTTGTTGAATGGTTTGTTGGGTGGTTTGGTGGGTGGTTTGGCGGGTGGCTAGGTGGGTGGTTTGGTGGGTGGTTTGTAAGGTTGTCTGTTGGGTGGTATGGTGGGTGGTTTGTTGGGTGGTTTGGTCGGTGATTTGTTGGGTGGTTTGTTGGGTGGTTTGTGGGTGGTTTGTTGGGTGGTTTGTTGGGTGGTTTGTTGGGTGGTTTGTTGGGTGGTTTGATGGGTGGTTTGGCGGGTGGCTAGGTGGGTGGTTTGGTGGGTGGTTTGTTGGGTGGTTTGGTGGGTGGTATGGTGGGTGGTTTGTTGGGTGGTTTGTTGGGTGGTTTGTTGGGTGGTTTGTTGGGTGGTTTGTTGGGTGGTTTGTTGGGTGGTTTAAGGTGGTATGGTGGGTTGTTTTTTGAAATGTTTGTTGGGTGGTTTGTTGGGTAGTTTGTTGGGTGGTTTGTTGGGTAGTTTGTTGGTTGGTTTGCTGGGTCGTTTGGTGAGTAGTTTGGTAGGTGGCTTGTTAAGTAGATTGTTGGATGATTTGTTGGGTGGTTTGTTGGGTAATTTGTAGGGTGGTTTGGTGGGTGGTATGGTGGGTGGTTTGTTGGGTGGTTTGTTGGGTGGTTTGTTGTGTGGTTTGGTAAGTAATTTGTCGGGTGGCTTGTTGGTTGGTTTGTTGGGCGGTGTGTTGGTTGATTTGTTGGGTGGTTTGTTGGTTGGTTTGGTGAGTGCTTTGTTAGGTGGTTTGGTGTGAGGTTTGGTGGGTGATTTTGTGGGTGGTTTGTTGGGTGGTTTGGTAGGTGCTTTGTTGGGTGGTTTGATGGGTGGTTTGTTGGGAGGTTTAATGGGTGGTTTAATGAGTGGTTTGTTGAATGGTTTGTTGGGTGGTTTGGTGGGTGGTTTGGCGGGTGGCTAGGTGGGTGGTTTGGTGGGTGGTTTGTAAGGTTGTCTGTTGGGTGGTATGGTGGGTGGTTTGTTGGGTGGTTTGGTCGGTGATTTGTTGGGTGGTTTGTTGGGTGGTTTGTGGGTGGTTTGTTGGGTGGTTTGTTGGGTGGTTTGTTGGGTGGTTGATGGGTGGTTTGGCGGGTGCTAGGTGGGTGGTTTGCGGGTGGTTTGTTGGGTGGTTTGGTGGGTGGTATGGTGGGTGGTTTGTTGGGTGGTTTGTTGGGTGGTTTGTTGGGTGGTTTGTTGGGTGGTTTGTTGGGTGGTTTAAGGTGGTATGGTGGGTTGTTTTTTGAAATGTTTGTTGGGTGGTTTGTTGGGTAGTTTGTTGGGTGGTTTGTTGGGTAGTTTGTTGGTTGGTTTGCTGGGTGGTTTGGTGAGTAGTTTGGTAGGTGGCTTGTTAAGTGGGTGTTGGATGATTTGTTGGGTGGTTTTGTTGGGTAATTTGTAGGGTGGTTTGGTGGGTGGTATGGTGGGTGGTTTGTTGGGTGGTTTGTTGGGTGGTTTGTTGTGTGGTTTGGTAAGTAATTTGTCGGGTGGCTTGTTGGTTGGTTTGTTGGGCGGTGTGTTGGTTGATTTGTTGGGTGGTTTGTTGGTTGGTTTGGTGAGTGCTTTGTTAGGTGGTTTGGTGTGAGGTTTGGTGGGTGATTTTGTGGGTGGTTTGTTGGGTGGTTTGGTAGGTGCTTTGTTGGGTGGTGTGTTGGATGGTAAGGTGTGTGGTTTGGTGGGTGGTTTGGTGGGTGGGTGTGTGCATTGGTGCGTGCGTAGATGGGTGCGTTAGTGGGTGCGTATGTGGGTGGGTTGGTTGGTGGGTGGGTGGCGGAGTGTAAAATATTTTTTGACGCGTCCCCTGAGCAAACCATAAACGCTCTAAATTTGAATCTTGGTGTGATGGTCAAGAGCGATGTGTAGTTATATCTCTCACAAAATGGTTGATGTACAGTAAATGTCAACAGTTAAAGGTGAACAAATTTATGTCGCCCTTCATAAGAAACCCGTAAATGATGTTGGGTTTGTACTTGGTGGGTTGGTTTGTTGGTGATAAACGATTATGTCCCCAACAAAATGTAAGATGTCACTTAAAAAAGTCGAGTATCTCAAACAATGTCACTAGACAGTAGCGGGTCAGAGGTCAAATAATTGATTAAAAATATAGAATGTTATGTCGCGCTTCCTAGGTAAGTGGTATTGGGTTGGTACTTGGTGGGTTGGTGGCTGGTGTAAGGTAACGTAGGTTTGTGTCCTGCAAGATCAGACATGTCAATTAAAGGCCAAAGGTCAGGGGTCAAATAGTTGATTTAAAAATGGTAAATTTTGGCCGATCACGTGTCAGGGAAAGACGGTAAGTGCAATTAGGGTTGTTACTTGGTGGATTGATGAAGCTTGATGTAAGGTTGTGTCTCGCAAAGATGTGACATGCCACTAAAAGGTCAAAGGTAAAATAAAAATGGG
>JAIGNY010000171.1:30000-60000 GCA_020152595.1 Chiridota heheva | reverse complement strand
TTTTTTCCACAAATTGATAGAAACTTAAAAAATTACAAACAAATTCTCCGAAAATGAAGGAAATTACACAAAAATTGAAGCAAATTTTGCAAAAATGAACCCTATTTTACGAAAATTAAAGATTTCATGAAAATTGAACATTTCCGAAAGAAAAGAAGCCATGGAATCTGACTCTTCAAAATCAATCCATTAGACCTTCATTATTTAGGGAAGGAGAGGGAGGGGGGGGCGGGGGAAAATGGTACTGAAAAATTATTGGCGGGCCATGCCCCGGCCCCTCTTCCCACGCCCCTGGGTATACATGTCAACCTGTCACACAGGCTGCGTAAACGATATCCTATCAATTATAGAGGTTTACTTTTTTTATTTTTTTTATTATGCTCCCTTTTATTTAGTTTTCTGCGTTTTAATGGGAAATATAGCTGTTGTGGTATGATTTATCTCAGCTTTATCCACGCAGTTTCGAATTACGTATGTTTATTTCACGAGACTTTCAAAAGAACAGAAAACCATCTACTTTCAACGCTATCATGAATAAAATACAGTACCTAAAGTCTGCACCCAAATATCATTTTCTCAGATATTGTCCAATCATAATGATCCTATCTAAAGTTCAGAAAACGAATATATAAATCGTTAAAATACCATGAATTCTTGGTCTAGGTAATACTTCTTGTTTTATTCATCTCTCATCGTGATAAGAAGGGACTAAAACAATAATTGATAAAATAATTGCTAGATCTACTCACATCCGCTCGATCCATCTTCGCAAGTACTTTTTATGTTATGTTATATATATTCTTTTAACGCGCAATCCTTAATAAAGTATTGTTGCGCGCCAGTCACAATTCTAATTTCGAGGACTTGGCTGGACCGGGCTGGAAGTGAATGAACACCACGTTTTCACGCTTCTCTTCTCGACAGTTCCAATTGTTTTCAGAGAACCAGGCAGAACTATTACGTGGACGTTTGTTCATCGTTACTCTCTACAATTTCGTTTAATTGTTACCATTCAAGTCCAAGTATATACACCACTACACATATAAGATTAAGATATAGCCTACTCTGCGATTTTAATGAAAGACAACATAATAAGGGATAACAAAAGTTGTACTTACTATACTATTACGTATTTCCCTCAAAGTCTGCTTATATCCACGTTTTTCCTTGAACATGAGCAATGACATATCATTCAGTCATTCAACATGTTGAAAAGATATAGGCATCCTGTACCTTGACCCCATTTAGTAAGCTAACAAAAATTGACTCTCTGTATTTTATGTCTGTATTTTACCAACAGCGACACACACGTATAATTTACACGGCGGTGGGACCTTGAAAATAGTAGGGTTTATGAGTCTGGGTAATATGTGATAATTATGGAGAATATACACATTTGTCGGTGTTTTTATTATCTCATCACCCACATATACATATATCTGGGGTTGAAATATTGTAGTCACTTTGCTGTATAGGCAGATAACTGGCTATACCTCCTACACTGCATGGCCACCCCTTTGATATTAGGGGCTGGTTGGGCCCATTAGTGGGTTTCATATGATGACCTCATATTAGGGGTCATAAGTTTTTGGAACGGGACAAAAGTTGATGATTTTTGCGTTTTGCGTCTGTCCGTGTGTTTGTGTGTGTGTGTGTGTGTGTGGCGGAGGGGGGGTGAGGGGGTGTGGGGTGAGGTGTGTGTGCGTGTGGGCGTATGCAACAATTGATATTATGTCGTTTATAACTCAAAAACAGTAATACACACATAAACCACAATTGGTGGACGGGTACCCTTGGTCTGGAACTTTTTTCTCCAAAGGTTTTGGGGCACAAAGATCAACGGTAAAAATCATAGGTCAAATTGGATAAGTTTTTGGTTATTGCTGTTTTTTGAAGGAATTACTTGGTTTCTTTACAAATTGCATAGGTGGGTAGCGTTTAACATTTAACAAAGGTTTAAAATAATTGGAGGTCAAAGGTCAAAGGTCATGGGTCAAAGCTTAAGTAAGTAAAATTGTGGGGATTCTTAAACTCAAAAAGTAAAAGACCTATACCAATCCTATGTTGTACCATGACACATTTGTATATGCGTTTGTGTCTCGTATATACTTTGGGTCATAAGGTCAAAGGTCACAGAGTTATGTACCTTTTTACCATTTCCCCTACAGTTATGGAATGGTAAGTGTGACGTGAGCATGAATGGTGTCATACTGTAGGGTGTGATGAATGTGAAAAATCAGAAGTTATTTGAGTGATTAGGGTCAAGGGTCACAGGTCAGATATGTGATTTTAGAAGTAATTATGTACTAATTTGTACAGTTTTGCGCCATTTTAAGTAAAAAGTAACAGATCTATACCAATCCCATGTTGTACTATGATACCTTGGTACATTAATTTGTTTCCCCGAAGACTCTGGGGTCAAAAGGTCAAAGGTATGTTTGTACTCCCATGGGCAGCACAATCCATCAACATGCCTAAAGAAAGATAGCCAAGGCTGTTTCAACATCTGCTTGTACTCGTGCTCGCATGGGCAGTACGATCCATCAATAGCCACAGAGCTACAGTGACCCTAATAGCTATTTCCCCACTATGCTGTACGCTTATAATGATAAGATCAGCAACTCCGTGGATTGCTTTCTTGTTTTTAGTTTTAGTTTGCTAAAAATGTTTTTTTAAATATATAAAAATGATTAATTAAGCAAATAAATCAACCCTAGCGGATGCCAATTTTCAAATTGTTATGCAAATTTGTGATGCCTTTGACCTGTTGACTTCTTAATATCATATGCAATTTCGTTCTTGTTATTCAAAAGGGATGGAATAGCTTTTTTTAGATCGTATGATTTAGATGTAGTATCTTATTTAAATACCTAGACATTGCTATTATTTCCTATGGCCCTGATTTAGGCAATTAGGAAGGATATTCAAAATATAACAAGAAAGAGTATTAGTTATTTGACCTTTCCTTCACAACCATTACCATATAGGTTGCAATTGAGCCAGGTAGTCCAGCAAATATAAGCCAAAATAACATAAAACTATTCTTTTTTATATCAAAGCGTGAAACTTGGCACAGTTGTAGGATATGCCATCAGGTAAACAAATTGCCATGTCAAGCAATTTTTCAACTTTGAAGCTAAATCTAGCAAATTGTCGATGGAAACGATACGATTTCACATAACTTACTCAGTATTATACACCCACTCATATGATATTACACATGGATGGGGCCAAGTTTCCAGCCCCACCCACACACTTTTGCTTATTTGATCGTATTATCAATGGATGCTAAAGATGCAGTTCTCTGTATGAATGATCCTGAAATAACCATTCGTGCTGCCTAATTGATACTAGAAAAGGGTGTGGCCTTAAAGGGACCAAGGCACCAAAGAGAGCTGGAGGATAATCCTCTCCCTTCTACCATGAAGTAAAATATTGAATGTAAATAACATGTTTCTTGCTTTAAAGCTTCCTTTGAGGAAGCTAGGCCTAGGCCTAGTTTCCTTCGCCTAAGTCGTGCCAAAACTAAACTCATTATCAAAGACAGTAAAGATAAACCCTGGAAAAACGTCATCTCCTCTCGTACCCCCAACACTTCCACTACACACAATCTAGCATATGGTAAACAGCAACTGCATAATCAAGACATACAAGTTTCACATCTCCCACTTCTAATGGAACGATAACCATCTCACAGAATGAAGCCAACTGGCTTGCCAGCAACTTCAGCCAAAACCCTCCTCCGTATATTACTCGGACATATTCAAAGCCAGAAAAAACTCTGGAAAATAGTGGATGCACTTTCTTTCCAACGACACATGTACACGCTATACAACACCACTCTTACCTTATTTGAACTAAACCAAGCAACGACACATGTTGAACTGCCAAATGACTAGATAGCATTCCGTTCTAGTTCTTGAACAATCTGCATGCACTTCTCCAACCAATCCAATCTCACACTTAAGGGCAACCGCGCACCAGTTGTTGAAAACATGAGGTTTCTGGAATTAACGCTTAGCTTTATAAACGTACTTACAACCAGCAAATTAACAATATTAAACTGTAGTGCAACAACTCCCTTAGTCTTTTCATATTCCAATACTTGGGGAGACGACCGGCACATTTTTCGTAAAATTTACAGGCTCACCATCCATGTCAAGCTATAGTACGGCAGCATGGTCTACAGTCCCGTCCACATCTGCTACCACCGTTGCATCTACATCTACCAAAACGAAGCGATAAGACTCTGCTTAGGTGCATTGAAGACTTCTCCATCACTAATCTCCATACAGCCACATGGAAACTACCAACCCCCAATTCGCATTAGGTGCTAAACATTGACCTCTATTACCTTTCCAAAACTTAGCCAACGCCCAATATCCTGTTTACATGCTCCTCCGATGCTACAATTAGCAAGGACTAAAACCCTCACCCACCCTTTGGTCTGCACATCAAAGCTGATCTCCATCAACTTAATATTAAATCTTTTACGCTTACCATCTTCTCTTGGCCATTTGTCCTCCCTACCAAACCCCAAACTTACCTAAAGCTTTTGATCAACCTTACTTCATGTCACCACCTACACTTTCATTTATACCAGTATACTGACGGCTCAAAAGAAGGTAACCCAGAACATTCTTCGATAGCAGACTCCCCAACACCTCAACCCTATTCTTCCAAAACTAAAGCCCTTCTTATAGCTCTCAGCTACATCGCACGCTGCCCCTGTTGTCAGTTGCCAAACATGTCGACACCTCTGGTAGTAACAAAGCTGACTAAAATCTGCTGAAAAGCTACTTAAATCAATCAATTTATTATCATAATCCCTTCCCTCAGCATACCCAAATATCAGCTCCTCATATCCTGCCGTATCCGCCACAACTGGTACACTGACTGGGACACTCACACAGCTAACAAACTCCAAAAAATCCAGCCCACAATGCATACCAACTTTAAATGACCAAATAGTCGGCATGAGGTCTTTGCATTTCTTGAAAATCGCATCGGAAGAATGGAAAATGGAGACATAGAAGTAATGATACAGGGGTTATCTTACAGTCTTACGGCACCGCGTAATGTAGTGATGACTGGGTGAGGATGCTGACACAAGGATTATACTTCATGCTATATTTGGGACAAGGAAATTTTCAGTACATTTCCATTCATGAAATAGCTGCTTTACTTGGTTGATCAATGTCACTATCATTTCCAATGTGTTCATGCATTTACAGGTTATGACTTATCATCTGCATTCTGTGGCAGAGGTAAAACAACCTGTAAAATATTGAATGAGGTGACTCCTGCATCATAATGAGATAGGCAGCTCAATTGGTAGATACGTTTAAAGATAAGAATGCCAATAATTATCGGGGCTATGCGGTAATGGAACTTACAAATATGAAAATAAAGATATGTAATAGGCTACTAAGATTTAAGTAATCTATAGTAACTTTAATGAATTGATTTAGTATTCGATAAGACAGGGCTCGTTTACTTATTATGGATATCACGACTACACAGACCAACAAAGTACTTACTTAGACAAAGGCCCCATTAATGAAATTATATGTTTAGCGGTTCATACCCAAATATGATGTGTAGACATTATTGCATGTTAGTAAAATATATTAAACGGTTAAGAGACTGGGGTAGTTACTAACTTTAAAGAAAAACAGAAGTAAATCATTCTTCAGATGAAAACGTTGGCAAAGGTACGAAACGATAAAGACACTATGCTTATTTGAATCTCTGAACTGTTAAACAACTCAAACAATGTTGACAGATAAGCTACGTGACAGTTAAGTCTTTTTATTATTATTTTGTGAAATATATCATATTTATGTTGCTTATTTATATACTTACCTCAAAGATAAGGAAAGTCAATTCCTTTAGGGGCAAGTAAACTCGCAGCTCAACGTTTTTTGAAAACTTTATTAAACATGATTATTTTAAAACTTTTGTTTTTCATTTTGTATCCGTTTTGTATGAATTAAATTCATTTAGAATATATATTTTCTCTGAAACATGCATAAATATGTAAAAAATTACAAATATGTATGACCATTCATCACTGTGCTTTTGTTTGTAGTTATGACATTCTGCTGCGGTATATATGTCTATTCTGATTATTTCCAGTCATGCCCAATCTTAACAGGATTAACAGAATTGGCCTCCATTCCTTTCTTTTCGGTGCGGTTTAACCATCTTCTTAACCGCCACATTCCAATGTTGACGCTCGTTGACAATATAATAACTCTCTGTTTTTAACAAATGGAAATATTGAACAATATCAACAGTTGCAATCAATACATCCATTCTTTCATTCCAAATACAATAACAACTATTAAGTGTTTCCAGCGATATAAACTATCTACTATATTGCCTGCCATTTGGTAACGTCCTTGGCGGCACGTCTCAATCTCTCTGTTACCATTCAGCATGACTTGGCTCCGTGATGCGCGCTTCCTTTTTCTTGGTGGATATTATCACCTGTATGTTGCCCAGACTATTTGCCTTAGACATAAGACATGTAAGAGTCTTTTTGTGTCTAATGCATCTTAAATACCTTTATGCTTAGATAAAACTCTTTGTACCCCGTTTCCTTCAGGCGATTATTTGAAAATGAATGATCGAAAATTCATTTATCATTTAAGCCATTTTGGGACATTAAAAACGTGAACTCTTTAGAACTTGGACCCTTACAAGCTGTGACTGCTGTGCCCCTAAATCCAAAAACTCTGACGACTCCACTGCAGGTCACAAGGGTATTGTCAAGTTGACTATAAGCTTAATAAAAGGACGATGCATATCCATTGTCTACCTACTGTGGTATAGCGGTTATCATACATGTCTACAAACCACGAGACCCTGGGTTCAAGCCTGGGTTGGGTAGACACGCCAGTGCACCACAACTGGTTATCAAAGGCTGTGGACATTGACTTGGTTGTCAATCTTATGTCTGTCCGTACGGCATGCCTGTGTTCTCGTCCGGGTCGTATTAAGCGTTTCGTGATAGCATTGTTACTATATAACCAAATACGCAGGCGACGACCCCGTTATTGTAATTGTGTGTTCACTCGTCGTCGTCGTCGCCATTAGCAAGGTAAATACAGCGTAACCTCAGACACCAGGGGTGCAGGGCCGTAGGACGTAGGAGACTTTGAATTATTGCGGGGAGGGGTGGGGGATGATGACATCGAATGTGATCGATACATACAGTACATGCTATATGGAATCATGAAATAATACCCTACAGTCCAGAAGCATGCCTATTAATAGGAACATGTATAACACACGAGAGCATTGAAGCCATGCAGCCATATTGTTCAGATGTTGCCATAAAATGCCATAGTTTCTAATTTATGTACTTAAAATATTGAAAATCATTGTGTTAAAAAACATTTAAATTTTCAAAATAACCGTTTTGCGCCTAAAAGCCTAGCTCTATTGTCTATTTTATCTAATATTTCGAAAACGGCGTGGTAAACATATCAAATGGGAGTGGAAAAGTTGTGGCCATGATAGTAATGAAGGTTTTTTCATAAGATTTAAGATTCCCTTAGCAAAGATATTTTTCCCAGACGTATCTCAAATTTTAAAAAATTTTAAATTGCAAAATGCTTTAACGTTAGGATAGCAAAGGATCATGTGAAATATCACAAAATGGCGTCTTCCATGTAGCAAAATGTTCCCATTAATAGGAACATTTATGTTCCCATTTATAAGTATGCTACCGGACTGCCTTAGCGGCGTACCTCCATAAAGTGCTTCCCCCCACACCTCACTCCCTGATCCCTCACATATACAAACATAGTCTTTTAAAAAAACATGAGGACAAATTTGCTAACTGTAACTCATTTTTTGGAAATTTTGTGTTCCTTTTCTAAATCAAAAGAGGCTGTTGAAAATGTCTACTTTTCGAAAATTTTGCATTCAGAAATAGAAACATATAGTAGATCTTTTATCGAAACAGTCGGAATAAGGGTGATTAACGTTTAAAAGCCTAACAAATCAAGAGATTTGTACATAGTTTTCATGTATGTCTTGGTAAATATTCAGGTGATCTTAGAAGCCATTTATGACCCTCTAAATTGACTCTTGATGGAAAATTACTTCGATACGCCCCTAATTAGGCTGTTACTCAGTCTCACCATGGCATGTTTGTCGCTGTGGTGAGCAATTTTTGATATTTGAAGCCCGATCATCTGATCATGCACATATTATTCAAAAGTTTGTATTCGTTTCAAGTTTTAATGACTAAATTTACTAATTAAAACCTGTCGTTTAACTTTGGTATCATTTTTATCCAACTCTCTAATAATAGGTCAATGTCACAACAGCCCGCGGCTTTAAGGTTAACAAATTGTTGACTATAGGGCAATCAAAGATTTTTGAAAAATAATTATTCGTCAACAATGCATATGCAGATATGGTACTGCTTTGCATGCATTAAATGTATGTCTCTGTATCTACCATCCCAACTTTTTTAATGTTTCAATGCGTCCTTATAATAAAATTTCAATAGAAATTTAACACCATAATCTTTTATTTATTTTCTTTTATTTCATAGAAAAAAACTGATTTGCAGGGCTACACGCTAAAAAGGAATGGTAACATTTTGACCACAACTTGGTCAACTCTGCACCGAACCAACTTTGGTCAAACTGAACAACAAATTTGATCACAATATGGTCAAATTGTTCCAAAATTATCATATTATGGCTAATTTTGACCTCCTTATGGTCGTTTGATTTTGACCAACATTGGTTCGGTGCACAGTTGACCATGTAATGGTCAAATCTGACCATTGTTTTTTTCAGAGTGTATTTTGGTTTCGTAACACGTGTTTGTATCGAATTACCTTCAGAATGTTGGTTGTGTTTTGCCCAATTTCAATATGAAAATTGGCCAAATACCATACGCATAGTATCCATGGCAAATTACTTCTTTGCTCTTTCAAATTTTAAGGACCTTTTCCACTACGGTGTTTTTGTCTGAATATATCCAATATTTTGCTTGAATTTTCCCATACCTATGTTGAGAACTGGAATCCTCAAACATTGTTATTTGGATTAATTGCAATATGCTGTAAGAATTGAAACTTATCTTTCTATCAATTGCGAAAATACTTATGTCCTCATATAATACCGATCTTCATCTAAAGTGTATAATTAAAGCATTTGAAGGAGATCAAAGACAAAGAACCTTCATAGCTTCTGGTTATTTTTTGTTCCTTCGCCTAAGATGGCTTCACCTCCTGACCCCATACTGCCATAAGGCCCGAAGGCGAATCCCTGAAAATCCCACAATTTTTGGCGCCCGCTATGCGTGAGAAGTGACGTCTATTGCGGCTTGTATATTTGTTATGTTTGTGCGACGTATCTTTTTCAATCTCAACTGTAGCAAACCAAAACCTCTGGCGACGCTAAGCAACTATTGGTACACACAGCAATGTCGGAACATGGTGGCAAAGGCCAGGAGATGCCCTTTTGAAAGTTGGGGTGGATTAGCAGGAGGTGCCCTTTTGAAAGTTGGAGGCGAAGGGGGCAGGAGGTGCCGTTTTGAATTATAAGGGCGACCGGAGGACGTGTTCTTTTGAAAATTCTATGAAATTATTCAAGGACATTCTTGAAGCTTGAAAACTCACTAATAAATCCTACGTAGTACATAGAAATTGTAACAAACATTGAGTATTTATTTGACACAATTAAAGCATGTCATTTACCAGAAGCCCTGAAACTGAGGGCCGTGTAAGGCATGTCCCCCAATAATTTTCTAACCAGTAATTTTCAAGGTAGAACTTTTACCTATTCGCCCGATGGGCAATTGTCACATTGGTCCGGCTTCCTAATCTCAAAGCCATAGGCTGGATTTGCCTATACAGAAAGTTGGGGAAGGGGGAAGTAAAAAGTGGAGGGAGAAGGAGGAGGGGGTCACAAAATCACGCTAAAACACAAAACACCACCATACACAAGTATGCATTCAGAAAAAGTAGGGGTGGGGAAATTCCCCCTTGCTCTTCAATTCCCATTTACATACTCAAACCATATGTGTAGGAAACAGAGGGGCGGCAGAGGCACGTGCCCTCACTTCTTCGAAATCTGACAAAAGTGCCCATTTTTGAAAATGAAGTGCCCCTCAATTCTGTCAAAAAAGTGCCCTCCCTTAATTTTCTGCCCCCCCCCCGCCCACTTACCCCGAGGTCCTTCTGACACTCCTTGGTATACCGAATGTGCTGGAGGATAATTTCTCTAATAGCGGGACAAACTTATTTCTTAATGGATTACGGGAAAATGTTTCAGAAAGAATATCCAACGATATGGACATCATTTTCTAGGGGGACATCATTTCCTACAGGACAGTTGTCCTAGAGGAAATTAGTTTCATGTTCTATATTAATCTAGCTGTCTAATCTCGAGAAAGAATTTCCAGGGGAAGAAATTCCTATTAGCTCTTTTTCATAATACTGGAAACACTTGCTCCGACTTACACAGCCACAAATATGTAATCTTTCTTAATCTGTAATACATAATACAAGATAGGATTGACCTACTACTATCATGAAACTTACCGCATGGCTTAAGGCATGAGCTATCTTAAAAATGAAAAAAAGTGGGATTGTGTACTTGCATACTTATTAGCTCATTTGCATAATTGTAATTGCTATGGTAAATGTATGATTATGAAAAGTTCCTTGTCATATATATATATGCACAGTTCATTCTTTATACATGAGTTGATAAATACATAGAAATTCGGCGATTTTCATAACAAGATATGCTCTGCGGACGTAATTATCGAAATAAGTAGTATTGGGGAGGGGGTTGTTTGTATAGTTATTTGTTCATTTGCATAATAAATCAAAACAGTTTCTCCGATATCGATGCTAACATATATTTAAACTGATCCTGAATCTTACTTATGTGTTTAAAGGTCTTAGTCATCATCACCATAATGAGAATGATTAGCGTATCATATGCACGTGCGTACTTATTAACCCATTTCAGTAATAACGCGAACGGGATTTCTTCTATTTATAAAATGCAGTTTGGTGGTACAATATCTACTTCTTTCTTCATAAATGACAGCATGATGCAGATTCGATGAATAAATAGTAATAAGGTGATTTGTAATATTGCACATTGGCATTATTATCATTTTTGTGATGTATGTGCCTTTGCATGGGAAAATATATATTCTTTTACATCTCATGGGCTTTCGTAATCTCCACTTTCGTTTATAACACTTGTTTTTATTAGTTTTTTTGTTATATGAATTTGTAAAATTGACGTGAATTACCCTGCCTGTCTGTGAATGAAAGCGTAATTAAAGTTCAGTTCCATCTCTCACATGCATCCAGTCCTGAAATGTCTCTTAGGCTGCATGTCATTGTGTATTTTAGAGATTTACCAGCTACAAATTAATCCTTATATTGTTCATGAAAGTAAAACTTGTTGAATTATAATACTTGTTGTGGTGTTTTGATTCTTAATGGATATCAGGACGAATCAGCAAACCAACGTGATAAGGAGATACCAGCTTTATTTGATCCCAAGCTCCAAGAAAATTTCTCCCCGACACACCCACCCCACTCCAGCCCTGTGTAGGAAAGACTTGCATACGTCAACATTTCTAATGATGTCCCTGTGTAGGAAAGACTTACATACGTTAACATTTCTGGTGATGTTACTGTTGTATAGTGGTGAGCTGTAAAACATGAGCATCTCATTTTCAATTGTAGCTATTTCCAATTTGTTGTGGTGTCGATAAGCAATTTTAAGGCTCTTTAGAACGCGATTGAATTGATCAAGTTCACAATTTTCCGGTGTCGGTTGGATATCATAATGAATGTAATTACCTTGATTTGTCCTTCCACCGATTGTTTCTTCCCCATGATATTTTGCAAATAATGACACGGAAAAAAAAAATATAAGAGTTGTAAGTAATCTTTTACCAATTCATTGTTTGTAAAAGACATGTTTCTAGGAAGACAATCAACTGATATAGCAATGAACTGATCAACCAGTCCGGGAGAGGTCCTATTTTAAGGAAACAGTAAAACACAGGAGATAATAGACGTCCTGCAGCCATTTATTCATATTTTCGATAGAAATGTACAGACAAATTAAGTTAAAAACCATTTTGTCCGATAGAATGTAAGATTTTGTGACGTGCAATTTTATACCTTAGAATCTGCAATATCAACAACAAAGCCTTATACTGTTACATATATTTGAATTTTTGAAATGATTGTTTTGCGCCAAAAAACCTAGCTTTTTTTCTTGATTTTCCGTCAAATCTCAAAAACGGCGTGGTAAGTATATAAACAGCAGTGGATGATGTTTAGCCATGAAAGCAATAAAGGTTTATCACTGAGCTTAAAGTTTCGCCGGGCGAAGAAATTTATCGCAGAGGCATATAAAATTGGAAATTTATCACACTGCATCAGGCTTTAGCGTTAGTATATAAGCAAAGCATTATGGGAAATATTACAGAATGGCAATATTCATGTCACGGACCCCTCCCGGACTGTCAACTAAGCTCATTACAAATTGAAGAAAACAAGTGAAACTTCAGATATACTCAATCCAATTGCTCTCGTTAAGGTACTCGGCATTTTTTTTGCAGTAAAAAGAATGGCGGGAAGGTAAATTACTGCATCAAGCGGATGGAAATTGTTGATATCCGGATTTATATTTACGTGTACACATAGTTACATTTGCGGTCGAACACTAATGACATATTTGTATAAATTACATAAATTCACCCTTTCACTGACGAACTGATTTTGTTTTTACTTTACTTGGTGATAGACAGTGTGCTAAGTCCACTGTCTAAAAATACATTACGCACATAGACCGGTAATTATCCTTTTTGTCATATTTTTTCAATAAGTAAACTGTATATAGAAAGTGAAAGTAATCAATGCCATTTAAATGAATTAATGCTTCACGGTCAAACACATTTTCCTCATTCCATCAGTTGACGATGTAAGAGAAACTTGTTCATCCAGACTATCGACAAATGTATAGTAAAGTTCTCAAATTCAAAGAAGAGTGTGAGCCGTGAAAGGCAGCCTTTAAGAATGTTGGTTGTAGTTTTATTACACTGCTTTTTCCCAGCAGGTGAGTGTTACCGTATTGCACCAGTGCGCAATGAAGTCAAAAAAATGCAAAATATAGAGAAAAGATTAAGTGTGATATCAAGAGAAATTGTGATAATTGTTTAATAACATCATTGAAATTATTGTTACCGGTATGGTATATTAACGGAAATACAAAGATGTATAATTTTTTAAAGAAGTAAAGTATGTAGGCTTATAGATATTCAATATAAAATAGCAAATTCTTCATGTAGTAGGACATTTCGCTCCTTCATAAACTTGCCATTGGAAAAAATGTTGCATGGCCGGAATTTTGTCTGACGTATGTTGTTGGGTTAATAAGGTTTGCTTTTTTTATAATTGATGAAATTAGGTATAACAAGGCAGTAAATTAATTTCATAAATTACATAATGAAACCAAATGAAACAAATTTTCCACTATTACGGCGTGGCTCAAAATGAGCTATGTTTTGGCGTACTTGTTGATTTCCAACATGTTTCACACATAATCATATGTCCATAATAATTTCAACATTTAATAAGGGTTTTTGATACTTGATATTATCATTGCATATGTATGTTTATCAATAAGCTCTTTTATATATTGCACTATAACGGTTTTGTTGAAAAGCGTTGGCCAAATTATTGAGGATGTGACGTAAAGAGTTAAGGCACACATATTAATAACTATTTATAATTTTGATTTAAAACGTAGATCAGCTTATTCTCTTTGTACTATGGTTCCCTGTCTTTAAATTAAACTCTTTTGAGCAACTTTTTCTCCCTTTGCAGTATGGTGTTTTTACAGTCTTGGGAATGAAAACTTCGTTGAGTTTACTAAAATTAACGGAACTGTAAAGTTCACTTGCAAGTTGATGGATATAACACACGGACGGTGGTATGATAAATCAAGAAATGAATTCATTTTCGTCGGGGAAAAGAAACTGGTACCGCAACTCTACCCAAATTTCAACATATTTGTTAAAAGAGCTACAAGTGAATATAACCTCTGGATACATAACATACAGCTTGAGAATGAAGGAATTTATTCCTGTAAAGAGCGTAACTTGACTAAAGATATCCACCTCTATGTTGAAGGTTTGTTATTTTAGCATAGCTTTATTGAAATTTAGGTGAAAAAAGCCTGTTCTAAAACCAAATAAGAAAGCTACCGGAAAAAAATAATTTTCAACTCAAAAAGCGTTCATTTTGCATATGGCCAACACATCAATTTTGATATCCAACTTGGCTTTTTATATATTTGCCAAATTATTCCTTTTATATATAACGTTTTGCAACCATTGTGAAATGTAACGATTTATGTTGGATGATATGTTGTTTTGTAACTCTTATAAGTTATTTCCGGTATATTTAATCAACTGCCAGAAATCAATTGGCAGAAATCACCGATTTCTTAGGTTGAATTTGTGTAAGAAAACTTATTTGACTAAAAAGAAATTATACAATGTATAGTTTGTTTTGATCAAGGGTGGATCATGCAGGATAGAAGAAAATGCAATTAAACATTATTGCGTTCATGTTTCTATCTGCATTCTTGTTGGTTTAGTTTAAATGTTAATAAATTCCTTCCCCACCCAAAAGAAATACCTCCGGATATGCCCTTACTTTCAAGTTTCCATGATCGATCCATCTCAAACTATTCTTTGTAACAATTTTAGGTGTAATTAATCCAGCCTGAGACTACTGGTTTTAAAGCGCAAAGGTTGATGATGAATACAATTCATTACCTTTAATTTCAGATATTCCGTATGGACAAGAGAAAGTCACGATCCATGAGGTGAAGCAAATCTTACTTTATCAAAGCGTAAATCTTTCATGTTTGGTCGACAATTTGACAGAGCCGCGATGGGTTGATAAATCCCACGGGAGGGTTATCTACCTAGCTACAAGTAAATATTTTCCAGATAGGTACGAAAACTTTAGCTTGTACCTCAACGCAAATATTTACATGATGACTATAACATCTGTACAAGTCAGCCAAGCTGGTACCTACTCGTGTGAACATGGTAACGCTGAATTCACCACAGAGATATTCATCAATGGTATCTAAAGATTTTTTACATTTCCGTTTGCATTTTGCTATTAAGATTATCATCATTATCATCATCGACGATATTAGGATTATCATCATTATCATTATCGTTGTCATCGTTATCGTCATCGTTGTCATCGTCATCATCATCATCACTCACCGTCGTCGTAGTCGTCGTCATCATCATCATCGTCGCCGTCACCGCCATCGCCATCGACATCGTCATCGTCATCATCATCGTCGTCGTAATCATCATCGTCATCATCGTTATCATCGCCTTCGTCGTTATAACAATCGAAAATTTCATTCTTAATCTTAAAGCGCACTTTGAATCTGAGCTATGAGTTCTCTCAGGTATATGTAAGGCTGGTTATACATATCAGTTACGAAATATTTTGGAAATTGTCATAATATTTACAGGAATGTACTGTATGTGATGTCATTTCTAACTAAACTCTAGTTTTCCAATTTTTCAGTATACTGTATGTGATGTCATTTCTAGTCATACGGTTAAACTGAAGCTTTTTTTTTTTTTATATCATATGGACTCTCGCACAGATTGAAAGCAAACTCCTGCTCATAATAAGTTCTGACAGGCAAAGACAGGGAACGTCGTAGAAATTTTGACCAAATTTGAATGTTATTCTGGGCTCTGCAACTCTATAGCTATGTTTTATTTATGTGTAAATTAGATAACAATTCTTTTTCAAGTATTTTACTTTCATTCGTAGATATACTGGAAGTGTCAATCAATGAACAAAAGTTCAATAATTTCACCGTTGTACCTTTATCGGAAAACTCTATACACATACTTCGATGTTTGGTAAAAAATGCTAAAGTATCTGAAGTTCTCGACTTGGTGAAAAATAATCTCGAAATTTTGAAAACCGAAATTACCGATAAAGATTTCAATACCGTTGTTGCAGCAAATTTTTCTGTGAGACCAAGTGATACAACTGTGAGTTGCAAGAAGGGAAACCAGAAGTTTACCGCTATACTAAACGTACATTGTAAGTCAATCATCATTTTGTTAGGACGGCTTCCATACTATTTCTCTTACGTGAGATCATGGACAGTTCAATAGACGGGGCGACTGCAAAGTCCACAAAAGACTTCAACTGACCATTATCCTTCGGTGATGTAAAGTTGTAATTCCACGAAAACTACTAAATCATATTACTTGGAAAAAATCTTAAGGGACAAACTGGTCATATTTATTTAACTTCAAGAGAATTCGTTTTATGTAAACTGGTTGGATTTTCATCCAAAATTTTGTGGAATTGACGGGTTATTGATAGGCAAGGTTGAGTCATTAATAGCATATATAGTATTGTCCAAAGTTATTAGCATCTATTACACTTTGATACTACAAAGCAAAATTATGATGCCAAAGTCTTACAAGTTTGACTCAGATCGTAGCATTTTCAACACATGTTGCAAGATTGGATCCACCTTTATATTCAGAATATTAAATAAAGGGTGGGCAGGTTTTGGTATCACCGGCGGTGTTGCGAAGTTAGCGACTCGCAAGGAATATTCACAATTGTGACAACTTTATTGTTCGAATAATGTAAGACATAGAACGTGAATATATATATGAAATGAAGTATCATACATTTTTATGTACTTACAGACAAACCGAAGTGTGGTGTTAGCATATCAGTGAGAGAAGACCACCACAACGTTCATTGTTTGTGCGATGCCAATCCAAAAATTTCAGAAGATGGATATTCTATATCTATAAACGACTTTACGACTAAAGGGCAATACACAACGTGGTATTTTGAAGATGGGAGGAACTTAATATACTGCAGCGGCACTAATGTTTTGGGCAGTGGTTTATCGTCGGTAGTTGAGTTAAATACAGGTAAAAGTAGTACTCCCTTTACAAGTAAAGTTGATAATAGGGCATCATAACTATCATTATGGCAGTCATTACAAAACATTCATAATGTTATCATCTCCTAAGTATTGTCGTAATTGTCAGCATTTTGTAAAGAAACAAATCTACTGTGAGCTTTGAAGTATAACAAATTGAATATTTAAATAAAAAGCTTAAGCAGCTTTTAAACATTGATATTTGATCACACTTTTGACATTTTTGACTATTGTATGTGCAAACAATTTCAAATAGAAAAAGGAACGTTTTACTTTTTTATTTTTGGGGGGACTTGTAAACTTTCATATACTTGAATGCCACCAATCGATAGCAATTTCAGTCAC
The DNA here is from genome assembly GCA_020152595.1 of Chiridota heheva. Classification (NCBI taxonomy): domain Eukaryota; kingdom Metazoa; phylum Echinodermata; class Holothuroidea; order Apodida; family Chiridotidae; genus Chiridota; species Chiridota heheva. The sequence continues at coordinate 42,619 of JAIGNY010000171.1, read as the reverse complement.
CAAATCACTTTACTTCAACGTGGTACTTGAACGGATGGAAGAAGGGATGAAGAGGTGGAAATATGTGAGGTGACACGAAAGAAGACTGGTAGGGAGTAAAGAAGGAAATGATATTGATAACATCCGTTACCATGATTACAATTGAAATATGGCTGCACATAAATTTTCTTTTTTATTCATACCTCAGCAACAGCCAACAGAAAGGAAAATCACGTCGTTTTGATTTCTGTTTTGCTTGCCTCCAGTTTCGTCGTAATTATTGCCGCTGCTTTCGGAATTCTAAAATACAAAGGTATCTAAGAATTGCAGGATTTCTTTCGCTGTGCTATAAACTTACTCTTCAGTAATTATTAAAACATAGTTGTAGTCTTTTAAAGATGTGTGTTACTTCCCCATTTTTGCAACAATTAATTATTCACAACCAGACAACCGTGTCTTGCTTTTAAGATAATGTTTTTACTGATGTAATTTTAAGAAATTGTGCCATGTTTTCTCCTTACGATTATAATCATATCCATTTTAAAGAAGTGGTTTGTATATGTTATTGCATATGATATTAATGATATATATGTTTAATTCTAATTGTACGATTCACAAAATGTTGAAATTGTTTCCAACTTATGACATGAAAGCATAATAATTGAGATGAATGTATCCCTTCGTCGTTCGCATTACACCGCTTCCAAGTCAGGTTGAAGATATACGATTTAATGAATTTAGCTTTGATTTAGGTTTTGGTTCTCAGAAGCATCCATAGGCAGTGAAAACATATTGATCCCTTAATTTCGAGAGTTCAATTGTGAAATATTAAAAACTTCTTTAGATGCAAGATTAGGTTGTATTAAGAATTCCTACAGCTTCGTCCCCTTGTCTTACCAAATGTGTTCAATACATGGTTACGTTACCGTCTTCCTTTCTGTTACTGGATTAAATCTTCCTGTGTGTTTGAAACGTGAGTGTGCCATTTTAGAGAACCCATTAGTGAACTTCTTTCATTATGTCAAAGCATTATGAATTGAAAACCAGGATATTACTTATTTCATTTTGGGCAAAAATCTGAGACGCTAATTTATCTTATATCTTTGGTGATGAAGATATCAATATAAGTTAAGAAGGAAAACCAATTCAAAATTCAGTTTGGCTCTTTGGAAAACTTGTTATCATTTTCTATTCGGTTGTTCCTTCTACAGTGCTTTGTAAGTATGTACTGCAAATGAGAATTACGGCTTAATAACAGCAATGCTAAGATAGTAAGTGTATTTACTACAACTATAAACATGTATGGTACTTAGTATGAAAAGTAAAGGGAAAATATCTTTTGTAGAAATAAAAAAAATCCCAGTATATAATGCAAACATTTTGTAAATGGCGAAGAAATATCAGTGATACAAGAGCAAAAATAGAATAGGTAATGGAGCATATCGCGATGTTGATGACAAAACGAAAAAGATGGATCATCTATCAGCCTCACCTTGTATATTAGAGCAGAAGTACGTAAGATACGAACAATAAACTTGGTCTCTATGCCAAGACGGTAGGAGAAATGGTTATCCCACTCAAAATTAAAGCTGATATTTCAGAAATTAGGTTTTATTGTATGTAACATCTTTTTTTGGTTGATAGGAACATGAGTTACTTATGTTTGCCTAATTTTTCAAAGCTTTCTCAAAGCACAAAGGATAGCGTAAAGTATGCCAAACTACAAAGTGAAAGGACATCTTGGCGGTCTTGTTCCGAAATGATATCAGTTTATATCTCTTGCTTCGCTATTACTCTGCAACAAATTCTTAGACCACATTTTGGAAATGGTCTTCCATATTTGAAATTGCTGGCTACACTGCTAATCCCAACAACCGTGAAAGTAAAACATAGTGCTACACCCGGTTTACATATGAAAATTTGCATGATGACGATATGTTTGAAACTTTTCGGGTTGAAAAGTCATCTGTCCCTTCATAGAACTTGAATCTGCACCCACCCGTGATTGTTACCGGTGTGGTCTTACTGAGTAATAACCAGAATATTTTCTCTAGTGAAAAGAACATGCAAAAAAATCTCAATAAGAACACGCATATGTATACAAAAATGAAATTATGTGATTGGTCACTAAAATGGTATGTCTTGAATTAGAACATAGCACTTCATGCACGGTGTAAATCTATATTTGCTAAACAAGCTAACCTTTAGTGAGTGAGCATTGTAACCAAAATTAGAGCTATAGCAAATTCAAGAGTCCTGTCATTCTTGAGAAAAATAACAGCATATTTAAAAATTTAATTGCCACTTGGACACATAGCAAGAATAAGCTTTGAATAGTAATGAATAATGAAATAAAGAATTCTGACCAACATTTTCAGTATTTTACATTCTCGAGAAATGTCAAGGTTGGCAGAAAAGGTAGGCAAGAGTCAAGGGAATAATTTGCAGTTTATATAATAATGATTGTCAAAGAAATCCTATTTGCAGGTGGATTTTTTTTAGCCTCGCGATGTCAGAAATCAAACAAGATTAAAAGTGATTATTTTTACCACAAAAAAATTGTATTTAACCACAATGATATGCCCATTTTTGAAGCTTCTAATTCACGAGAATAAATACATATTAGTTGGTACACCGTTCTAGATGTTATTGTGAGTTTATTTTGTTGCAGGCACTTTACACATATTTACAACAATTTTTACTGTAAGCATTTTCAAGTTTTTAAGACTTTCGTTCAAACGAACTCTTTATCAACGCACACAGGGGTACTCACACATCTTTTAATGTCTGGGACTACCGAGTATTACTTTCTTGATTTGATACATAGTAAAATGAACTAATTTGGGGACATAATACACAAAGTTGTTTGCAGGGGGATTTTACCATTACACCTTCTAGCTCTACAGTAATGAGAAAAATCATTGTTTAAGTGATTAATTGTCCATGAGTCATAAATTGTATGACCTCGTACTGTGAATGAAAAACCCGTGTTAAAGTTACTTCCTTATCCCATTAGCAACGTAGGATAAAAAGACTAGTGCTAAAGTAAATAAGTGGATTCAGTGACATTTCCTAAATTATTTAATTAATTCCATATGATGTCTGAACCGTTCTCTTGATAAGGTGCGAAAAGTGATAACACCAAATTCATTGAATAAAGACAGTCCAGTTACTTGATACTTGTACGAGCACTATGCATTTATTCTGGCAGGCATACCATTAGTGTGTACTTAAGCGCCTTAAATACTGTTTTGATTTATGTTTTGATTCAAATGTTAGTATTTGGAGACAACAAACCAGGTTTTTTTTTTATCCCAGTTCAACGATTAAAATCTGTTCTGTCTATACCCGTGTTTAATCACATGAACTTTCATATGAAGTTGATTGATAAATATTGAATAGTCATATAGCTCGGAAACTAAATGTGCTACTCTCAAAAGTTAAAAGACTGACTCTGTTCAAAATGTAAAGCTCTTTCTGGTGAATATAAAATCGGTGCATGTACCTTGAGGTCCACCTTATCACTGCGTTGACAAGCAGAATACGTTTTTGAAACAAAAATAGCTAATTCAATATGTTTAGTCTGGTAGTTCCCTGTTTCAATGAAATGGAAAAATAATTAAAATAATTATAAAATTATCATATTTTCGTGTTATTATACTTTCTTAAAGATATTTGTTCAGAATGTTTTCGGGGGTTCCACCGTGGCAGCAGGTATGTACAGTAGCTGACGCCTTATCCTTTTAAAGCTAACTTGTATGGTATATAAATACTGATGAACAGAGTGCAAAGATTTCCCTTTAGGACAGCTCTAAATTATAAGTTTGATGTTATATCACTGCAATGTAACTTTAATCAGGACAGTATAAAATGCTTATTTTGATATTCACTTGTCTCAATATCCAATTCAAGATTACACTACTATAGCTTTCCAAGTGTACTTATCTACAAATAGTAGTTGAGTTGCATCTACCTATTCTTCGCATTGTGAGATGTATTGCAAATACTTTTGCTTGTTTGCTCATTTGGAGTTTCTCTTCATTACATTATTTCAACTAATAGAATTGTTCTTGTCAATCAGTAGTAACTATGATTTTGTACTATGAACTTTTATATTCATATTGCGAAACTCCTTTCTATTTTGTTATCCTTATTGAATAAATTTACACACAATTTTTACTTCAGTAAAGAGAAATCTGAAAACATTTATCTGCCATTGGTTTACTTTATCCTTTTGACTAGCAGATTACCACCTAAATAAGTTCAATTAATCATCAGTATGCTTTGCTAGGGGAAATATAACTCTGTGCAGTTTAATATATTGTCGCTGGTTTTTATATTCTGGTATAAGACCAACAGTTTGTACTAAGCTGATTGATACGATTAAAGATTAAACTGATACTTCTTCATGTGGGGGAGGAGGGGGAGGGGGAATATAATTATTCGGCTATAATCCTGAGAAATGTGTCTTTTTTTTTCATGTCTGATTTGTTTTAGTTTCTGCAATAGATTATCTGGTCAGATCTTGGGTCTGACACCACGATATGTTCTAGTATCTATTCCAAAAATATTCAATTTAAAGCAACGAATGTAGTTTACTTGGGATTAAGTTTGCTTAAGAGACTGTGAGCAGGTGAGTATGAGTGTACAACTGTATTATGTCACAAGAAACAGTTAAATTGTTGTGTTGTAAGTATATGTAACATAATATGTAAGATAGCATTGTGTAAAGAACTACAAAATATGGTTTCCGAATGTGTGTGAAAAGCAAATCATGCTTGAATAATCGCTTGCACACAGATTTCTTTTCCTCAATTATGTACACCCCAATTCTAAACTCAGGTATAACTGCAGTAACAATCTACTCCCTCAAAAGTTAGAATTGACCATCATTAAGAATAAACAAAACGTAAGCATCATAAGCAAAACATAGCACATCTGGTACAAAAGATATAATGATATATTTTGTAGTTTTCCGTAGTTAAAGTTTAGACTGTTATGTATAATTTATTTCCGAAGGGTTGAAGTTTGTGCATAAGTAAATTTAAATATAGTTATGAAGATGGTAATTTTCATTTTGCTTAAATATAATATAAATAAGATGTACAACATGTCGTTGAATTCAAGATAAAGAGGAATTCATCATTAATGGAGTTTTCTTTTCATATATTTAATGTCTAAAAAAAAAACATCAACCGTAAAAGAAAAATCAACCGTCTCTAGTTTTACATCTGCTTACTCTTCGTCCATCCTCCTCTTCCCCGCCAATTATGAGATCCACATACCATTCCCCATGCATCTAACCGTCTAACTGAAATAAAGTTAGGGAGGGAGTTAGGGAGGGAGTTAGGGAGGGAAAGAGGGAGGGAGGGAGGGAGGAAGGGAGGAAGGGAGGAAGTTTTAGGGAGGGAGGGAGTTAGGGAGGGAGGGAGAGAGGGAGGGAGGGAGGGAGGAAGGAGGGGAGTTTTAGGGAGGGAGGGAGGGAGTTAGGGAGGGGAGTTTTAGGGAGGGGGAGGGAGTTAGAGGGAGGGAGGGAGGGAGGGATGGATGAAGGGAGGGACGGAGGGAGGGGAGGGGGAGTTAGAGGGGGAGGGAGGGAGGGATGGATGGATGAAGGGGAGGGACGGAGGAGGGGGAGGAAGGAAGGGAGGGAGTTTTAGGGAGGAGGGAGGGAGGGAGGAAGGAAGGGAGGGAGGGAGGTAGGGAGGGAGGGAAGGGAGGGAGGGAGTTAGGGAAGGGGAGGGAGGGAGGGAGGGAGAAAGGGAGGGAGGGAGGGAGGAAGGGAAGGAGGAATGGAGAGAGGGAGAGAGGGAGGGAGGGAGGGACAAAGGGAGGGAGGGAGAAAGAAATGGAGGGAGGGAGGGAGGAAAGGGAAGGAGATACGTCTCAACTTTAGGTGCTATTTTCATACTTGAAATAATGAACGGGTCTCATTCATATTTAACCCCGATTTGATAAAGAGATTTTTTCTTGTATAAGTCGCAAATTCAACAACCCGCAAATATGTTCATATATCTTATATAATTCCGCATATTTTTTCCTTCCTTTAATTTAGTCGTTTCAGGTTTGTCATATCCTATTTGAAAGATCCCCGTCTAGATACATATCAAACCTCTCTTTATGTGCATTGTGCACTATGCATCCAGCAGCGTTTTAATGTTATACATGTAAAGATCACTTACATTCTCGCATACACAACTTTTTCTGAACTCGATAGAGTGAGGAGTGATGCCGTCTGTTTCATGCTAAAGACAATAATTTAATCATTTACTATAAACAGTATATCATTTACTGTGAATATTATAAATTTAAGTAAATATCAAACGTAAATCATGATGCTGATTATTGGAATCTTTACGATACGATGGTGATATAAAGCCAGGGTTGTCTATTTTTCCTTTCTTTGGGCAATGCCATGCGTATTGTAAATCCGTAATACGTTTGTGCACTAAAAAGATACTTAAAAGGTTCCGTAATTGATACTGTTGTTGACAATTTAGCATACATTCCAACGAAATCCCCACTCAGGTCAGAATCTTCATGCCTGTCTTTGTTGACTATTTCATTGCCATAAATATCAAATTCCATCAATTTTCAAAACTTCCGTTCTCCTTCTTCTGTAATATCTTATGCAATTTCAAAGACAATAATATGGCTAAAAGGTCCCATTACGGTTCGCTTAGCTCTTAGTTTAGGAATAAATGACAGTACCATCTTCAGCACTTGAATTGTGAATAAATTTGTAAATGTTTGGTCATTCACATATTCCAAATGGACGTAGGTCGCATCTTTGTGTACTCAGAGGACCAGGACCAATTTCAACTAGATAACAGGTGTTTTAAAAGGGCACTAAACAGCCCAATTTGTAGTCCTGATCGGGAGATCTCAGAGTTCGTCCGTTCGGCAAATCGGGACATGCGCAGTACGAGTGCATTCAATAACGAAGCTCGCCATATTTTTTGGTGTATTCGCTTTATGTGTGTATCATTTTTAATACTCCGTTTTATTAAATAAGATGGTGTTGTGATTTGACTCTCATAATATTTTATTACATGGTAAGCCAAAAATAATTACCGAACCAAACTTCAATTTTTTTTTATGCAGGAAATCCCGTTAAAGTGCAACTGCCTAACGGTAACACATTATAAGAAATTACCACTTTTCTTCAATGTTCTCGAAAAGTACGCGGTAAATTTTAAAAGCGTACGGTGAAAAGATAATTCATATGCTATTATCTTATATCGTGCAGAACAAATTTGAAACTTGTACAGTGGTTGCCATTTCCCCCCGCTCGAAATTTGTGTAATTCTTGTATGATCATACAAAATTTTAATTTGGATAAACACATTGTGGGATAATTCCGTAAAGTCTCTCTTGATCGGGAGACCAACGTTTTTCTTCCAATCGGGAGTACGAACTAGACTGCTAAATGCTTGTCCGATCAAAAAAATTGTGTAAACAACTTATTCTATTTCCTAGTAATAGATAGCTGCATGTTTTTTTTAAAGATTTGCATTTCGTTATGCAGTTAAGTTCAAGAAAGATTCCTTATGTCTATGTATTTTTCAGAAACTTTAAATTCAGGCATGGATATTTTTTTATATTCATACTTACCTTTCATGCATCTGACTGTTGAAAAAATATTTCTTTATCTTTTTCTCTATAACTAGTAATAATGAAAATCAAACTTTCAAAGTCTGCAGACCGCATGAGGAAAATCCTTTGGGTTAGTAGTATTTGTAATCTTTTCAAATCATATGTTAATTAAACACTATGTTGAACATCGAATCCTGCAAGTAATTGTTGCAAATATAATTCCATTTCAATTTCAAGATCATTTGTAGCCAACTTTTTGCATTACAAGAAATACAAACATGGAATACGTATAAATACTGGGATAAACACAAAATATTATAAATACATTACATAAAACATCGACTAGGTTTTTACAACAGGTACAAAGACACATTCTGTGGAAATAATCCAGTACAACATACTGACATAAGTTAAAATGAAGAAAAAGAGGCTAAAGAGAATCCACGGAAAGCTTAGAGAAAACTTGTAAGAGTGAGTTTTCCCAAACACGTGAAAACTAGCTACAAGAACACATATGCATACAATTAAGTCAACAGCTATCGGTCTTTATTAGGATTCATGGGTTTTCGTTGCATGTATTTTCACTTAATATTTAATCACAAACATGCAGTTATATTTTTCAGAATTGTAGTCCTTTCTCGTGCAAACAGTGAGTAGTAGAGGTCAATTGATGCCAGGCACAAACATGTAAATTTCACTCGTAAATACAGCAAAAGTAGAATCCTATGTGTGATTTGTTATTCTTGATTCATATCCGTTGAAACATGAATATGTGGAATATGCATGTTTAGGTTTTTCATCGTCCAGATGAAGTAATAAAGAATCTAAGCAAGATAATTGATTTTTCCCCAGATTCCATCGAGGCCGAAATAACAAGATTTGATATTTGTAAGTCAAACATAATCACTATCAAAAAGCTATCTACAAACAAAGTTGTCGATTTTTTATGGCGGTGGTAACCATTGATTACACGGAAGTTGCCGCAGTGGTGAAAACAGCAAACGGCAAGTATTTTCGAATTATTTTGTACACTTTTGTATTTTGTGTATTTATATATTGCTATCTACAACTACTTTTTTTTACTGGAGTATTGTTCAGCAAACAAATAAGTAGATTTAGCATTGGTAAAAGAAGATCAAGAAGATGGAATAACCAAATAGCTTACACAAGCTCTTTAGAATAACTGTCACTGTAATTCCTCCCAAACAGCACATGCAAATCAGACAATGGCTGCATACCTCTCCCAAGAACTGGTGTGCCTAAAGAAACTTTCGAATCATCGTAATATAGTTGAGCTTATAGGATGGTGCACAGAAACAGGTGAGACGTATTCTTTTCTTTTTTAAGGAATATAAAAAATGTTCATGAACATATACTGGTATTTCAATTCGTATACTCAAGGACAAGTCGAATAACTGAGAATTCTTTCTATCTAGCCCCAATATATATCGTCTTCAAGAAAATCAACGAAATCAATCTCAGAACGTATCTCACTGGTAAAGTTAACATTGGAAGAAATGATGATATCAATCCAGCTACACATGCTGCTCTACATAGGAAAAGAACACCCAAGATATTCCTAAATTTTCTTCACAATATCGTAGATGCTATGGAATTTTTAGTTTCTCATCAGGTAAGACGTTTCTTTTTCATCCTCCGATAGTTGTTTCAACTTACTGGCTTATTCTTCTTCAAAATTCCGAGAGATGTCATAGTTTTAAAGAATTAGCTCAAGGGTCAAGCAAGTCCATTATATGTACGAGGACTTCAAAAGAAACAAAATGGTGAAGAAAGCGTTACAAAATCTGATTCCGTAAAGGAGATTTTTATGTTCAACGTTTGTTATCATTTGTGTAGAAAAAAAGTGAAATCAGATTAATTGTGACATCACAGCCTCAGATTCCTCAAAGTTTTTATGCATTCTATCATAAAACAGAATATTGTAAGGATAATCCTAATTTACCACCTGAAGAAATTTCGAGAAAAATAATTGAAATAGTACAAAAAATAAAAATATTTTTTACATTAAAAATTGTTAAGAATGTGAGAATGAGGGCACCTTCCGTAGTTGAGTTACTACACCAGTATTTTCTCATAGATAATACAGAACTTTAAACTTGAATATCTTCTTAACTAATTAAAAGGGAAAAAAAACATTGAAGCAGTTTCTTCGCTATTTTGTTCCTCTTTAAGTCCTCTTTCATATAAGATAAACTTGCCTGACCAATGACTAATCCATGAAGATTTCCTGAAAAATTAGCGAGATGAAGATCATGAATGTTGATAATAAAAAACTCTGGGAATAGTTCCTTGTACAATTATATTTTTAGACGTTTGAACGTTAAGAAAGCATTCACGAAATAAAGCTCGAAATGATAGATACCACATCACTAAGTCTTTCTTCTTGAAACTGACGCTTCTACTACTGTGTTTCCTGGAATATCAACTTCCATGCCATATAATTTAATGTAATTTATTTTCCCGTTGTCCTCTCGCTTAAGCAAATGTCATTGTAACATACTATTTCTACAGTTAAAATGTGACCCGGTAATTTCGGGAAGGAGAACTAATTTCAATAATGTCATGTGATCAAAATTAATGTGTCCATCCTAAATTGCTTTAAAGTCTATCAAAAAAAGGGTCATTAAAAACAGTTCTGCATTTACCATTTTACAGCGCTTTGATATCTCAGGCGAAAATATGCAAATTTGTATGAATAATTGTTATTTATTACAAGGCAACCCCAGTGTTGTTTTTTGTTTTGTTAATACTGTGTCTTTCATAAATGTCTGTCACAATACCATAAAGCAGTGATCAAACGTTTTGGAGTATTTGCTATGCCCCAAAAAATGTTTTCAGTATAGAAATACTTCATTCATTATTTCTAGTTCATAAGAGTTAGGAAACAAATATCATATAGATTTTTGGTTGTTCGTCCTGGTCAATCTCAAATTTAAAATACATTAAAACTCTATCAAACTTTGATCAGCTAGAACTTATATTTGTATAACAATATTTTTGTTTTATATTCCGATTTGATCAAAAGTCATACATACATGTCAATACATATTAAATATACAAAATATACAAATATTGTTAATTCATTCATGCTGAATACATTGTAAAAGAGTGAAAAGTGAAAAGACACGTTCATAACATAATGGAGTTTGTGTGCGTTATCCAAACAATATGCTATTGATCAAAGACATAAAAGTTGTCAAATATCAAAGAAATTTGATGTTTGCACTAATCATATAGTAAACAAAGTATTACATCTGCTGTCGGGAAATATTCATTTTACATTTCTTGTACAATTTACATGACTCAAACATGTTTCAAGGGCGGATCCAGGGGTGACTTTTTGGGGACCATTTTTAGGGGCCATCCATAGCAAAAAGGTATATGCTAAGCCAGGTGTACAAAACGTCCTTAGGTAGACCATGGTATGTACATTGTATGTATATTATACATGTTTGAGTTCAAGACAACGGTATTTTCTCTAATTTTTCCATGGTTTGGAATATTCGTTGAATTAATTGTTATTAATTAGCAGTACTTAGTGATTTGGTCTCCCATCAAATTCCATACGTGCCACTGATGATAAACACTGTTATGTATATGGGTTTGCGTAATAGGAATAGACCTAATGTAAAAGAAAATGGACTTTTCATACTTTCCAGTGGTTAGCAGACCTGTGGCAGAGTGGATGGCGTGGGGAAAAGTGTGATAAAAATAGAAAATAGGTTATCAAAATTGAACATTTTGGAACTACCAGGGCTTCGCCTCTGGACCCCACGCCGCTAAGAGCATGCGTCGCGCGCAGTGCCGCCTTTCACCGTGTGATTTCAATAGCAATCTGCTGTGACCAATTTTCCCTCTCCCTAAAAAAAAAAAAAAAATCACCCCTGGATCCTCCCTTGGTATCTTCTTTTGTAGAATGGCACCCCATGGGATTGTCGTCCTTTGGTACAATTTCAGAGACATATGACTAAGAGAAAAACAATTAGAATTTTGTTATTCGAGGGGGCAAGTAACATAATAAAAACAACTATTGGTTCAGTATTGTCCTCAACCCCACCCTTGCCTCCCTTACGCCCTGCCACTGTCTGTAAGGATACAAATAACTGAATGTTGGCACCAAATTTACATATCTTTACTATGCCTTAGTTCATTCATCCAGGATTATCAGCAAGGAAGGTACTTATTGATGCAGATTTATCTTGCAAGTTGTACGACTTCATCCCAATAATGTTCGCAAAAGATCGACAGTCCATCAGGTGGAATAACGTAAGTTTGCTCATAATCCAAAGTTGCTACGAACTTTACCTTTACCTTTAATTCAAATAAGATAGATTGAAAAACTCGATTCACAGTGAAAACACTTAAAACTGAGGTGGAGATAGAAAATGGTTTGATAATACATTTGAGGTAAAATGCATAGGTTAAACTACCGAATGTTGACAGCTGGGAGGTAATGACGAAATGGAATCGAGTTTCGAGATGAAACTAGTGACGTAAGTGGTAACTACGAAATAAAAGATGAATCTTTATAGTGTTTAACGCATGCCATAAGTTTCGTTTGTTGTCTGTTATAAGCCTAACACGCAATTACATGGCAGCTTTGTAAAACACGGAAGCTATATAGACTAATAGGAATCAGAATTAAAAGAATTAAAATGTAAACACATTTGCGTGCAATTTTCCACCTTGTCATTATTTGATACAGCTTGCTGATTAAATAAAAGCTGAAAGTTGTGGGAAAGTAAACTTTCCATTTTAAGTACGTAGAATTTTTTCATATTATGATATTCTGAATATAATGCACCTAATAATCGTGTGATGCTAAAAATCCACTTTTTGCATTATGCTCAGCTTGCGGCCTCTTCGACTGCTCAAATGCACAAACATATTATGAAGATCTCTACAATTTGTAGATTTCTCAACATGTACATAAAGAGCAGAACATTAAAAAGTACCTTTGTGCATCATATACATCAAAATCCTGTAATGAAATATTATGTATAATCAGTAATTCGCATTATCA
>JAIGNY010000171.1:10000-20000 GCA_020152595.1 Chiridota heheva | reverse complement strand
TCCCGAAAATTAAAGCAAATTTCACAAAAATTAAGGAAAATTACAGAAAAGGAAAGGAAATTTCCCCAAAATGTTGTAAATATTCTAAAATTGAAGAAAATTGCCCACAAATTTTTAAAAATTGAAGAAAGTTCCCTGAAAATAAAGGTAATTTTTGGAAATTTAAGAAAATTTTATAAAAATGATGCAAGCTTCCCAAAAATTGAACAATTTAAACAATTTTTCCAAACATGAAAGCAAAATCCTCGAAAAAGTATGGAAACTGCCCGGTAATTTCGCAACATTTCAGAAATATGAAGGAAAATTCCCCCAAATCAAGCAAATTTCCCCAAAATCAAGGAAAGTTAAAGAAACTTTCACGAAAAAAAAATTCAAAAAAATAAAACAAATTTTTAGAAAAATAAGGAAATTCCTCAAAAGTTAAAGAAAAAAACTTCCAGAAATCCGGAGAATTTCACAAAAATGAAGAAAATTGAAGAATTCACATTTTCCCAAAATGTTTAAATTTCCCCAAAATTGAAGAAAATTACAAAATTACAAAATTGAAGAAAATTCTCCAAAAATTATTATTATTATTTTTTATTTAAAAAATTTGTGAAAATTTCATGAAAATGATGCAAGTTTTCCGAAAATTGATTTTTTTTTAAAGAAAATGAAGCAATTTTCCCAAAACATGAAAGCAAAATTCTTTAAAAATGTAAGGAAACTGCCCGATAAATAAAAAAAAAAATCAGAAATATAAAAGAAAATTTCCCCAAAATCAAGGAATTTTCCCAAAATCAAAGAAAAGTTGAAAAAACTTTCACGAAAATAAGCAAATTTCCTCAAAAATAAAAGCAAATTTTTCGGAAAAAGAAGATTTTTTCCAGAAATAAGATAAAATTCCCGGGAATTTCCCTAAAGCGAGGAAAAATTGAAGAAATTTGAAAAAAAATTCCTGAAATTAAAGAAAAAGAGTGAAATTTTCCGAAAATTGTAGGAGATTTTCAAGTCTGTTACTCAATGTTGACTGTTGAATTGACAATCTTATTTTATGGTGTTATCTTGATATATTCCTTTTATAGGAATAGTTTCCTAGGGGCTAAACCTTCACCACTAACGAGCAATCAATCATAAGGAGTGGGGGCATTTCCCCCCAGTTAATATGTTAAAAGGTTATGCTAAAGACACATATTGTAGCCAATGGAATCTTATATTTGAAGATTCGTTTTAAAATGTGTATTTCTTTTAATAAACTTTAGTGTGAAATTGACATGATTTTAAGCATTTTTCTCAGTGACACCAAAATTACACCAAAAAACACTGAGCTTTCGAGGCTTTGCCCCTGGGTGCTATTTAAGACTTTGACCCTGGATTTGACTGTTTGACAGTTTCACACAATATTATGCACTTTTCTGCTATCAAAATAGCGAGAAATGGAAGGCTTCTGGGGGCTTCGCCGCATAGATTTGACATATTTTAAAGGAAATTTCTGCTCTTAAAATCACGAGAAACGTATAGCTTCAGAGAGCTTTGCCCACCTGGATTCCTACTAGGGCTTTTTCCCTAGATTTGACACACAATTTCAAGCAATTTTTTGGTTCCAAAATTATGAAAAACGCATGGCTTCCGGAGGCTTCGGCTTTAGATTCGCACCATTTTAAGCATTTTTTGTTACCCAAACCAAATGCGCAGGAATTTCGTCGCCCTGGATTTGACATGAGTTTAATCATTTTGTTTTATCTAAATCATCAGAAATGCAATACTTCCGGGGCTTCGCTCATTGGGCCACATTTAGGGCTTCAACATATGAAGAATGACAATATTACGCAGTTTTCTGCCCTCAAAATCTCAAAAAATGCAGGCTTTTAGAGTGAGGGGCAGTTGGCTTGGCATATTACGAGTTGAAAATTTGTCGAAAAGCTCTCTTTTGTACATTGGTCCATTAAGAATTTATTGAAAAAGGCACTTCCATATAGAATTGACACAATTTTACGCAATATTCTGCAGTTTTTGGCCCTGAACCGCTACCAGGGCTTCGCCCCTCAACTTGAAATATTATTTTTAAACAATTTCTTAAAACGGTACCATCTAAACGTTGCATGCCAATTTAGATATATGTGCCCAACGTAAATTCCCCCATGACCCACAAACATGACCCACAACGCCACTGTTGCCGTCTGATGTTGTCATCATGATGCCGAGTCGGATAACATGATTATGATGTCTAGCCTAGTCCAGCATGAATCAGATATATCTCTAAATTAAACAACATCCAACATTTGGCATCTCTGCCGGATTAAAATCGGTGTCAGGCCGACAAGAGAGGGGTAAGGGGCCTCCTACGGGTATTTCCAAATTCTTTAGATAATTGTTTAAACTGGTATCATTTCCAGAACAAGTTGGTATTCATTTTTCTCGAGGCAGTATTTTTGTTTCAGATTTCCAATTTGTTCACGTTACCTTTAATCATAAAAAGTCCAAATTCTATTATGTAGCTTTTTGTCGGTTTGTTACGCTTTTCGTGGGAAAATTGTCATTGTGTACGAAATATTTTGATATAAAGCCAACAACTTTTCCACAGACTATCTGACTTATCATGCTTATTGCAACCTTTTCATTTCAGTAGGCCTTCTAATTGGTACATTACTGATACAGTATAACAGTTGAGGAAATGTGTCCATGGGGACCATTTAGAAGAATCTCTTGTCATGCAGGGGCGGACTGGTCGTATGGTGCACCGGTCCAGGACCAGCTGCATCGCTGCGCCAGAGGCGCACCGGTCTTGGACCAGTGCGGCGCTGTGGCAGAGGCGCCGGTCCATCCTATAAAACGCTAAGATTGTTCATTCTACTAGTTGACTAGTCTAACAGTCTAAGACGTCGTTTACTCCGCTTGAACCGGTAGATTCCTATGTGCCAGTCCTCCCTTTATAGGTAGGGCGGATTGGCCCGTCGATCTATCGATCCTGGATCGGTGGGCCGCTATTGTTCATTCTACTAGTTGACTAGTCTAACAGTCTAAGACGTCGTTTACTCCGCTTGAACCGGTAGATTCCTATGTGCCAGTCCTCCCTTTATAGGTAGGGCGGATTGGTCCGCCGATCTATCGATCCTGAATCGGTGGGCCGCTGGCCCCGAATGTGGCCAAGGCCAGCCGTAGGCTCTTAAAGTAACAACGTGGCGTATACTCTGCTTATATTCAAATGCTTAGTTTGGCTCGAATTTTTTCTTGTGAGTTGTGGTAATAATATTCTGGCCCATTTCATTGCATTAACAACAGAATCATATTTCCCTATGTTTGACATATCAAATCCCTAAACCTTTAAGTAGGAGCAGCGCAGCTCCCCAGAGCCAAATTCTACTGAATTTCCATTTCCATGAACTATAATCATACTTAATTTCAAATTAATTCATAATGGTTGCACAGTTATCAGGTCATACTACCAATTGAGGTTTACCTTGGTCATTTGAGCAGTGTTACTTGGAATAGTCAAAGGCTGGGAAACCAAATTTAGAATTATACCAACGGCTTGTACAATCAATGCTAATTTGGCCATTCGTTTTTATGGCATGTACGAATTTATTTTTAATTCATTTGAAAATAAAAACAGGTCATCCAGCCATCAGCATTCCTAAATTTAGATGAATACTTATGTACGGTATTCGTAATACACACCATGTACGGCCTATTAGCCACATATCTGGCAGTTACTCTAAAAAATATACACATGGACGCGCAGAAAAAATATTTTGTTTTATTTTATTTCCAAAAACAGGATAGTATTCAGATTATGACTGATGAAACTTTGAGAATTTTCTTATGCAAAATTTGTGATGTATGAGCTGATGGTAGTTTAAAATCTTTGTTCTCTTTTAATTTCAACCTTTAGAAATTATGAGACTGTCTTCTTCATCGGTATCTTGATCGAGGAGAGCTAAGATCGAAAAGTAGCTTGCATTTGCAATGTATGATTAAACAACAATGGATTAAAATAACCGAATAAGAAAAGAGAGGTATTCAGCACATACTTGTAAGACAAACTGCGTGTTAGAACCCAACATTTATAAAAAAGATATATATAAAAAAGCTGTCACGTTGGCCACTGTTTAACCAAAGAGCTTTTACAAGCTCTTTGGTTTAACCAACTTTTTTCTTATATGTAGCCTATTTTTTCCTTTCTTGACACATTTACGAGGGGACATACAAGGGCAGAGCCAGGATAAAATATCAGGGGGCCAAGCCAAACCAAACAAGGGATGAGGTGATAATGTGTTTTATGAGCAGTTTTGTCATGATTAATGGAACATATTGGGACAAGGGTGCAGAGTTTTATAAGCGGGAAGTAGCGAGAAAAATACCCCACAAGAGATTTCACACTCCCTATTGCATGTTTTCTTTCAATTTGAAAAATTGGGGAAATATTAACAAAAAGATTGGCTTTGGTAAAATTTGGCAACATTTCCCAATAATTTATGAAAATTTACTAAAAATCGAAGAAAAATTGCCCCAATTTTACAACAATTTTTCGAAAAATGCACGAGAATGAAAAAATTTTCCCAATCATTGAAGGAAATTTCTCATCCATTGAAGAAAATTGCAGAAAAATTGGCCAAAACTGAAGGAAATTTTCAGACAATCAAAGAAAATTGCCCTCAAATGATGGAAATTTTTCGAAAGTTATACAGGAATGAAATAAATTTTCCAAAGTTGAAAAGAATTTCCCAAACATTGAAAGAAATTTCATGAAAATTGCAGGAAAATCGCACGAGAATTAGAAATTTGCCCAAAATTGAATTAAATTTTCCAAACAATGAAGGAAGTTTCCTAAAAATTGTTCAAAAATTAAGAAAATTGCACAAAATTAAAAGACATTTCCAAATCATTAAAGGAAAGTTCCGGAAAATTAAATCGAATTTACCAAAAATCGAATACAAATTGCCCAAAAGTTCATGTTATTTTCTGAAAATTGCACGTGAATGAAGTAAAATTCCCAAAGTTTGAAATATATTTCCAAATATTGAAGGAAATTTCAAAAAATTAAAGAAATTGGCCATAATTGATTGATATTTTAAAATATTGAAGGAAATTTCCCAAAATTTGAACCAGAATTTTTAAACAATTAAAGAAAAGTTGCCTCAAAATGAAAGAATTTTAACACAAATTGCACGAGAATGAAATCAATTTCCCAAAGATTGAAATCAATTTCCCAAAAATTAATACCCAAAATTGCTCAAAAATTAAAGAAGTGTCCCAAAATTAAAAGAAATTTCCAAACATTGAAGAAATTTCCCCAAAATTAAAAATATTACCCAAAATTGAAAGCCATTGCCAAATATTGAAAGAAATTTTCCAAAAATATATCAAAAAGCAAAGAAAAATTGCCCCAAAATGAAGGAAATTTTCCAAAAATTGCACGAGAATGAAATGATGAAAAAAAATTCCCAAAGATTAAAAGGTATTTCCCAAAAATGGAAGAAAATTTAATGAAGCCGTGACCAAGAGTTATCTCATGGTAAAAAAACGTATCATCGGAAAATCTCCGGGCGGCCCAAAAAGAAAAAAAATATTCAGAAAATTGCACGAGAATACAGTATTTTCGAAAGATTGAAAGAAATTTCCCAAATATTAAAGGAAATTTCCCAAAAATTAAACGAGAATGAAGTATTTCCCAAAGATTTAAAGAAATTTTCCAAACATTGAAGAAAATTTCCGGAAAATTGCAAGAAATTGCCCAAAATTGAAAGACCTTTCCAAACATTGAAGGAAATTGCAGGAAAATTAAGGAAATTGCCCAAAATTGAAAGACATTTGCCAAATATTAATTGAAGATAATTTCAAGAAAATTTAAGAAATTTTACTGAAAATCAAAAGAAAATTACCCCAAATTGAAGATAATTTTTCTAAATTGAACGAGAAATAAGAATATTTCCCAAAACTGAAAGAAATTTCCCAAACATTGAAGGAAAAGAAATTGCACAAAATGAAAAGACATTTCCGAAACGTTGAAGGAAATTTCCCAAAAATTTACTGAAGAAAAAAAATGCCCCAAAATGAAGAAAATTTTCTGAAAATTGAACGAGAATTAAGGAAATTTCCCCAAATTGAAAATAATTACCTAAACATTGAAGTAAATTTCCCGAAAATTAATTAAATTGCCTAAAATTGAAAGATATTTCCCAAACATTAATTGAAGATAATTTCACGAAAATTGAAGAAAATTTACATAAACTGTGACAAAGAATGATCTCATGTTAAAAAATTTATCATAGGAAATATCTCTGGGGGGCCAGGGCCCCTGCCCTCCGCGCCGTGGGGACATACACAATACCATACACACACACACAAACAAAATTGTATCAAAACAAAATTTAATACATATTTTGGACATTCTAATTCAGTAATTGTGCGGAGCTTATCCCTTTCCAGCAGCCTATTATAGTAGGCAGTTAAGCAGTGTAGCAAGTCTAAATATTTGTATTGCATTACCATTGGAAAATATTTATGCAGTAATATTGCACTTTATTTGGATATTGAATACTTTCATGCTCTACATTGTAAAATGTTGTTTGAGGCATATATCTGACAAGGGGAAAAATAAATATCAAATGAAACTGAAATTATCAATAAATTATCTTCACAATGCTGCTTTTATAAAAGCAAAAATTGATGAATGCAGCCTATTCAAACAGGCTTTTTCACATTTTCACAAGTAAAGTGAGCCAATTTGCAAATGATTGATCAGTTGATGTCCTACATCGGTTTCTGTACATTCAGTTTGAATCAGTCCAACAGATTTCAAAACTAATCTGCTAATAGATTACAAATGACTTTCAATTTTTGTCTTGCGAATAATGTATTTAACCATATTAGTGTTTACATGTTGTACAGAGTACATTCTAACAATTATGGAGAGAATTAAAACAATTACATAAGAAAAGTGCAATATTAGATTATTTGTTCAAAATTGTTTGTAAATACCTGTGGTTTTATCTAAAGTACTTACATTGATATGCTCAGTATTTTCATATTGAATTATGAATGAATGAGGTTAATTCCCCCCCCCCTCTAACACTTTTGTCTATATATTATTTCTTTTGTGCATTAATTTGTGGTATTTTCTCCCACTTTGGTTCAAAAACTATCATTTTGTGACTTTGTCTCCCTCCCCTCCCCTCATTTTTGTTTGGTAAATTCATCATGCCTCCTCCCCTAAGAAATATAACCTATCTTTACCCACTGCAGTGGGCACCCATCTGATTGTCGATGAACAATAGTTGATTGACAGACCTATAGTATAGCTAACTTTGTAAGTCCTGGTACCAAGCTCAAAAACATAAAAAGAGCTTTTTTTAACATGAACCATTAAATACGAACTTGTAAAATTAAATAGGTAGGGCATGGTAGAAATATTTCGCTTACTTGAGCAAAGAACAATGCATTATTCTAAATTCCGAATAGGTACAATATGATTACACTTTAGTAGGAGGTTTTATCCAACTGCATTACCAGATACCAGACCATTGGTGAAATTTTGTGCTAGATCACTTTTTTCTGTTCATTCCTCTCAATGGATCTGTTTTTAATATATCCAGTTATAAAGTTCCCTGGACAACATATTAATTTACGTAAAATTTGATTACCAGGGGCCATAATTCTCCTCCAACAACAATTTGTATTTATTGTTTTCCCCTACGCCCTTCCCGGAATTATAACCCTGATTATCAGCACATTTCTTGCAGAGGTTGACAGGGAGAACAACAGACTAATAGGACTGATGAGCTATACACACAACAAAAAACAACACAAACACACACAAAACGAGAAATATGCAAGCATGCAGAATATTGTAAAGATATATTTCAAAATTGGCAACTTTGGTTGTAATTATGGTACTGCATACATATGACAGATTTGGGACAAAGTTAAATACAAACTTGACACCTATCAGTCCGGAAGCATACCTATTAATAGGAACATTTATAACACACGAGATTATTGAAGTCATCAGTGCAGCCATATTGTTTAGATGTTGCGATAAATTGTCATAGTTTCTTATTGATGTACTTGAAATATTGAAAATCATTGTGGCTACTTCAAAATGGCTACTTCGTGCCAAAAAGCCTAGTTCTATTCTATTATTTTAAATATTTCGAACGGCGTAATGAACATATCAAATGGGAGAGGAAAAGTTTTAGACATGATAGTAATGAAGGTATTTTCATGAGTTTTAAGTTTCCCCTAACAAAGATATTTTCCCCAGACGTATTTCAAATTTGTAACATTGCATAAGGCTTTAACGATAGGATAGTAAAAGATCATGGGAAATATTACAAAATGGCGGCTTCCATTAATAGGCATGATCCCAGACTGCCAATAGTTTTTTGAACACTGGTAAAGGGTGCAAAACTGCTTTTAGATGATTGTGTAACTCTTAATTCCATAGGCCGGAACACAACTTTACCCTGCATAGCGATGGGAGAGGGGGAGAATGCAGGAAAGTTACCAACCTGCAGCTCTGGGGCGGCAAATCTCAAAATCTTTAAATTATTTTGCCATTTCGGTGAATTTTTCTATGAGATGTTATTTGTTTGTCATGTTTCAAACTTTTACCCCAACAATAGATATTAGCACAAATTGTGTACTTGCAGGCTTGCAAGGGACTAGCGAGCCTAAATTCACATGCTTTAGAAATCTAGCATGTCAATGGCATTTCGTCTCCAAAATATGCTCACCCCCAGGCCGGCCAATCGACCGATCCTGGACCGGTGCACCGTTGGTCCACGAAGAGGGCCATTAAAACGGGTGGAGCATATAACGTGGTCCAGTCTTTACTTCAAAATTGGGGACCGGTCCTGCACCTGGATCGGTGGAATGATTTTGTCCAGTGCGCCCTCCTTACCCCAGGCACATCGTAGCTTTATGATATATACTGATATAAGGCTATCTAAGTAAAGTATTTATAACTGTCTTACCAGTTAGTGCAGCCATAGGTCAGATGGTAAAATAAATATCTTGTCCCATTTCATAAGATAGTTTATTCTATTCTATATTCACGCATGGCGCTCTGAGATTTTTCCGATGATACTTTTTTTTACCATCGGGTAATGCTTGGTCACGGTTTATGTAAATTTTCTTTAATTTTCGGGATATTTTAATCAATTTTTGGTAAATCACTTTCAATCTTCGTGTTATTTTCTTCAAGTTTCGGGGAATCTCCTTCATTTTTGTGCATTTGTTCTTCGATTTTCGGTAAATTTCCTTCAATTTTCCTTTAATAATTTGGAAATTTTCTTCCATCAATTAATCAATGTTATTTCTATAGCGCCGAAAACCAATAAAATTGCACTAGGGCGCTTAACAGGAACAAGAAACTATAAGGGCCAAAATAAAATACTGCATGCTTTCCATTTCATTCTCTCCAAATCTTGGGTTGGTAGGTAGGAAGAGCAAATTATTCCATTTTTATAATCGATAGCTTTCCTACTTGAAGACATTCCTTGTAGGTTCATATGTATTCCTAAAAAAATTCCTTTTTCTGTTAGTGTTAATGATGGATTCTTATTGTTTTGCATTGCTGTGGCATGAACATCTTTCTTGATGGATATCTGCATACAATAAATTTCATTATAATAATTATTATCATTATTAAAGATAAAGGAGAACAAAACAGTTTAACTTGGATGGCATCATTTAAATGGGACATCAAGGCAAGTGTTCTAGCCAGATATCAGTGGGGTCGCCAGAACATACTTATTGGGCAAAAATGAAATTGTTCGTACAAGTCTGTACCGGCGGTACTGCGGACGTGAAGCGTGCATTACAACAGCATGGAGTTCCAGGGTCCCACTTAAGGGCCCATGGTGGGGTCCAGTGGTGAAGTCCTGTTTGGGGCCAGGGGCAAAGCCCCCTGAACCCTAAATTTTACTAAGATTTTAAAACATATTTTTACTCAAGTTTTTTTTATTGTCAGCACTTTTATTTAACAGTCAGTCAGCAAACAGAAACATGCATATGTTAT
>JAIGNY010000171.1:0-2500 GCA_020152595.1 Chiridota heheva | reverse complement strand
TTGCCATCCTCTCATCTACTGACCAGATTCTAAACAATTCTACCCCTCTCCCTTTCAGTCATCACCCCATCTCAAATCCTCTCTCCATTATGCCTTAGTTCTCTATTTCCCTTCTGGTATTACTTTTATTTTAAAACCAGAAAACAACCCCCTTTAAAAACAATCACCGTGTTACAAGAAAGATCGTACATTATTAATTAGCAAACCAATTGTGGGTCTACAAACAGACTACGAATTTACATAAGCTGAAGTTCAGCTACTTTGTTGGATATAGGCCTTAATTAAAACAAACAATTACTGTAGAGTCTGAATTTTTCTTTAAACTTTTGTTTAAAAAAGTGAGATATACGGAGGAAAGTCTACATCACATTCTGTATTTACACCTAACTACAGTTGATTTAAAGTTTGCAGTAACAAAATGGCTGACATTGCTTGTGTAAATGTTACCATTGTTAGACATGTAGGCCTACTTTTAGGGTACTGTACAATGTCGGTCACTAATTAAATGTAGTTAAGAGCCATCAATACTAGACTACACTAAGTTGTCTTTTATGATTATTTTGAACTTGATGTTCTCGTGGATTGATTGCCACTTATGTAGACAAGTTGTTAGTCTGCTACTAAGACTTCTCAGTAACTGAGCCACTCTCCTTTCAGTAGATGTGGTAGCATTGAAAAAAGTTATCTGTAGGCCCCAACGATTAACCCAAAGTCAGGAATTTGCCTGATAAAGAGTCACTCTTGTAATTAGGTTTAGCAACTCTGGAAGTTAAAAGATGAAGTGCTAACCTAATTGAAACATTCATAATTTAAAGTCAGAAGCTATACAATGTTGACACGTACTCTAAATAAAGTGACAAAATCTATTTCACAAGAAGAGCAACATGGTCAACTCAATATAAGGAAATGCACTTTCTCACACCATGTGATACATGACTTGAATAATCTACATGGACATGTACCATATGTGGCGATAATAGCCCAAACAACCAATGATTAAAAAACCCAATTGGACTGGCATTCCCAACATGCCCAATTAAGGATTTATTAATTAATCTGGATTTGGAACTGGGAACAAGAAACATATACAGATACCAAGATAGACTGGGGTCAATAGGCAACCATTCGCCTTCAATCACAGTCTGACAGTTTGAGTTCCCGTCATCTGAGATTAATTCAAATCAACTAAAAATGTACATGCATTTGGAAAGGTTGACAAAAAGATTAAGAACTTCAGGTGAGTCTGGACTTAGTGGTAGTCAGATAGGTCCAGATGGAGGGTAGGAGAGGTTTGTGGTGAAGGGGGTGAGGGAGGACCATAAGAAGGTGGCAAGACTTAATATTAAGTTGGCGGAGGTCAGGTTTAATGTATTGGGTGAACGGTTTTTGTCCATTTTAGAGAAAGTAATCAACCCTGCTTAAAAGTTTAAAAGAAGGTGTCAATGTGAACTATGTCAACTTTAGGTTTATATATATATATATTGCAGAATAAATGTTCCTTAATGAATAAAACATATTAACAAATAGGCTTCATTCCATTAAGCCACTAATAAATTTCACTATAACAATGCTGTTGCGCATTCCAGTATTAACGCATAGCCTGATTTTAAAGAAGAAGTTAAATGGACACACGGAGACAGCATTTATTAGCTAATTGCTTTAAAATCTATTAAAATCATTGTAGAAGAAAAACAATGACATCAAAGTCGGTTATGCGTAGACCAGTTTACAGGGATTTTAAATCTTGGGCATCAATTTGCATATTTCATGCAAATTTTGTATTACAGGGCTACCTTGGTATTTTCTTTTGAAAATTCTTTGCTTTTAAAACGTCTATTTTAATTCTATGAAGTGGTGCAGCAAATTCTGACCCAAAGTGTTAGAGTCTTTAATCATGCCCTCAATAACATTCTAGCAGGAAGAGACTTTCCCATCAATTACAGTAACTGAGATTTTAAAAAGAAGTCTAAAGAATATATACAGATTTTGAGCTGTCCATCTGGTAATACACTATATCAGGCTTGTTCATGAATCTAAAATGATACTGCAAGGTTTGTGTTTGCATACTGGGAAAGAAAATCACCGAAAATCCCAAACTTGAACCAATAGTATTAAAAAATTATTGTTGTCATTTTACTTACTAATTTATTTCCTTTTTTCGGATGAACAAAATCGTTATAAATCATTTTATGCGAGGGCGCCAGATTTGGATTGCCCTATAGCTACTGTGCTGATGGTAGGGCCTGACTATTTGCAGCATCACCAATCCGGTCTAGCTGCTCACGTGACTGCTGATGAATATGAGAGTGGATTTTAAATATGCATGTTATAGTACTTACAATCAGATAGTGCTAAAATAGCAGCTAATAGATTAATAAAAACTTCAATGTAGATAAATGTGTTTTAATATGGAGCAAAAGGTAAGAAGAAAATAATATAAACATGATAACAACTAATTAAAGAAAGTATTACAAGTTATTGGGTGAGGTATACATTGTTT
>JAIGNY010000170.1:17500-163595 GCA_020152595.1 Chiridota heheva | reverse complement strand
AAGGGTCCAAAAACATTAAAAACTATGTTTGCAATTTCTTGATAAAACCTGCTTGCAAAAATGTCATGGCAAATAAGCCAAAAATTTGGGAGAAAAAAATACATTAATTTATCAGTCCTTCCAAAATGTTACCTAAAATTTGAGTTTGCCTTCTGCCCTGAAATTCTCTATGAAACAATGACAATCACTGTAAAAAAAAAAAAAGGAGTTCCCTCGAGAACAGTTTTTCACCTTAAGGGTATGAAAACAGCTGTTACATTTGTTTGACAAAATTACTTGACATAATTTTCAAATGCACACCCTCAGCTATGTAACTGGCAAAGACAAAATTTACCTGGCAAAACCACTTTTGAATTTATATTCCTCAAAGACTTGGAACAATCAATTAATGGACGCTGACATTTTCCGTCTTCATATACAGAGTTAAATTATCAAATTTCCCAGTTCTGTATAAAGGTATCAAAAATATTCCCACGAAAATTTGTGACAGAAATAATACTATATAGCAAAAACACCTTTATAAATTTTCTCCCAAATCCTTATGCTTTACCACACATTCCTTCTCTTTTGCAATTTCATACTATTCATTGCACAATTACGTGAGGGAGCTAATCCTTATGCTTTACTTTCACACACTCCTTTCTTTTGCAAATTGCATGTACTATTCATTGCACAATTACGTGGAGGGGGAGAGGGAGGGGGAGATAGTTCGTAGAACAGTCAATATTACAACTCCCTGCTTAGAGCAATGAATTTGAAACATTGTGGTTTAAACTAGAAATTATTTACTACATATACTGTTGCTTCTCAATAAATTCCAACAAAAGAAATGTATGAAAAAACCACATTTATTTCTGAGAATTCCGAAGTTATAACCATGGAACCGTGGCTTTTCCCAGGTCATCAGTTCATACATTCTGCTGTGTAAATAAAATATTGATTTCACATGATATTTGGGAACAGATGCAACAGCTGTAGATACATACGTAGGGGAGGAGGGAGGGAGAAGAGGGGAGGGGAGGGGGGAAATGGGAAATACGAATAGTTGTTACATCTGTTCATTTCATCCCTTCAAAAATTTGCTAATTCCAGAAGGAACAAAATCAAACTTCAACTGCTGAAGATAAATTCAAGCAATCAGAAATGCTTGTCACAAAAACAAAGCAAAAACCCATGTTCAACTTTCAGTAATCTCATAAAGAAAGAAAAAATGATAAGAATTTTGAAGATAAGAGCAGCTTTTACATAAAAAATATGTACCCTTCATACAGTTTGATAAGACGTAAAACCAAAATTATTGCTACACGGAAATCTAAGATATTGCTCCCCCAAACTACGAATACAATAACTGCACTGAAATAAGATTGTTGCTTCACCAGAAATTCCACCAGGTGTTGTCACGTGAATAAATATTGACTTTTGTACCATTTTCCAGAAGGTGAATGAGGCACTTTATTTTTGCCCGTCATGTAACTCTTTCAAATGTGTGATATAGCATCCACAGCGGATAAAACCAAATTAATCTTCTTGACAAACAAAGCTCAGCTGAAGTGTGACACCTGTCGCTGATTTATTACTTGATACCTTCATTGAAATCAACAAATGTTCATCTTAGTCAAACATGTGAGGACTTCAAGAAGGTAAAATCACTTTAGGGCTTTCACTTGTCAGGTTTGAGCAGCAAAAACTTCTACAATGAATTGAAATAAGCTAGCAGGACAAATTCAGAAGAAGTCTGTTATCTGTTATTGAAAGTTTCGATATCATTCCTCAGTAATGGCATAGCCAACTCAAAATGGTAGGGGGTCCGACTGTAATTTTTTATTTAAAAGTCCAAAACGTCCCTGAACATTGATAAACTTGTTTTAAAAAGTGCGTGGTCCACTTTCTTCCTCCCACCTCAACCCAGTTCACCACTGTCCTCGGTGAATCCTCTTGACTGAAGAAAGGTTGGAGCATATCCAAATGTAACAACCTAATCAGTTTGTATGATATTACCCAAGTACTCTTTGAAACAAGGCTAAATTAAAAATTCAATTTCTTTCAGGGAATCTTAGTTAATCATCTGAGGACAAATTACATCAGTTCCTGTGCTACAAACTCCCACAAAGGCAGACATCCCTGATTAAGTGGTGCACCAGCTGAGAGTCAATGACTTCTGAATGACATCAATCCATTGCAGGTTCACCCTTTGACACTGGCATTCATTTACAGCTGAGTACACTGAACAAGTTTTTTGGGTTTTTGCTCAAGAACGCAAAGCAACACTCATGTCATCTAAGGACAGTAACATTACTTACAGTTACATCTTGTTTAAACAATACATGCAACTATTTAAACAAAAAACAAAAAGAACAAACGCACACCACTTAGTTGACTGGCAAGATGTCCCAAAAGCCCTGTTATTTGCTCACGCTTTGGTCGTGGAGGTTCATGTATCACCGCTATATCCGATCTGTGAAGAGAAAAAAACGCAAATAAGTCCTACAACTACCACGATAATTTAATTCAAAGACGATTATAGCTATCGGGTCAACTTGAATTTTAGAGAATTAGGACTGTTAATAACTCTTCAAGCACGCCTTTACAGTACACCTTTCATCAGTGCATCTTATCAGTGCCTTTTTATCAGTACGCCTTTTATCAGCACGCTTTTATCAGTACGCCTTTATCAGTACGCTTTATCAGTACGCCTTTAGCAGTACGCTTTATCAGCACGCCTTTATCAGTATCGCCTTTATCGGTACACTTTATCAGTACTTTTATCAGTACGCTTTTATCAGTTTGCCCTTTATCAGTATGCCCTTTTACCATATGCCTTTATCAGTGTGCTCTATCAGCACGCCTTTTACCAGTACGCCTTTACCAGTACACCTTTATCAGTAGGACTATTTATCATTCATGTTCCTACTATCGCTTATTCCACCAAAATGCAAAGGACTTGTTCTTTAATTTCAACACCAATTGGTCTTCCATTTTTCAAATGCCTTTCTCCTGTATCTCTGATAGTGGCCATTAAATTCAGTTTTCTGCATCGTATCCTTTATACCAACAAGCACTATTTACTATGAACAAAGCTGATAAGCCTTTAGGTACTTCCTGCAGTCAAAGAAGAATCACTCGAGCAATAGTTTTGGGATTTCAGCGACTTCTTCATGTTGAACAGAGATTTTATGTGGACAGTTTTTCTTTGCCAAAAGTAAATATTCTTTGGTTATAAACTTCATGCTACACCCTTACAACTTTCTCTTTAGCATCTTAAGCACTACACCTATCACTGTAAGCTGTGACCTCTTACCTCAGGTGATTGAATTTCTCACAAGACGCTTAAATTTTCTTTTTGCACATTGAAAACATTTGATACAAGATACACCTAAGATAAGCTACAACAAACTCTTTTGAATATATTAACTACTGCCCAGCAATGTTCAAATATTTATTCCTTTCTATACATTTTTACATTTCTATAACATTGTTTGTCGATGATGTAGCATCTAATTTTGCTGTTTATTGTTGTTATGATTTGAGAAAAGATGTTTCTAAAGATTATTAATGTGATTGATTTAGAAAAATAAAGTAAATAAACAACAGAAAAATAAACTTGATTTTTAAAGATGCTAGCCTCATCTTTTGGGAGTAACTGACTGTTTAATTATTAATCTTTGTTATTAATTATTGATCAAGGGCAGGTGTCAAATGGATTTTTAAGGTTTATGGGATCCTGGTAGAAGATAGGGTTCCTTAGAAGGATAAGAAAATTGGGGTAGGTTGGTTCTTGGTCGAATATGAGTTCTTGTTAAAAGTAGCAGGCCTTGTTGAAAGTAGCTGGTCCTTGTTGAAAGTAGTAGGTTTGTTGAAAGTAGTAGGCTTTGTTGAAAGTAGCGGTCCTTGTTGAAAGTAGCGTCCTTGTTAAAAGTAGCGGTCCTTGTTAGAGAAATAGCGAGCTTTGTTAAAAAGTAGCGTCCTTGTTGAAAGTAGCGGTCCTTGTTGAAAGTAGCAGTCCTTGTTAAAAGTAGCAGGCCTTGTTGAAAGTAGCAAGCTTTGTTGAAAGTAGCGAAGGTCCTTGTTGAAAGTAGCAGTCCTTGTTAAAAGTAGCAATCCTGATGAAAGTAGCAGTCCTTCTTAAAAGTAGCAGTCCTTCTTAAAAGTAGCTGGCTTTGTTGAAAGAAGGTCCTTGTTGGAAAAAGTAGCGGTCCTTGTTGAAAGTAGCGGTCTTTGTTGAAAGTAGCTGTCCTTGTTGACAGTAGCGCCCTTGTTGATAGTAGCATTCCTTGTTGAAAGTAGCAATCCTCCTTGAAAGTAGGGTCCTTCTTGAAAGTAGCAGTCCTTCTTAAAAGTAGTGGTCCTTGTTGTGGGATGCAGGGACCTTGTTGGAAAGAGATCCTTATCATGGGCGCTGGGACTATTTGGGACAGGGCCCTGAATAAAAGAGATGGGGCCCTTGTTAGGGGAGATTTGGTCTTTGTTAGGGGAGATTGAGTCTATATCGAAAGAAATGGAGTCTGTGCTGGAAGCAGGTAAAAATGGCCTTTTTGAAGAGATGGGGTCCTTGAGGTTTCTGATGGGTTCTTTTTCATGGAAATAGGTCCTGATAAAGGAAATCGCCTTTGTTGAGATTCTAACAGGAAGAAATGGGTGAGAGTCTTTGCTGTTTGTTTGATGAGGGCTTAACGGCACCACGACAACGAAGGTCAAATTGTGCCTGAGAGGTCATATTATTCTAGAGGTAGGAAGAAAAGGAAACAGGGGAGAATGAGAGAAATTCAAGAACAAAAAGTCAGAAAGCTGTGATCGAGAGGGGAGGTGCATGGGTAAAACAAAACAAAGTAGAGAGGGGGTGGAAGAGGAGAATTAAATATGGTTGTAGGGGAAGCATGATGAAGGACAGAGATAATTTTATCCGGAGGTTTTTCTAGAAGATCTCAGCAATTGAGTTGTGGGGAGCAAGGGAAGCTCTGGAAAGGTTGTACAGGGGCAAGCAAGGAGAACGTGATGGATTGTGAGGGTGTAGTGGCAATTGGGAGTGAGAGAAAAAAGAGGGGGGGAAGAAGGGAAGCAATTTGTAGCCTTAATGAAAAAAACAAACAAATACCATACAATAACAAAAGTACATTTTTAGATGATACTTACAGCTCAATTCTGCTGACCTCCACGCCCAACTCTGCGTGCTGAATTCATCTCCTCTGCATATAAGTGCAAATGTAAGATCTTTCGTTATCGATGTCGCTTTTTGCCTTGGAGCAAAGCAGGTTCATCATGACCGACTGGCCTAAGATGCGACCGAATGGTTGAGATCTTGTATGCTTGCAACGGACAAAATTGGCGCCTGTTATTCGAAGTAGACTGTGGCTCCTACGCTGATGGCTGTTCCATCTGTAGTCACGAACTATGAAGAAAATATTGGATATAGTTTTATCAACACAAAAAATAGAAATGAATATAAAAATGAGATTTACAATCATGACATCACACTGGTCACTTTTCAACGCGCTAATGAAACCTTTGAAATGTAAACAGAATAGATATCAACATGATTTTTCATCATTTTTTTTCTTTCTGTAATAGTCCTCTATCGCATACATAAAAATACATGGGAATTCTCCTTGACAGGGATCTTGGTCTAAAATCAAAGGTATCTGGTTTTGCTAAATCACGGAATATTAAAGGATAAGTCAGTGGTCACAAATCTATCTTATATGAACAAGGACTTTAAAAGAAACAAAATAGTGCAGAAATCATTCAAAAATCTTATTCCATTAAGGAGATACCAAAGTTTAAATTTTGGTATCATTTCTGTAGAAACGACTGAAATCAGACTAGTTGTGATGTCATAGCCTTGATTCCTCAGTCATTGTGTATTCTATCATATTTTGTCCTTGATTTTGAGGCTTAAAACCATGGTATATGTCAGAAAAGTAGTAAAACTGAATCTAATAAGGGCATTTATAATGTACCACATAAAGAAATTTAGGGGGAAATAATTTAAATCGTAAATAGATTAAATAAACTTTCTTTAAGATACATTAACAATTGTTTAAAATGTGAGGATGAGGACACAAACTTTTCATAGTAGACCTACTACACCAGTCATTTCTACACAGATAAGACAGAGATGAAACTTGAATATCTCCTTAAAGGAATAAGATATTTGAATGCTTTCTTCACCATTTTGTTTCTCTTTAAGTCCTCTTTCACATAAGATGGACATGTTTGACCACTGAACTAATTCTTTTAAGGCCTATGGACATCTAGCAGATTTTAGATGTTTGAAAGAACATGTAATTCTGAGTAGAATAGTTTCTAAAATTTGTGAAAAGCTTATTTAGTTTTCAAGTTATGACTAAACAAAGTTTCATGATTTGTTAATTTTTCTGGAATTTGTGATATACTTAAAGGAACACATCTCAAATCTTTATATAATTCTTTAAATTCTGTTCTTTAAATTCAGCTTCTTG
The DNA here is from genome assembly GCA_020152595.1 of Chiridota heheva. Taxonomy (NCBI): domain Eukaryota; kingdom Metazoa; phylum Echinodermata; class Holothuroidea; order Apodida; family Chiridotidae; genus Chiridota; species Chiridota heheva. The sequence continues at coordinate 157,140 of JAIGNY010000170.1, read as the reverse complement.
TGAATTTCAGAATGTCTTTTCTAGATACATGATGATTTGGGGTGTGACAAAGTTCCATAAAATTTTGCCCGAAATCCTGGCAATTCTATATTTCAGGCAACATTGACAGAGGAATGAAAAAAAAAAAAAGGTTTGACAAAAGGTTATAAAGGATCCTTCCCCCATTGATGTCACATATTATTGCACAATATGAAAATTAAAAATGCTACAAATTGGTCAATTTTCAACCAATTTTAAAGGAATATTTGGCTGTTTTAGATCATATTTCAAACCAATTAAGCCCATGTTGCCTCTAGATGCCCATAGTCCTTTAAATAACAGGTTTCAATTTTGATGCAGCTGTCATTGAAAGATGAATTAAGCAAACATAACACATGATTAAGGTTGATTTAATATCCGTATTGTAACCTGCAAGGAAAGTGCATTAGAATATTCTAGAGACTCCAGAATAATATATCAACCGCGTACTCCTTTAAGAGCTAGGTGACTGACTACTCACCTGTTGAGGGGCACATTGAACGCTCTCCACCTCATGTCCACTTTTTCCATTGATCGATAATGGGAATGATCAGGATCATACCTGATGGCAAAAGATATCATCTTGTTGTAACAATCATATTTTTCATCGATAAAATGTTTAGAAACATTCAACTGCTGGGTTGTTGTCAGCGATTTCAATCATATTGATATATTTTGTCCTTTTTAGTATTTGAGGATTTGGAGCTGGTGGCCAAAAAGTGATGGCTAATTTAACCCTTACCTATCACGCTGAAATATTATCGCTGCCACACCACCTTTTCACACCACCTTTTCTAAAAACAAAATTGGAACTTTGCAAAGTCCTATGGAGTAATCTTGGTATTATTTTATTTTAAAGCACTGGGATATTTCTTTCACAAAATGTAACTTTTTTATAGGGGTCATATTACAGAATTTTGAGAAAAATTTGCTTGAAAAGGGGTAAACTAAAAATTGCTAAAAATGTTTTTTTTTATCTTAAATCTTAGACAATAATTTCAAGATCATATTTTTGCTTCAAAATCAAACATGCAAATCCTAAGACATAATATTATTGATTTCTGGTCCAATTTTTATAATCCCTGCCTGCATTCTTTTGTTTTGGAGAAATTTCTGCAAAATTTAATGAATATCTGCCATTTTTGACCCGATGTTTTTCTTCATAAAATCGTGTACCAAAACCGTACATCACACATGCTTCGTTGAACCGCCTTTCGAAAGTGCTTGCAATTTCCTTTCATTTAATATAAAACAGGCATACCCCCCTCTACTTGGACCCTTCCCTATAATAAATCAATTTCCCCATAAATATTTTCAATAATCCTGTGGTGTAGTGGATATGAACGTGAGCGCACCAGGTTCGAGTCTCACCGTGACTACGGCGTTATAATTTTTCTGCTGCAGTTTTCAGGGGTCATTTGACTAAAATAAAACCATTTTTAGTGTTTTTTCACCTTTCCTTTCTTTCTAAAAATTATAGATTAACATCAATGGAAAGGAAATTTGATAACAAATCTATATATGTAACACAAATCTCTGTTTTCAATACTGGCAAGAAGTTATACTTGTGCAAAGATTGGTCATTTGTTGACCAAATTCAGCCAAAAATTGCTTAATTTGCATATTTGTCCAAAATTTCCTAATTTGGCTTTCATTACTCAAAAAAAAAATATCTCAGCTTCCATTGCAATCAAACTTGTAAGAAAGAAAATGAAAGGAATGTTGTCAAAAATGCATATGAAAAAAAAGTTTCAAAGCCCTCTTAGAGTAAGAGTTAACTTGAGTCTCATAATAAATTGAAAACCTTTTTTGCACTCAGCGGCACGGAATATGATAAACTTTACTATATCCCAATCCAAGTACTCAAAATTTGTACATGTTTTCTTATTGACTTTTTAGAATTTGTTTGCCTGGGTGAACATTTCTATAAAACAGACCATGTGATGTGTGATGGGACTTCTATTGGGTAAAATATACAAAAATTGAAAAACCCTGACACCCGCACTTTTTTGGTGCCAGCTGCTATAAACAATGTGGTTTGATGAATTTTGTGTAAAACTTAACAAATATTACATTTATGTTTCAAACTCTGGAGGTGCTTACTTTATCTTATTTTTCATATTCCAAAACAAAGGTGACGGATGTTTAGTAAAGGAATAAAAGAGGAAGTGGTAACAATCATGAAGGGGAGTTATTTACTCTTGGTGGTAAAATATATTACAAATAACTCTTTTTTTTAATATATATATATATATACAGTATATATATATATATATATATACAGTATATATATATATATATATATATATATATATATATATATATATATATATATATATATATATATATATATATATATATATATATATATATATATATATATTGGCATGTTTAAAACCTGGGTGAGGAAAGGGAAATAACCATTGTAATACAAAGTTTAATCATGACTAGCAACCAATTATCATCCCTAGCTAGAATAGGGGATTTGAAGGTTCATAATCAGTTAGGCAGGTAAGGCCAACCCCACCCACTACCCTTCTTGCTTGGTCAGCATTATATTAGAATGCTAAGGAGTATATTCCCATGCATTAACTATAAATGACCTCATAGAATATACTTATGAATAATGTGTCAAAGTGTCTGTCTCAGTAATTCTGCCATCACATTTCTTGACACTCACAATAAGCAGTTCAACAGGCAGGGGCATCATATCAGACACTTCTATCACCTCCATTCCACCTCACCATCTGGTATTCTGAACTTTCTGTGTATCTTAATGCATACTGAATATGAACACTTCTTCACTTTCTGCATGTATTGCAAGTTTTCAGTGACACACTACAAAATTTCTATATCAGTATTGAGGAGATTTTTACAAACGGCATAAAAATCAAATAATAAATGCTTATTTATTTGGACTCACCTGGCCCTTTTGGTTTCTGTAACCTGCCTAATCTGAATACCACCACTCTTTCGAACTGCTGTACAAACTATCAAAATAATACAAAGAATATATCATAAATAACAACAGTAATTACATATCAACAACTACAAAAAAGCTGAAGCAACACAGAGCATTTTAAAGCTCTTCATAAATCATATTCATCAGAATGACATACCAAAAAAATTGCTTGACCTGTGTCAACTGGTAAATCTGTTGAACCGTGTCAACCAGTAAATCTGATACATAATACAGACCTCTGTGGTGTAGTGGTTAGTGCTTTGTCCTCTCACCCGCACACACGCACGCCCTGGGTTCAAATCCCAATGGGTCTGCAACCAGTTAGTTCACAACTGGTTATCAAAGGCTGTGGCCATCTTGATATAATGTCCAGCACTGGATGCTTTCAGGACATTAAACCTTGCTATGCTATGCTATGCTATAATAGTGATACTACTTTCGAGACGTTAAACCTTGCTATGCTATGCTATAATAGTAATATTACTTTCGTAGCAGTTGATGATTGGCTGTTCCATGACCAATCAGAAAGTTTGGATTGCACTGAATATTTTACCTCCATTTTAACACGATAACTGACCTTTGTTTGAGCAAATACAATGACTAAGACAAGAGGCAGAAAATCATTCGACTTTGAGCCTAAAACTGCAGCATTCATCACATCCTAAGCATTAATCACATCCTAAGCATTCATCACATCCTAAGCATTCATCACATCCTAAGCATTCATCACATCCTAAGCATTCATCACATCCTAAGCATTCATCACATCCTAAGCATTCATCACATCCTAAGCATTCATCACATCCTAAGCATTCATCACATCCTAAGCATTCATCACATCCTAAGCATGCATCACATCCTAAGCATGCATCACATCCTAAGCATTCATCACATCCTAAGCATTCATTACATCCTAAGCATTCATCACATCCTAAGCATTCATCACATCCTAAGCATTCATCACATCCTAAGTGCCTTCTTTCATATTTTGCCAAATGTGTATGTTTGCCTTTCATGCATTCACCCTTGTGTGCAATTTTCACTATGTTGGTGTGTCTCTATGTGTCAATTTTGCATTCCATTAATTACCAAAATTGCACTAGAAACTCCCAAGCCGTTCTGAGAGGCATGATTCGTTTTATCAGGTTTTACTGGTACCAAAAAGATACCAATTATCTGCAAAGTATATTTGCAAACATAATAGAAACTACTGAATTTTATACCAATTTTATTCAAATTATCCACTTTAAATTTTGTTGTTGTGACATAACAGTTTATTATAATCACTATTGTGAAGGCATATGGATGGCAATGTAAGGCAAATTCAGCATATTATAAATTATATAATAATTTAATACTAGTTAAATATAGTACCCTTTTATTCAACCCTAGTCAAATATAGTACCTTATAATTTCAACCTAGTTAAATATAGTACTTTATATTAAATCCTATATAGTATCCTTATATCCAACCCTAGTTATATATAGTACCCTTTATAATCAACCATTGTTAAATATAGTACCCTTATATTCAACCCTAGTCAATTATAGTGCCCTGATATTCAATTCTATATAGTACCCTTTCTAATTAAATTTAGTGCACTTATATTAAACCCTATTTAAATATAGTACCTATATTCAACCCTTGTTAAATATAGTGCCATTATAATTTCAACCCTAGTTAAATATAGTACCCTTTATATTCAATCCTATATAGTACCCTTTATATTGAATCATATATATATAGTGCCTATATTCAACCATAGTTAAATATAGTACCCTATATTCAACCCCAGTTAAATATAGTACCCTTTATATTCAACCCTAGGTAAATATAGTACCCTTTTTATAATTTCATCCCTATTTAAATATAGTACCATATATTCAACCCTAGTTAAATATTGTACCCTTTTATATTCAAGCATAGTTAAATATAGTACCCTTATATTCAACCCTGGTTAAATATAGTACCCTTATATTCAATCCTATTTGGTACCCATATATTTAACCCTAGTTAAATATAATACCCTTATAATTTCAACCTAGTTAAATATAGTACCCATATATTCAATCCTATATAGTACCCTTATATTCAACCCTAGTTATATATAGTACCCTTTATATTCAACCCTTGTTGAATATAGTACCCTTATATTCAATCCTATATAGTACCCTTTATATTCAACCCTTGTTAAATATAGTACCCTTTATATTCAACCTTAGTTAACTATAGTAGCCTTATATTCAATCCTAGTTATTTATAGTACCTTATATTCAATCCTATATAGTACCTTATATTCAACCTAGTTAAACATAGTACCATTTAGATTCAACCTAGTTAAATATAGTACCCATATTCAATCCTATATACTCTAGTACCCTTATATTCAACCTAGGTAATATAGTACCGTTGCATTCAACAAACCTCTGTGGCAGTAGAGCTGTGACCGTTTAGCGTGTACACACTACACGCTCGCAAATCTTGTAAACGTTTTCCAAATACTTCATTGCGAGTAATTGTTTTTCATACATCATAGTGTCTTGCCGTTGAAAATCAATATTCATGATTCAAATCACACACACATTCGGCTGACAAAATTCCAATCACTGACTTTTTACAAACTGTAAACCCGATTAGCATAATCCTTTTTAATGTGCGAATCACAAATGCGCAGTAATCACCAATGAATGGGGAAATTATGCACTTTGATTTCGCCGAAATCTGAGTAATCTAACTTGTAAAATGCACCGCCAATGTGCAGCAGTGAACAGTGAAACTAACAATAGGCCTAACGTTAGGCCATAAGGCTTTAAATCCCATGCAATCAAGGCCCATTTTACAAGCTGTTAAACTGACCAAAAAACACTTGAAAAATACTTGAATCGTGACAATCAGTAGATTTACATGTTAATATTACCTGATGAGTCAAATAAATTTTGCAAGAAAGAACAAATAATGCATAATAAACAAACAGAAAAATGTTTTAACAGAGCTGAAATTCTGCATGCGTCGCACAGATGGCAGCCATTTTTTCGAGAGGACTGATATTTCAGAACTTCCTGGTGGTGGTGGCATAGTTTTGAAATGTTTTACAGCGAGGTATATCATAGGCCTAGTATGCAAGATTTTCACAGAAAAACTTTAAAAGCCGTAGTGAATAGGACAACAAATTTCTGATGTTGAGTTTAAATGACATTGAAAGGAAGTTATCTGTTCTTTCTAAACTGAATTTCCATTCATATTTTCCATAAAAATGATGATTTATACTGTAGAAGTAAACCTTTTTACGATTTGGAAAGCAAAACTCAGCGTCTATTTGGGCAATGGAGTCAGTACTTTTGCCATACTGGTTGCGCAGTTTTTTTATTCACTGTAGTTTTGGAGCAATTTTGGTGTATTTCCAAACATTACGGTACTAAACGCGTGTACATGATACACGCTTGCTCTTTTTGGCGTGTACACATTTACTAAAATCCCTAAACGTTAACAGCTCTATGTGGCAGTGCAGTGCAGTAAATGCTCAGTCTATCAAGCTAGCATCCCCAGGTTTAAATTCCAATACATACCTTTCCCATTATTTTTCTTTTTTCAGGGAGAGTTCTACAATTCAAATAAAACTTTGACAATTAAATGAAAGAGTAGACTCATGACAAATTATTTGAAATAAGGAAATCATTCAAGCTATTTAACCAGTGTGTTGAGCACTACATCATTGGTTGGGAATTGCCTAAGTTGTCTTCACTATTCTTTTTCTTCAACTTCAAAATGCAATTGACATGATTGAGATACTAAAACTTATTTAAGTAAAGAGAACGAACCATACCTTAATTGATAGCCAGCCAGAAATAGGAAAGTCAGAAACAGAATCAGGTAGCTGATTAAAACTAAAAGTTGGTGCAGAGCGTGGTGATTAGTGGGGGGTTGTAAGCTGCAAGATCAAAATATGTACAATCCTATATCATAACAATTATATTTCACTTATTTACAATCAAAACAAAATATTAGAATACAGAAAAAGAATTATCTTAAAGGTCATTTAGCAATTCCTACATGACTGAAATTACTTAAAATCACAGCACAATTAGTTTTTTTTTAATTTGAAAATTGCACTTTTTAGTACATGATGAATAACTCTGGCTATAAATTTTCAGTCCAATGAATCCAAACTTACCAGTGTTTACAACTCACTGATGAAAACATCCTTTTAAAAGTCAAATGAATCCTTAGCCCCACATTATATGCATGACTTGGCCTGCAGTAACCAAAACCACAATACCTGGCTCTTCACAATAAGTTTCATTGTGTGCATGTAGATGATTAGGAGTGTACTTACTGATGCGTAAAATCACTGAACTATCTGTGGTGGGTTTCTTAATTGCTTCTAGCAGAATCTAAAAGTCATACCTGCGAAATGGAGGTTCTTGCGGGTGAAAAGACTGAAAATTTGTAGCGAGGATTGGGCGTAATGAGATTTTGATGGGAATTTTTTGTATTTCCACGAATTGTAAATCGCTTTTTAATCAATTTAGCCAATATAATGTTGCCTCCATACAACCATATAAACCTTACACTAAATTGCAAACAAAAGATACATTAAGGAGATCATATTTATGTAATGGAGTCATATTTGAACAGTTGGAGGAATTCAGTAATAAAGGAATTTAGAATAACAGTGATCAGGTCAAATTAAAAATTAAAGTTTATATTCTTATAAAAATATTACAAAAATTATTGAATGTGCTTATATTCTACATAAGCACACTAGTGTTACCTTTCATAGAGAAAAGCATCATACTGTAGAGAAACAAAGATTGAACAAATAGCGATTGTAGCACATGTACTAACCACTACATTACGATCATAAAGCCGCATTAAAAATGTGTCCCAAACACACAACCATTAACATAAATTTGGTCGGGTGATCATATTTCGTACCCCCTGCTTCCAAGTTGCACTACTTGCTTACTCACCCATTAAATTACACCATAAAGTTTCCAAGCTCACGACGCAATTCGCATCGTAAACAAACTTCTCTTATTACATGTATTCATACGCCATGAGTTGACCTTCTGGACAACAGGCCAGGCTTATTGCACAAACATTCTTTCCATTTCAAATTAATTTACCTCTCCTTTATTTATGATAATGACCAGAGGTAGATAAACTCGTTGTTTAGAAAATAGAATCAGTAAGAAATAACCAATATTGAATGTCTTTGTTTCAAATTATTACAATTCATTTTGGCCTACATTTTCTTGTGCGGTTCATGAATCGAGTAAATCAGTGTTTACACATACAAATATGTTACTGTTCAGTAAAGTTTCTTGATAGTTAAATTGAGACAAACTTTCTAAGGTACATGTGCGCAAATCGTCCATGAGATGGTGGAATAATTTCTCTCTGAGGGAAGTTTGGGAAAGAATTAAATGGCTAATAATTTAAGATTAAAAAAATACAAAGTCTGAACAAGATATTCCGCAGGTGGGAGCCAGCAAAAATATTGAAACTAACTGGTCCTCGATGTCGATTCCGTCAATTTGCAAGATACTGATAATATGGCAATGTTTGAAAGAATAATACAGTATTGATGGGATCCGAGGGATAGGGGCCATGGGCTGGGGTGTCGAAAGGAACTCAGACAAGGGGGAGGGGGAAAGGGGAGGCAGTAATTGAAGGGCATTTTTATTTTTATTAAAGGGAAACTTTTATCAGTTTTCGGAAAAGTGAGGGAATGCCCTCCTAGTCCCCGGTTCCTACACATAGACCTATGGTTTGAGCGTAGGCTGGATTTGGGAAGCAAGGAGCATTTGCCCCACCCCTACTTTTTTCCAAATGTATACTGTTGTATGGTGATTATTTTATTGCATCTTATCATGATTTTGTGACCGCACCTCCCCCACAAAAAAACAACACACACACACCTCTGATTCCACCCCCACAAATTCTGGATGGGCAAATTAAAATAATCTTAACAGATTATGTGTTCTCCTCTCTCATTAACTGACCTAGTTTTAATCCATCCAAAGATATTTACCTGCATAAGCCGGGAAAATAAGAACGCTTAGATTATTGACACCAATGTCATCCATCAAATCATTATCAACTGTCCAATTTAAACAATAATAAATCATAAGAATAAGTTACCGATAAGCTTTGTAAATTTTGTTTATTATTTGCCATGACACTTTCAACAGTGAATCACCCAATGCCTATATTGATATATGAACAAGGAGTTGCTTTCATTCAGCCTGATTCGCCGGGCCCTGGCTGGTGAAATGTACGGTGGGTACAGTAGGTGGGATTGCCAAATTTTGGTTCTGTTCTAATTTAATTGATTTTAAGCTAGAAAAAGGATGAAAATTCATATCATTGTTTCTGTGGACTATTTTTTATCTGAGCCTTAGGGCGGCCCTCTATATAGGTTGGGCTAAAGTGGGGGAGTACTAAACTTGTCCTACCCCACTTTTCCTCATTGGCGTAACTAGACTGTAGTGGGAGTACTAAACTTGTCCTACCCCACTTTGCCTCATTGGCATAACTAGACTGTAGTGGGAGTACTAAACTTGTCCTACCCCACTTTGCCTCATTGGCATAACTAGACTGTAGTGGGTTAAAAGAGTTTTATTTGTGAATTTTCTGGAATTATGGTCCAAAATATTTTCAGAACTTTTGTCCTACTGTGCGAAGGTAAAATATTTTTGGCTCATTTAAATTGATATCCAAAGTCTGATATCTCCAAATAAATCGTTCAATCTGGGTACTAACAAATAAGTGTTGGCAGTGGCATGGTGGCAGAGAAGGGGGAAGTGCCCCCAGTGAAGCTTTCTGAGAGGGCACCAAAAACTCATACTGAAAACATATTTTAGTAGGCCCTGAAAAATTTACACGTTGATGAACTAACTACTCTTTCCTATACTATTAGGCATGTAGTAACACTTCTTGTGGTCCAAAAATGCATGAATTTTTCACAGAAAAGACTAAATTTTCCGGGAACTTTGCCTCAAACCCCACCATCTGGATTTCGTGCTCGGACAGTAACCTATGCAAGGCGATAGCCTTGTGAGCACTGTGAAAAATAAAAATCAATTGACTGCAGAAAGCAGGTATTCCTTTTTGTTCCACTTCTTTTTAGAAAGTAATTTTTTTTTCTAAATACCCTTTTACTGTAGAATCATAACCACTTAATGACCAAGCCTTCATAGAGTAGTTGTTGTACAAACAATTTAATAGAAGAAATATTTCACTACCAGTTGGGGTCTGCACTAACATATGCTGAAATAAAAAATAAAAACATAAATGTACTCATGGAGGTAAAAACCGATTGAAAAAGTTTCTGTCACAAAGCGCATCTTTGTTTCATAAATTGTTTTAATTAATAGCTCCATGGTTTCAAGCAGGGATACTGCTACAGCAAAGCTCTCAAACAAAGAACCATTTTCCCCATTACATAATAGGATTTTTTTAATATTTTTTTTTAGGCATATGCCAGGGAAACCACACGTATTTCGCAATGACTGTTTTCAATGTGTACCCGATGAATTTGCCAGGATGGCAACAGCTCACTCAACAGGTGATTAGATGCACCTGTAAGAATTGTGATACCCTGAAACCTTTCTCCCGGTCTAATGACATGAAAACAATATATTTATTTGTCTTGACTTCAGGAAGTAGTTGTTTATAATAATCTAAAAAGAATGTTGATAAGAGAAATCAATTTCATCTTACAAGCCACACTTGATGGCAACCATAAAAGTCATTATCCCTGGTGTAGGGCTGCATAGGACAACCTCAAATTTTGTCAGTTTTTGCTTCTTTCTTGACAACATCCTTACCCACTGGCCATGGAACTCTTTAATTATTGTAAATTATTTTAAAATCAATACTACCATAGAAAGTTCAAAAATCAACTGGAATATTTGGCACTTTTTGAAGACTTTTCTACTAAGAAAGTCAAATTAAAAAGTCAAATTTAAATCCAGATTCCATATTTGATGTATTAAACACCTTTGCTCTAATAGGCGCCCGTCCAACATGTCCAACAATTTTGTATGTTGATCCCCTCTATCGTGCACTCATTCTGTCCCCCTTCCATACATAATTTTAAACCAAGTAAATTTAAATTAAGTTAGCGCTTTACTTGTTGGCCGTATTATAAACATTTCTAGACTGGGTCCTGGGGGCCAAGAGAAATATATGGGGTACATGTTCCCCCTTTTTGGAGGAAATTGGCCTCTTACTTCTGCACATGCATTTTTAATACAAATTCCCCCTCCGCCCACACACACGAAATAATTATTCTGCTAACTATGAAGGACCCCTCTCCATTAACCAGCCTTTATCAGGTCTAAAAATAGATTAAATGGCCAATGTATTTTTCTGGTAATAGATGGGAAACTTGACAATGGACTAACCCCAGAACCACCATTCTTATGGTTTTCCCTCCATGCTGGCATCAGCAAGTGGTGATTAAAATATCCATAACACTTAGAGCAATCGCTCTCCCCACCCCCTCCCATTCCCATATTATCCTCTTGAAAATCAATTTCTGGAATAAATAATTGCAGCAGCTTCATTATGACATGAAGCCTTTGGGCTTCTGATCTTCATGTTTATATTGACAATGATCTAAAAATTCAGCTAATTTAAAACAAAAAATTCAGCAGCAAATTTTCTTCAAATCAAGTCAATTTTTCAAAAACTTTGTTCAATTTTCCGAGAAACTTTGTTTGATTTTCCCAACAATTTGTTCAATTTTCCGAAAAAATTTCCTTTAGGCCTATTTCAAACCCATTAAAAAATCGATAAAAAAGGTTGACAATTTCGGTAAAGTTTTTTTTTTTTTTTTTTGCACAGAGGTAAATAATAAACTGTGCTGCATATGCTGTGAAAATGCATACAAGCAAAACAAATAAATTTCAGTAAATAGATTGACCACAGAATGTTTTGCTTTAATTTACCTAAAATGATCTTGTATAATGGAGCAAATTGATCAAACAAGTTTGTCATTTCATTAGCTATCCTGCAGTACCATATTCCTAGTCCTTGTCAACTTATCTATACCAGGGAGTTGGCATTAGACTCCCTGTCTATCTATACATCCTTTCCATCATCACAGTGGTTGTGAGGAAGCAACTACTGCTAAATCAAGCATGTAATTTTTCCTAGGCAAGGAAAATACATGAAAAGTAGTACCGGCTTGTGGCAATTAACAAGATCAAATTCCATTAATTGAAAGGCGTTATTACTGTTGTGGGTTTTTCCAATCAGTGGAGGAGCGATGTTGCAATTCAGACATTTCAATGTGGCAGGTAGATCATCATGATTACCCTTTGAAGCAAAATGACAAAACATTCCCACAAAAATTCAGGATTATTCAGAAATACTGATATAACTGATTGTCTACGCTCCAATTACATTTTGCTTTCTGCTGAGCCAAAATAATAATGTACCTACCAAGGCATGAAACTCTCAAGCAAGTCTTGTCTTGTATGTAATGCTTAAGGCAAAGTAGGGATATTTTTATCGCTGCGCTATTGGGTCTCATCTGAATTCCGAACATCTGAATAAAAAACCTTGTTTCTTAATTTATTCCCAAAGTGCAACAGTAGTTTTCCTTTCATTTAGATTAAAGATATTTTACGCCACTTAAATCATCCTTTAGTTGACAGTTTGGAACCACGAGCAGCTGTAAGAGATTCAGGTTGGGGCAGGGAGTTGTTATTTGGCTAAATAATACTCCCTAATTAGGGTGGGGGAGGCAGGGAGGGCAAAACATGAACATCTTTTTCATCATACATATAATTCAATACAAAAAAACATTATCTTTTTTTTTTTTTGGGGCAAAATCCGCCTAAGTTTCGAACTTAAAAGTTTCAAGTAATCATGTACGTTAAGTACTCAGGTTGAATAAGAAAAAGTTTAATGCATATGTACACTGTTTGATGAAATTGATGGTTCACAAAAGCTGTTACTTTTGAAAACACATGTTACTTCAGGCTTGAGTGCTCATAACAAATATGATTTTCTGTGGTTAAAAAAAGTAAAATTTAATATTTGGTTTTATAATCCTTTAAAGGTATGAAAAGCTACAGAAATTCTATTTCACTGACAGACTGAGTTGGATTAAAAGAGCAAAAATGTATGGGGAAGTCTTTAAATTTACAATTTAAATCTAAAAAAAATAATTTTATTTATTTTTTATAAGGGTAATTTTGAGATAAGTGTAAATTTATGATGTATGATTAAAAAATGTCAGACAATACAAACATTTTTTAATTTAGGTTAGTTATGTTGTGTGGCACATCACAATCTAAGCAGTACAGTGGCACCATAGGAGGGCACATCCCCCTATTTCAGGCAAAAAGCAATTTTCCAATTTGTACAAAACTCAGGAAAAAATGAAGTAGTAGAGAGGTAGGAGCGCCAATAGCAACACCACAGGGAGGACAAAGGAACTAGGGGTAAGTACCCCAATGTCCCTTCCATTTCGTGGTGTGTGGTGCCACCACTGTATCTAAGGTCATTAGTGCTAGAGAGGTTTTAACTAAAATCTTACATAACCGACAGTACAATTGAGGTGAGAGTGACAAAATTTGTGTGTGCCAGTGGTGTGGCCAGCATTTTGGATTGGGGGCCTTCAGTACTGTTCGGAAAATAAATTTTACTGTAGAGCCAACAAAAAAAGTGATTGCCTCAAAATCTGAACCTTTTGAGCAAAATTTCTGGACCTGTCGGCATTTTTTTTTTTTTTTTTTTTTGGGGTTGGGTTGTGGAGGGGGTAGGACTTGTAAGGGGGGCCGGATTCCAAAGACCTGATCGACCTCCTATGGCTAGACCCATGCATACCACAATGTAAGCTTGTAACGGTTAAGTTATTCCAAACGAATAGGTTATTCTTAAAGAATATTGCGAAGCTTCAAGTTTATCAACTTTTAAGTTTCACTTGGTAAAATATTGATTTTTAGCCACGCATTCCCTTCATCCAGCTCACCAATTCCCTAAGACAAGAAATAAATCAATTCAATTCTTTCGGGATCGGGTAACAAACTTCATCACTATTTTCTCAAATTACCAGTGACTTTTTTTATCAAGGGTGACTAACTGCACAAAACCAATTGACCAACCTATTGGAGCCCCACCATTTGTCCAGGGGTACTGTTATAAAGTATCTCTGATTTGTCTATGGAATGTTCTACTACAGTATCTGTTTCTTTATAGGGTTGGTGAACTCCAAGTGACCGATATTGTTGTCAAGAGTTCATCAGAAATGTAAACGTAGGTGTAGGAATTTGTTCATCTACTAATCTTGTTTTGAGGAGGAGAGGGGAGGGGGGGGGGGGCAAAGGTCCCAGTTGTAAAAAAAAGTGGGTGCGTTTAAGTATACTTTGGCCTCTTAACCTATTTTTTTTAATCACAAAAAATGACGAGACTGACGGTCTGAAACTTTGGGCCCCACAAAGAAAATATCTTCCTACGACAATGAATGTTAAAGGATAACTAACTAGGAGAGCGCCACTATCTCTGTCTGTCAGATTTTCTCTGGTTATCTTTAGAAGTTTGAAAAGAAAAACATTTAGAATTTTTGCTAATGTGAAATTATTTGCAGATTTAAATTCCCAATCTTTTACTATGAATGACCACATAAAGTATCCCTTGCCAACTTGCAATTTTAAATTAAAAGGTATGTAGAAGCTTAAATGATTTAAATTTAGTTAAATAAAAGAAAAATAATAGAAAGACATGGAAAAAAGTTCAAAATTGTTTATAAAACTGACCAACCTACTAAATTTGTAATGAAAAGAGGATCTCTAAATTTCTATATGTAAATTCACTATTTCTAAGACTTAAATTAAAGAAAGAAATAAATAATTATATGTACGTAAAACTTTTGCAGCTATGTTCTCATTAAATGATTCATTCATCACAGAATTTTCATACATAAAAAAAAAATGGTATGATCAGTTATAACTTGAAAACGTATCTTCAAAATCGGTAAGCCTTTACCCTCTTTTTAAATGGAATATTTTTTGAATTGTTCATATACCTTTAATGTTGAATTATGGATTCTTAATATATGATGTCACACACTCACTTCCAGCCTTTAAAAACCTTCATCATGAGCATTATCTAATCTCTCACTGCATTTCAAAGAACAAAAATGCCAGTTTCTGACAGATTTTGATGCATATTTTTTGAGGACAAAAGCAAATTTAAATTCTCTCCTATGAGTTTGACTTTAAGACTGAGCTTAAAGGAGCACTAGACCGAAAAGTAAGGGCGCTTGTTTTTGCGAATTTCACAGATACATTTATCCACAACAGATCGATAAACTTTATTCCTCCACAGCCCACAGAAAATGTGAGGGCAAAGGTCACTTGAATATACATATCAACCAAAAAATTGCTACATCATTGCGTGCTAGATGAGCATTTGATTTTTAGGGGACCCCTAAAGATATTCCCTCACTTTTCAGTCTAGTGCCCCTTTAATACATCTACTTCTATGCAGAATATTTTCTGTGACAAATCCTCACTGTTCAAGGAAACATATTCATAACAACTGAGTATATGACGAGCTGATCCTATAAATCATTCATTTTTCTAAGCAAAAAAATTATGCAGTCATACATGGGTGTCACCGAGGGATCAAGGGAGAAACAATCCCTCAGGGGAGAAACAGTCAGGGATTCCTCCCCTCCCCACCATTGGAATTCTTTTTTTTAATTTGTCTGTCAGGGAGTGATAGGGAAATTTTGCATAGCATTTTTTTGTCAAATCTTAACCATCCTGTTGGAAGACTGGTCCCTTGTCGGAAGACTAGTCCCCTGTCGGAAAAAAAAAAATCCTAGCACAACCTCTGTCCAAATGTTAAGTCAAGTTAATCTTAATCAGCCACAGGGGTGGGGCTAAATGTTACCTGGCTGAATTAAAACAACCTTTTTATTGTACCCACTTAATTGAACGTTTGTGATCATTGTATAAAACAATGTTAAACATTATTTTATATTATATTTGAAAGATTTGAAAAATTCAAAAACTTTTGGTCAGAATTTGCTGCACTAATTCAAAGAATTATGATTGTCCAGACATCTAAAACACAAAGGATAAAAAAAATACCAAGGTTATTCTGTAAAACAACACAAAATGTACATAAAATATGAAAATTCATGCCTGAGATTTTAAAATGTTATAAATCTGTTAATGTTTAACCAACTTTTATGAAATTGTTTGCTACCATGATGGTTTTGAATCAATTTTAAAGGATTAGTTTAGTGGTCAAGCAAGTACATCTTATATGAAAGAGGACTTCAAAATAAGCAAAATGGTGACGAAAGCGTTCAATAAACTTATTCCGTTAAGAATTAGTTTAGTGGTCAAGCAAGTACATCTTATATGAAAGAGGACTTCGAAAGAAACAAAATGGTGACGAAAGGTTTAATAATCTTATTCTGTTAAGGAGATATTCAAGTTTAAAGCTCTGTCTTATCTGTGTAGAATTGAATAGTGTAGAAAGTTTACCATGGAAGGTTGGGGTCTTCATCCTCACATATGTAACAATTATTTTTCCTTAAACTGTCTTCACATGGCAAATTATAAATACCCTTCCTAAATTAAGTTTTACTACTTTTTTTGACATATCCCATGGTTTTTAAGCCACAAAATCGCAGGACAAAATATGATGGAATACATAAAGACTGAGACTATGACATCACAACTAGTCTGATTTCAGTCGTTTCTATTCAAATGATAACCAACTTTAAACTTATAATCTCGTTAACAGAATTAGATTTTGAATGCTCTTTTTACTATTTTGTTTCTTTTGAGTACCTCTTTCATATAGACTTGCTTGACCACTGAACTAGTCCTTAAACCAATTTAACATGTTGCATCTACATGTCCATCAAATATTACCTCTTTCTTCTGCTACATATGGTGTTACCGACTTGCTGTAAGTAAACACCGATTTATAGCTAAACGGTGAACTGAAATCTATGGTAAATGAGTCATCTACCAGGCCCGAATCAGCTGACGGAAGACGATTGTATTTGATCTGGGAGGTACCATCATCCTTCATGTCTGCTTTTCTGTGTGGCTTTTAAAATAAAAACAATTGAGGGAAAAGTCATTACGACAAGATACACAACATCAATTATGCAATGGATCAACAAATAATATATATATTATATATATATATATATATATATATATATATATATATATATATATATATATATATATATATATATATATATATATATATAAAAGAACACTTCAAAATAAGATTTTTCAGTGCATCTCTCCATACTGACACAAACCCATAACTCATTCATAACACTATCGTGTGTTTCGGTGTTCATATCAACAGGTATCCATTTAACCCCCTTCTGATCACACTTGCCTTTACAACATCAACTGACCTAAGCCTTTTCTGAATCATTACTAACAAGGATGGCAGAACCATGTGGGCAATGGGGCCACTACTCCCTTGCCCCAGAGTACGGGGATGGACAGGGCAGGAAGTGCCCTTTTAAAAGTTCTATGAAATTATTCTACAGTAGGTTATTTTTGAAACTGAAAACAAATCAAAATACATTCATTAATCCTGTCTAAAAGATTAGCTGTAACATATATTTAGTATTATTTGAGACACTCTTGCAAGCATAAAGCATTTTACTGGAACTAAACTCATTGTTTCCATTTCAGATCCTCATTCAAATCTTCAATCAAAACAAAGTGATCTAATTGGATACTCCCTCCCCCTCCCCCTCCTGCCTTCACTCTGAATTCCTCCTGCCACCCCTGCTTACAAATCAAAAGGTATCAAAATTAACCTGAAATTGACCTTTACACAGCAAGCATAATGAGTGAATGTTTGGCATATATCATTCTCAAAGGTACAGCATATGGATGTGCAGCAGCAATTAATGCTAATAAAATAGCTTTAAAATCCATGAAAAATGATGAAAATAGCACCAAAAAAATAATCCAAATCAGTTAAATCAGTTTTCAAATTTTAAATTTTCAGGCCAAAATATGCAAATTTTTGTTCCTCTTTTAAGTTCTTCTTGTAATGTATAACAGGACAGAAGTTCCTATTTCATTATGTAAACCCTTTTTTTTTTTAATTGCTGTCACACATTTGTAAAAAATGGAAAGGGAAAATACCCTTAACCAAAATTTAGCAGGAATAGACTTTGTCATCATTTTCAGGAACTGAAATTTAGGAAGGAAATATAAAGAGTTACATAAAGCTTTTCATCTACCCACCTGGTTGGTCATACATCACAAATTTAACATAAATTATACATTCACTGCAGATCGCTAAAATTTGAATCAGTCGTAATTCAAAAACTATATGTGCTATTAACAAGATTTAAAGACTGGTGCATTTAGCATTTAATGCTATTTCTTGATGGCTACAAATCTCTAGGCATTCATAGACCTTTAATGAATTTTTTAGTCTAAATGTAAGTTCAAGAGGTTGAAAAGCAATAAGATTGCCTTGATGAAATTTGTTAACTCAAAATATCCCAATGTTTTCATTGCAAGATTGTTTTTATTTTAGTGGCACATATGCACATAAGCAGGATTTATCTCCCCCACCCCCTGAAAGTGTGTGTGGGGGGAGGAGGAAAATAAAAAATATGGAAAAAAGGGGAAGGGGGATTTCCCCTTGCATCTCCCCCCTTAAAAAAAAAAAAACTGTATATAGGCACATAAAACCACAACTCCATTGATCATCCAAAGCTAATGGTTAATTCCAATCAACTTCCGTTAAAGGATTAGTTCAGGGGTCAAGCATGTTTATCTTATATAAAAGAGGACTTCAAAAGAAACAAAATGGTGAAGAAAGCATTTAAAAATCTTATTGGGTTAAGGAGATATTCAAGTTTAAAGTTTGTTACAGTTCTGTAAAACCACTGAAATCAGACTAATTGTGATGTCATAGCCTCAGATTCCTTAAAGTCTTTATGTATTTGAAAAAAAAGTGTATTTAAATTTTTTCACTATTTAAATTCTTTTTTTTTAAACTTTCTTTAGGTGGTACATTATAAATATCCTTCCTAGATTCAATTTTACTACTTTTTTGACATATCCCATGGTTTATAAGCTACAAAATTGCAGGACAAAATATGACAGAATACATAAAGACTTTGCCGAATCTGAGGCTATGACATCACAACTAGTCTGAATTCAGTTGTTTCTATACAAATGATATCAAATTTTAAACTTGAATATCTCCTTA
Organism: Chiridota heheva; assembly: GCA_020152595.1. Lineage (NCBI taxonomy): Eukaryota > Metazoa > Echinodermata > Holothuroidea > Apodida > Chiridotidae > Chiridota > Chiridota heheva. The sequence continues at coordinate 137,914 of JAIGNY010000170.1, read as the reverse complement.
ACGGAATAAGAGTTTTGAATGGTTTCTTCACTATTGTGTTTCTTTTGAAGTCCTCTTTCATATAAGATAGACTTGCATGACCCCTGAACTAATCCTTTATTGAAAAAAATGTCTGCTTTTCTTCCAATTTACTAAAAGTGTCACCTTTACAAAGATCAGAAGATCACCAGTGGTGAAATTAAATTTTTCCAGAGTGATATAGAGTAAGAAAGTAAAATAATAATATCTACATTTTTTCCCTTCAATTTTCTGAATTCATTTGTGATTCCATGTTTATGGCCAAAATTTCTAAACAAATTTGATTATCCTTTTTCATTAATTTACAATTTGCACCATATACCAATGCAAAAAAACTGTGTATATGAATAAAATCCCCAACACACTGTTTTAGAATCAATACAATACAATTGATACATATTGCATCCCTACACCATAAGGCAAATGGCTCTCTCCAGCACACAATAAATACCCCCCTGTGCTCCAATAGACCTATACCCACCAAATACAAGCCAAACCGATTTAAAAATAATTTTCTATACTCACACCTCCCCAAGTCACCCAAACACACCCTCTAATTCACGTCTATTTTCCTTAACAATTGTTAAAGCTATAATGGTTTGGTCCGTTGATGTTTAACGGCACCGCGACAGTAGATGGATACTACTACTAAACTTACCTCAAAAAAGGTTTCGGAAATTGAGAAATGCATTGGTAATCCTAATATAATATATCCCACTTTAAGAAATATTTCACTTTAAAAAAAAAGAAGGAAGTCACATTTAAAGTAAAGAAATATCCTCAAACACTCAAAAAATTTCTATCAATCCAACATACATCCACGAGTATTCAATGCTAGCGTGCGACTGATTCGGTCACTCTCTCGGAGGAGCGAACAAGTTCTGCCAAGAAACTCATCTCAACAACAATTATACTCTCTTAACTTTGTATGAAATATGAGCCTTAAGATGCCGGGGAAATTTCTCCATCGCTGAGCAAACAGTTCAAGAATCTCCCAAAAGAGACAGGGCAAACTTCTTCCTGCCCTTTCTCTCTCGTAAGTTTTTTTAATTGCTCTCCTATGAGAGATCTAATGTATAGGAGAATCGTTCAGAGCACCGAGTGCAAATATCATCCTTTTCCAATTAATGCAAACGAGATATACATATTTAGCCAACATATTGGCGTTTTTGCTTTGGGAGGAAATATTGAGTGAGGCCTTGTTTTTAATTTAATAAAGGACTACAAGTCTTTATTAGGCGAACATCGAACATGTTGATTTTATATAAAAAAGAATGGGTGCTTATACCTAATTTCATGACAAAACAAATTCAAATTATTGCTTTTAATGGAGTTTTTTAAAGTTACTAATTCAAAATAAAAGAGAGACTGAAGAGATTTCATTGATTATAGAAGAGATTGAATGACAGGTTTAATGAATATTATGCCGACAATAAGTTCATATGTTTTTCAGATTTCATTTCTGTTCTGTTTGCTTGAGAATTCCGTTTCTTGCTTGAGGGGACATATCTAAAATCAATATTCTGGATGATATGAGCTATATGAAAGATACTGATGGCAAATTACGACAGAAAATGCACATAAATGCAGAGCCGTATTCTGACAGTGACAGGCTATTAAAAGTGTACAAGAAACTGGGAATAACATATTCACTTTTAACGGTGAAAGGAATTTTTAGTATGTGCAAATATATTTGACGTATGGATGACAGCTGATCGTTACGTACTTCTTTAAAGGTATGTGGACGTGAGGAGCCAACATTGGTTGCTTTTTTATTGATTAAAGTAGCAAAATATGCCATCAAAATCGGTTCAAAACTGACCGATTTTACAGCGTTTTTAAATCTCACACTTCAATTTGCAAATTTTAATGAAAATCTGTGATGTTTCATAGGGAGCCCATGGTATTTTCTATTTGTAAATACAATGTTTTTTTAAACATCTATTCTTTGAAGTGGTGCAGCAAATTCTGACCAAACAATCTGTACCAAATACCAAACCCCCAGAATAATTCTAGCAGGAATTGACTTTCTCATCAATTTCAGCCTATGATGATCCAAAAGGCCTATAAAAAAACTTGTCCAGAAACCCTTCAGCACAGAAACCACAATTTATCTACCAATTATCATCCTACCTAGGTACTTTTTAATCTTTCTCTTGAAGTTCACCAGGCACTTATTGGAGAAAACTATTGGTGAATCAAATGGTTGGCTTGGCCCAGAAAATAACATCTCCAAACCATAATTGACTAAAAGGACTGTGTAGCTGTGAATAGCCAGCAATTCAATTTGCACACATTCACTGTGGTTAATCAAGCATTGGTGTTAATGAAAGAGTCCAGGAGAGTGAGAATTAGTGGAGACGGAGGGGGTTGAAACCGTATGATCTCTCAACTAAGTTGTTCCATTTGCCAATCGGGACTTGGGGTTGGAAAGTAATAGGTTTCTTGGATCATCATGGCTGCGTTAAATTCCAAACATTAAATACATTTGCACAAATTGAAATATCCTCAAAATGTCAAGAACCATATGTACCATGTTGAGGCCCTCCCATTATGCATATTAATTGAATTGAATTTTCAATATCATGCAAATAGACACACTAGCTAACAACATAATTATACAAAATATTCAACAAAACACATGCAGTAAACAGTTTTCTATTTTTGAAATGGATTTCTATTGTCAAAATAGACTGGAATAACATCTTCACATAACCATTCTACTCGTTTTTTGGTACTTACTAAACTCTGTACTGGAATGAATAACAACAATCCTGGTTGCTATTCTGGTACAGAGTTTATTAAGTACCAAAAAACAAGTATAATGGTAATGTGAAGGCTTTATTTCAGTCCATTTTGAGAATAGAAAGTCCATTTTGAGAATAGAAATCCATTTTAAAAATAGAAATCCATTTTGACAATAGAAATCCATTTTGACAATAGAAATCCATTTTGACAATAGAAATACATTTTGACAATAGAAATCCATTTTGACAATAGAAATCCATTTTGACAATATTCCATCCATTTTGAAAATAGAAATCCATTTTGACAATCTAAATCCATTTTGACAATAGAAATTCATTTTGACAATAGAAATCCATTTTGACAATAGAAATCCATTTTGACAATAAAATCCATTTTGAAAATAGAAGCTGATTATGGTATGCAATTGTTAAAATTTCAAGATTAAAACCTCAAACCAGCCTACCTACTCTTCTATTTGACAAAAATAATCTCAATTAAGGTCCATGGACACAAAACAAACAGCACTTCTAGTTTCTAAGTTTTGGGTGATCAAAGTTTAAACAATTTATAATGTAGGCTGAATTTATGAACTTGTGATGTATGACTTTGGGTTTTTTTAATTTTGATTTGATTCCTAAATCTGAGACACTGAAAGTGATGAGGAAGTCTATTTCTTCTAGAATTTGAATGGGCCCGGTTATAAAAGAGTCAAAAATGTGTGATCATTATTTATTGCACCCCTTCACAGAATTGACTGTACAATAGACAATCAAAACATAAAGAATTTACATGAGAAATATCAAGATTGTCCTCTAATACATTACAAATTAGCATACAAATTTGCATATTGATTGCTGAAATACTTAAAACGCTGTACAATAGTCAATTTTGATATGATTTTGATAAAATTTCATGCTTCTTAATGTATTTTAAAGATAGTCTGCTCATTTTCCCCATACACAACAAAGCCTTAAGAGAATGAATCAAATGAAAATCAAAAGAAAATCTGAAATCATGAGGTGACTTGATAGACAAGTTTCAATAAATTACAGCCTCGTCCAGGCAGCAAATAACTTTTTTAATTATGAAGCCCCAGACTGGGAAATTAGGGGGGAGAAAATGGGAGAGGAAAGAAAAAATCATCTGCATAAAGACTAGGATACATGATCCACCCCATTAAAGACCCCATCCACCTTCCTGGTTGCACCTTTTAAACCTGAAGTATATTTTTGAGTCTTACAAACAGCTGCTACCTTTTACAACTGCAAATTAAATTTGTTTTCATCACTTTCTTATAATTACATAAAATAAATGGTTGCATGCATTGAATGCACAATGTATGCAAAATGATCCAATAGGAAAGGGACATCCAAAGCATAGGCAGGATTGGGAAGGGGGAGGGAAGGAAGAATTCCCCCACAGCAACCAATCGAGCGATTCGGAAAAACAAAACAACTTTATTTTCTTCTACATTTGTCTTTTTCTAAAACAAGAGGGAAAATCACGGAGAATGGAGTGATGATTGATGGCTTGTCGCAAAATGTCATGTCACAAAAAAAAAAATTTGTCACGTCTCAAATGTCACATAATTTTTGGCATTTTTGCACAGAATGTCAAATCAATTTTAGTTTTTGTCACATTTGATTAAAATAGATTCACATATCATGACCAGTTAAACTCATAGAAAGGATCATTTGGTTATGTAAGTTTCATGAAAAATGGAATCCACCAATAAAATGCAACATCAAATTACAAATGAGTGTCAGTGAAGGAGTAAAACATGTCACAAAATGTCAAACAACTTTTAAATACATCTGTTTGTGTACATTTTGTCACCAAAATGTCACAGATTCTTGGACAATGAAATTTTGTCACAAAATGTCACAATGTCACAGACGCCTGGTCTCTGAAATCAGGAAGTCCCTTCGATATGATCAATCCATACTCTAGCCACAAAGGCCCTTTAGTCCAGTAATCATCACTGGTTTCCTTAGTGTAAGTGGATGAGAGCACCCTTGGTGTAAGTGGATGAGGGCACCCTTGGTGTAAGTGGATGAGGCACCCTTGGTGTAAGTGGACGAGAGCACCCTTGGTGTAAGTGGATAAGAGCACCCTTGGTGTAAGTGGACGAGAGAACCCTTGGTGTAAGTGGATGAGAGCCCCCTTGGTGTAAGTGGATAAGAGCACCCTTGGTGTAAGTGGACGAGAGCATCCTTGGTGTAAGTGGAGGAAAGCACCCTTGGTGTAAGTGGACAAGAGCACCCTTGGTGTAAGTGGACGAGAGCACCCTTGGTGTAAGTGGATGAGAGCCCCCTTGGTGTAAGTGGATGAGAGCACCCTTGGTGTAAGTGGATGAGAGCACCCTTGGTGTAAGTGGATGAGAGCACCCTTGGTGTAAGTGGATGAGAGCACCCTTGGTGTAAGTGGACGAGAGCACCCTTGGTGTAAGTGGACGAGGGCACCCTTGGTGTAAGTGGAGGAGAGCACCCTTGGTGTAAGTGGATGAGGGCACCCTTGGTGTACATGTAAGTAGACGAGAGCACCCTTGGTGTAAATGGACGAGAGCACCCTTGGTGTAAGTGGACGAGAGCACCCTTGGTGTAAGTGGATGAGAGCCCCCTTGGTGCCTTGGTGTAAGTGGATGAGAGCCCCCTTGGTGTAAGTGGATAAGAGCCCCCTTGGTGTAAGTGGATGAGAGCACCCTTGGTTAAGTGGATGAGAGCACATTAGTTCCCTGGATAGGACGCCAGTCCATCTCAGGTTAACTTCCCAACAATACTGGTGCTGGTGGTACTCATTTTACAGCTGAGTGGACTGGAGCAAGTTAAGTGTCTTGCTCAAGAGCACAATGCAGCAGTCACGACAGGAGCCAAACCCCATCCCTTTTGCATACAATTCAGCGTGACTCCTTAACTATTGAGCCACAGTGCCTTCACATCTAGTCCACTGTAACACATTTTCAGGCTGTCACTTGAGGTCGAAGCTTTCAAAATGTTGAAGTCATTCAACCTGCTGTTTACACCAATCACAAGTTGTTTTTTAAGCAGCAGGCCTCAATCAAAATTCATCAGATTACATACAGACCTACTGAACCTGTTTTCTTAGTAGCAGAACTGCCTACTGAATCTTGAACGAAAAGATGTACGATGATCGGTTTCTGAATTTTGACAGTTGTTTCACTTGATATAAAGTAAACACTATTCTGATATTGTTTATTTTCAATCATTATTTGACGGATGTGTCAGATGGGATGATGCAGTAAATGGCCTATACAATGACCGATACAGTGCATCAATATACTTTCGCCTAATTCCCTTCCTCTCTGTAATTTAACAGTCTTTGGATATGCAGAATAGAATAGCCTTTTACATTTTTCCAAATTAGGAAGAGTTTTAAGTAGAATTAGTCTTTGAATTTTTATTTTTCAGTTATCATTTTATTCAACATATACTCAATTTGTTATGCATGACTTAGTAGAAAGCTCAAACTCTTTATGTAAGCTAATTCCATCAAGCCATTAGGCTCATAGAGCCAATGCTTATCCCCGGTTTCAATAGTGCAAGCGGATGAGAGTACATGACTCCCCTGGACGGGATGCATGTCCTTCGCAGATTAAGTCCCCAGCGGTGCTGGTACTCATTTTTCACAGCTGAGTGGACTGAATGAAGCAAGTAAGGTAAAGTGTCTTGCTCAAGTACACAATGCAGCAGTCGCGATTGGAATCGAACCCGGTACCTTTCCAATACGAGCTTGACTCCTTAACCACTGAGTCACTGCACCTCTTTATGTACTTCTTTCAAAAAAATTCTTAAAAAATGATTGTTCATGCTTTTGCTTTATTTGTAACTTTATAATATGACCTTTCAATCTGTAATGCACTTAGAGTTTGCATAAGATGAAGCACAATAATAATGTCTGAAATAATTTCAATCAATTTCTAAATTCTTAAATTTCAATTACTGAAAAAGATGAGAAAGTGTATTCCTGCAAAAACTTGGTTGGAGCATATGGTAAACAACTTCACAAAACTTACACACTCTTCTAAGCTTTTTAAAAACTTTACACACTATCCTGCTCAGAATGGTATGTGCTTTTTTCTTAAATATTCAATCTGATCAGTGGGCATTATTTTGCTAATAATACCTCCCTGGTCAGAGCATAAATACCCCAAATATCATGGTATTTTATCAAACAAAATATGAAACTAAAATTAATTAAGCCAAATAATTTATTTTTCCTTCTTTGACTTTTTTTTTTTTTCCACAGCAGACCCTGTGAGCATACCCTGTGTCTTGAATTTTAGCCATATAAGACTACTAAGCAATATTATTGTTATTTACAAAATCAATTGAAAACACCTGGTATTATCTTTCTACTTGTAATAATCAATGAAGCCGACCTGCCCACGGATATCAAGCCAGCACACTCAGACCGAAGACCTGCCACTCTTAGAATTAAGACCTGACAATAGTTTAACAGAAGTTCATAAAATGTTTAAGTATCATATTTCTTCAGATTTCCTTCGTCTCCTACTAGTGCCAAATTTCTCCAATCAGCACCTGTTCCTCTGAGCCATGTCTTTAGTTTTTTTTAAATCCCAACACTTCTAAAAATTAGATTGTAAGCTAAGAAGGTGGTCTCACTTGAGTATAAGCTTGCAATCAGACCCACTGCAGGTGATCAGATCCGCTGATCTATTACCGTGAGAACGCTCACCGGACCTGATCACAGTCACTTGATCTTGATCCCAGTTAAGGGTATGATCTTGATCCCAGTCGAGAGTAGGATCATGATCCCAGTCAAGGGTAGGATCTTGATCCCAGTCGAGGGTAGGATCTTGATCCCAGTCAAGATTAGGATCTTGATCCCAGTCGAGGGTAGGATCATGATCCCAGTCGAGGGTTGGATCTTGATCCCAGTCGAGGGTAGGATCTTGATCCCAGTCGAGGGTAGAATCTTGCTCCCAGTCGAGGGTAGGATCATGATCCCAGTCGAGGGTAGGATCTTGATCCCAGTCGAGGGTAGGATATTGATCCCAGTCGATGGTAGGATCTTGATCCCAGTCGAGGGTAGGATTTTGATCCCAGTCGAGGGTAGGATCTGATCCCAGTCGAGGGTAGGATCTTGATCTGGACAGGGGATCAGATCCACGGAAGAGATTCTCCAAATAATTTGTATGAAAGGAGATCAGTGAACTACGATCAAGTAAGTTGTCCAATATCCTGTTATAACGTGTTTATTTTGTGCTAACAGTTAGCATGCACGCGCTAACATTTAGCATGCATGCGCTAACAGTTGGCCTGCACGTGCTAACAGTGAGCCTGCACTCACTAACAGTTAGCCTGCGCACGCTGACAGTTAGCCTGCACGCGCTAACAGTTAGCCTGTACGCGCTAACAGTTGGCCTGCACGTGCTAACAATTAGCCTGCACGCGCTAACAATTAGCCTGCACGCGCTAACAGTTAGCCTGCACGCGCTAACAGTTAGCCTGCACGCGCTAACAGTTAGCCTGCACGTGCGAAGAGTTAGCCTGCACGTGCTAACAGTTAGCCTGCACGTGCTAACAGTTAGCCTGCACACGCTAACATTTAGCCTGCACGCGCTAACAGTTAGCCTGCACGCTAACAGTTAGCCTGCATGGACACATTTCAAAGGTTTAACAATAACCAACCTTTTGACTTGCAATTCACTCATACCCAGTGATCGCACTCAAGTGAGAATACATGACATAGGTTTTTCTACAAGATTTATTTCATCGAGCAGGGTAATCTTCGGGGGATCATGAGTTGGAAATAAATTAGAAGGCCTAAGAAAGATAACTACCGCCTCATATAGAGGGATTTCATCAAGTGACTCTTATTTAACTGGAAGCTATTTGCAGGACAAAGCGTTTAACAAACAGACTATACTAAAACATGCGCTAGCACGTGCTGGTGATGAAAACACGCACTGGGCATATAAAACACGCACTGGGCATATAAAACACGCACTGGGCATATAAAACACACTGGTTAAATAAACTGGCCAGATTAATTAATTTTTTGAAGAGGGAGCTTGTTTTAGTAAAATTGTGTAATGAGAATGGGATGCGAACATTTGACGTCACTTCCAGTTGTGTACACAAGATCCATGTAGACAGTTTGTGCAGTCAGGCAAGGGCACGTTGTATGTGCAGAGTTTCATGCACAGTGCATTACATTACTGTGCGTGTGACAAGAAACTTGTTTTGTTTTTTAACGCGTTTGTCAGATAGAAAAAGCGAAAGTGAAATATTCAGTTTTAAAATATTACAATAGTAGTCAGTCACTAAACGAAAATTACTTAGAAAAAAATAGAAACAGCTTCTTTTTCAAAATAGATTTTATTTTCAAAATGGATTTCTATCCTCAAATTAAACTGGAATAAAGCCTTCACATTACCATTATACTCTGTTTTTGGTACTTAAATAAACTCTGTACCAGAATAGTTAACATTATTTTTGCTTTTTATTTTGGTACAGAGTTTATCAAGTCCCCAAAAAAGGAGTACAATGGTAATGTAAAGGCTTTATTCCAGTCCATTTTGACAATAAAAATCCATTTGAAAATAGAAGCTGTTAAGAAGATAAAAAGCAAAAATCCAAATAAATGATTCTACTGGGGCTCGAACTCACAAGTCTGTTTAAAAAAATCCATAACCCATCGGCCTAACCAACTGAGCAATTACATGTGTTGACCTTCACAGAGTTTTTGATGAATATATACCTGGGAAATAAGACAACAAATCATGCAGTAATTGGTTGATTTCAACCAATCAAACAATTTAAATGGAACTCTAAATATTGTGTCCATATGATGATTTCACCTCTTTAATATAAAATGTTATTTTAGAGACAAAATTACCCTCCCAATTATGTCAAGTAATCTCAATCAGTGGATTTTAAACACGCCAATTAGTGCAACTAACAGCACAGTAAGATTCTGGCATCATTATCTTCCACAAATAATCTTATATATTGTAACAACATGCAAATGTAGCCTTATACAGTTCTTGGATATAAACTAGAATAAAAACCATTGAATATGTTATTACCAGTCATAGATGATTATAAAGGTAGCTCAAATATGGTTGCACACCAAACAAGGTGTGGCAAGCATTTTTTTTTAAACAAAATAATCAAACAAACAGAAAAACATTTGGACCCTTTGCTATTACAGATGTAGTGTTAAGTATGGCTCTTCAGATAATAAATGATATTTGATCATGGAGTGTCTTTTACACCCACTAAAGAACTAATATTCGTGCATCTATAGAAAATCCCCCTCCCCCCCTTCCCCCTCAACTCCACTATCGATGGCATTGCTAGTCAACTTTAAACTTGAAATTAATAGCTAATGGAATATCCAAAAGTTAAATTACTTTTGATCTATGGAAACCTATCATCATGACCATTTCTATGCCTGAAAAGGGTTAAAAATCAAGAAATTAAGCAAAACCTCTTGTAGAAATTGACCATTTTCATGAACAATTTGAAATTTGTACAAGTTTCTCTTACAATTTATATGAATTTGTAAAATGTTACAAAGCTCTCAAAAGAACTGATAGAGATGTCTAACCGCTAGATCTTATCTTTGAATTTTCATTTTGGATAATATCTGAGTTTTTTTAACTCACCATTTTTTTAATCTTTTTAACCCTTACTCACCCAGGTGACCGTGACAGTTACGATCCCTTTTCCAAAAAATGTTTTTGAGTACCTTCCCAAAATCCTATAGAGCTGCAAATAAAGTTCATTCAAACCAGATTGAATAGATCTTTCATAATATGGTTATTTTGTTGGGGGCTTAGATTGAATTTTTTTGAGTAAAATCGTTACAAAAAAATGCATTTAAAAAAAAAAACGGTGTTTTTTTTTTTTTGAAAGACGAATGTCATACGTGAATATTTATTTATTTATTTTTTTTTTTTTTCAGGTAAAGTATAAAGATAGTTTGAATTGTTGGTTGCTACACAATTTTTACTTGTACTTGGTCAATGTTTGTGTTTTTTTTTGAGAAAATATGCCAAAATTTGTGATTTTGGGCCATTTTTGACCTTTTTTGATCAAAAAATCATAAAAAACGGCCCAAATATTGTATTGGAATTTTTAAAATCACTACGGGTAGAGGAGAAATAGATCGTTCAGACAAACTATTAAAATAACAGATGTACCCCCTCTACGTGCCTGAAAGGTCTCTGATGATGACGTCAATTTGCGTCTTTTTTTTTTGTCTTCGCACATTCGACATTACAAAATGGCGAGATACAAGTTACAACGTCGAACGTGCCTTCTGACTCCTATGTTTTCTTCAGAATAATGATGATTCAGAGGGGTCGGAAGGTACACCTGATGAAGAAGATGTACCAGAACTCGACCAGATTGAGGAAGACGAGAATATAGAGCCTGCTGAGATGGATAGGCGATCTGTTCCAAATTCGGAGTTGGTGAGTGTTTTCTTCCAAAAATAGCGAAAGTACTACATTGTAAATGTGTAGTAATAAAATAAGGCTTATAGAATTCTAATGATAAATTAGCGGGAATTTTTTGCTTGTTACAATAAATCACATATAAAAAAAAGGATTTAGGTCCTTTCTATAATAGCCTGGATGAAACAAATGAAAGCTGAACCCCAATAATAACATTTCTAAATGGACTGAAATATATGTATTTCCCAATGGCAAAATTGTAAATTTAGGCCTACTGAAATATGTGTATTCCCAATTTCACAAAATCCAAGTTCCATTATTTCAGGGGCCGAAATCACGATTTTATGGGGGAAAGTGGCGTAGGGGTCCCATGTTAGGGCAAAATACACATGTTGGGGGTCCCACGCCCATTTAGAGGAAAATGCTTGTATATAGGCCTAGTACCGGTACATTATTTTGATGCCCCATTTTTTGGGACCATGATCCTTTTCCCCTCCTTCTGGCTATGCCACTGTTGTTGTGATTACTAGATCGATAAAACAAACATTTTGGACCCCTGTATGTACCCCCGGGCTTCCCGGCTGTAAAAGTCTGTCTCCACGGCTACCACAAAATTGTGGGGCAGTTTAGAAACCACAATAACATGTTATGCAATAACATGTTATGCGTATGCTTGAAGAGGACGAGCCGCCCGCTACTAGAAACCACAATAAGATGTTATGCGTATGCTTGAAGAGGACGAGCCGCCCGCTACTCCCTAACCCAAGAGGAAGAGGGACAGACCGTTGAAGATGAGCCCAGGCCCCTCTTCCAGGTCTTGCACTGCAGTCTCACCACCATCACCACTCAAAGAAAATCCAACTGCAGCGGAAAAAGCTGCCTTCAAAACTAGGGAGGAAGAGCAGAACGCTCGGCTGCAAGAGATAAAACGGTCGAAGGTCATCCCTGCAGCCGATAAAGACTATCATTTGTGGGAAGTACTGGTGGAGAGTGACCGGGATCGACACGAGGTCTTTGGTAACTGGTTATGGGAAGACCAAACTAAACTAAGTTGAATGAATATAGTTGCAATTTTTTGTATTAATTTTTTTTATTCTATTTGCAGCAACAAGGTATAGCAAAAACTTTACAAATTTGGATCTTTTCGGCAAACATTTTTAATGAATTCCATGTGGAATGAACAAAAGTGTCCAATAGATAATCAGCATAGTCTATCAACATAAAAATAGCCGTGAAGCTTGTAATGGCTGAAATTGGGTCAGAAATAAACGAAAAACAGTTTCGTGCATAATAAATGAGGTAAATGACCTGATTTGCATATCATTTGCATAATTTCTTATTTTATTTTTTGCAAATGATGATGTATACATCTTGTTTTTCTGCATTCTATTAGTTTGGGACTTCATAGAAGGGGAAAATGCATTTTTTGGAAAATTTAGTGCCATACACTATTAGATAAATTATTTACAGAATCGGGGGATAATTTATAGGTCAAAATGTACCAAATTTTTCATATTTGCGTCATTTTTTTTCTTCTGATTCCTAAAAATCCATGAATAGTATCAAATGAAAGGTCTTTCCAAGGACGATTCAGAAATTGTATCCGTATTTTTTTGCTATTTAGCCACAAGGCACAAGCATGTCATAAAGATAGAATGTTTGAAGACCTAATATGCTAATTCAATGACCTAATTTGCATATTTGAGTTTGGAAATATGCACATTTTTGGAAAGTTCAACATGTTAGCTTTCATAAAAGTCGAACTTGTTTTGGTACAAATGGAACAGAAAGTGCTAAAAAAATCCTCTTTCCAAAAATTTCAGAAATAGCTTATTCTATTTTTGGAACCTTGGGAGTAAGGGTTAAGCAAGGCAACACATTAACTAATTTAAACAGCTTCTATTTTCAAAATGGATTTCTATTGTCAAAATGGACTGGAATAAAGCTTTCACATTACCATTGTACCCCTTTTTTGGGGACTTAATAAACTCTGTACCAGAATAGAAAGCAAAAACAGAGTATAACGGTAATGTGAAAACTTTATTCTAATCCATTTTGACAATAGAAACCCATTTTAAAAATAGAAGCTGTTTTAATTAAGATAACCTTTCAACAGATTCTGGTAAACTGCATCACTGTTGATAATAAAACTTCAAGCGATTAGAATGTCCTTTAACAGCTTACATTACAAATACAATATGTATGTTTGACCACATTTTCTTTTTTGATTAATTCTCTTTTGATCACAAATTTCCAAATCTCTTCAAAAAAGCCAACAAATTAATCGAAACCTTTCAACAGATATAAACAATATCTTCGTTGATAATGAAAATGCAACAGGTCCTTACACCATTCCCGACTTGCAATGAAAACATTCTCACCCCACGAGTATAGTGAATCTTTTAAGATTTTACAAAATCAAAAGATACGACTTCATAAAGATATCCATCTCCCACAATTGTCATCACCGTTATAACGGTAAGATTTACGATGATCAAAAGACGAAACTCACAAGCTCGAATCTGAGCACTATCTCTATAAATGTTCTTTGAATTTCAAGAAATAGTTTTACTTTTTAGTCATAGTGATAAACATGAAGATGCAAGAGCTTTAAATTTATGAGGATAACCGGAAAACAGACTCATGATTTAATTTGTTCAGCAGACATGGGAGTTTCTCGATTTGAAACATATGATTACTGGTTTAAACGCTAAAATCGACATGAAAAACAACCACATATGACAATAACAAAAACTTCATCAAAATTCATGAGGAATTGATTTTAGTTAATATAAACTATAATGTCGGAAATATTCAGCACTCGACAGACCTTACTGCAACATTTACAATAATGTGATGGAAAAAGGATATTCCAGAAAATTCAGACTGACAAAGACGTCAACATTCATTAAAAATGCATGTTTATGCCTCAGAAGGTCCTTGATGAAGTTTACTTTTGCACTCTTGTAATGTCTTTTCTGCAACTTTCTAGCAATGAATGACTAAAAACAAATTGATTGAAAAAAGACAATACTCTCTGTGGAAAGCGATATCCTGCCTCTACAGTATGACCTGAAGTAACCTTTTATTCAAGGTCAATGATACATCTTACAGAAAAAACATTAATTAATTCAATGTTTGAGAACGAACAAGCGCTCCTGGGATTAAAGAATGAGAATATGTCGGTAAATCTTAGTTTACGGTAACTGATCAAGGAAGAGGGAATTTCATAAAAAGCACCGCATATATGACATAAGCATTTCACTCACGTCTGCTATGACAGAAGATTGATAGAGCTGAGTCTTAAAAAATACCTTCCCAAGATATTCTGTTCTGCAGACTTATATTTCCTATAAGTTCCAGGAGGGTAAAGAAAAGCTTTCATTCAATTTTCCCTCTTTGCTCAATTTTGTTACAACATAACTTGTTCTTCTCCTAAAAAATTTGTTCCAGCAAATCAAAACCACAAACCTAATGTAGCAAATAATGAGGCCACTTATCTTAATTAAAATAACCACTCAACCACGCTATAAGGACTTCATCCAATGCTAATTTGATACTTAACACCAACTTCCACAACAACTCAGGACCAACAGAAAACAAATACAATGGAGCCAATCATAAGGGGAATTTAATCCTAATTACTTGTAGTTTTCAGAATGAAGAAAATAAAGAGGAAAAGTCTGACCCAATCTGCTTATCTATCAGGTCCAGTCTGACTGTTTGAAACTTTTAGGAGCAGAACAACTAATGTAAATTAAATTTTTTTAATAACATTTCAAAACTAAAAAGCAAAACTTGTGATTCTACCTCCTCATTTGCATAAATACTCCAGAATTCCGTGAGATAGTGTTGAGGACTAGTTGCTCATTGTGCTGTTGGACAGCAAGACGACTGGACGTAATCGTCTAGTCTCTTCTGCATAACGTTGTGTATTTCGCACAGCTATTAATGCAGAATCAGCCTTTCCAAAGCTTGCTCGTTCTTGCGCAATCTAAAATAACTTAGATAATTTTTGGTATATAGTCACATAGTGGCGTGATAAATATTCAGTACAACTTCTTCAGTTATTCAGACTCTTCATCTTGAAAACTATTGAAGTTGCTGTGTGTGTAGTGAAGCCTCAATGTAGGTCTATACTCACCAGTGTGTGATGTGCCGGAATCGGCTTCACACCAGACTGACAGGAAAATTAGAAGCGAGTCTCCACTTTTACATTTGAGGCATTAAATGCCAAATTGAGTCAAATTATTTTCCTAATTGCTGCAGTAACCAGCTCAATATGTGATAACGTCTTTTCCTTGTGCTGTAATCAGCTAATATATATTCCATTATATTTGAAATAATTATTTTTCTTGGCGGCTTGGTAATCAATTATCTGCTGTCAATTGATATCTTTTCCCAGACTTTTATTCTGTTTATATTTCAGCAGTATTGTCCCTACAAGTGTGCATGTTCGGATGTAATTGGCTATCTCAATACTTTTTCGAGTGACACTAACATTTTTGGCTACATGGAGCAAAAATGTATATTTTTTCGTTTAGTACGAAATTTCAGCCACTGCTGCTTTCCAAAGAAAGTCAAAAAAAGAAAGAAAAAAGAACAGCCATTAAATTAAATTAATACAAAATAAGACAAGTTTGTAGAGAAAATTACATGAGCGTGCATGTTAAAATAACTCAAAGTATCTTACTACGGAGGGTATATGCAGCAAACGCTCTATACACAGAAAACAGACGAGTGTCGGATACTAATGCTGTATCTCACAATAATAATTCACTAATGGTACATTAGAAGACCCACAATAATAATTACAACTGAAAACTGAAGA
Source organism: Chiridota heheva (assembly GCA_020152595.1). Classification (NCBI taxonomy): domain Eukaryota; kingdom Metazoa; phylum Echinodermata; class Holothuroidea; order Apodida; family Chiridotidae; genus Chiridota; species Chiridota heheva. The sequence continues at coordinate 121,871 of JAIGNY010000170.1, read as the reverse complement.
TAATGGTATAATTTGAATTAGAAGACATAAAGTTCACAGATATAGATTCTATCAATTCAATTTTTTGGTGGTGGTGAAAAGAAAAGGTAAAGTAGTAGTATATAGTAGTCATAATAGCTAATGTCAGATTCTGTCAGATATAGATTCTGTCCATTCAATTTTTTGACAAACTCAAATTATGTATCCCAAATTATCTGCAAACCATTGAGGCAGAGGAATAAAATCATATCCTCCATATGATATGTATCATATATATCTCACATGTCTCAGGAGCTAAATTGGGCTCACATATTTTTGCAAAGCCTTGTAATGGCTGCTCTGTGTCTTTTATAGTTAATTGGATGAAAGAAAGTGACTGAAAATGAACTAAAGTACTGGAAAGACATAATTGTTGTTAAGGCCAGTCGACACGCTGAAACCTCGTAGCTGGTTACAAGATATTTAAGTTCAGCATATATATTGATATACAAAATATTGTAAACATACGCAATGAACTTCTGTTCGGCCTTGTACAGCCGATATTTATGTTTAAGCCAGGATGTACATCCTTGGCTACGCCTACACAGTATTTACAAGATAACAAGCTATTGTTAATTCTGGTCTTGCATAACTGACATTTCTCGATTTGATTCTTTGCTATGCGAGGAATAAATGATTTTCTTCTTTTTAAGTCATGCATACATAACAGTCTAATGTGTCTGTTACTTCATGATATATCTAATTTTGCATAAATGCAAAATATGATTCGAAATTTTGAATGCATATTGACAAATGGAAGAGTTTCCTTATGCCAGAAATCAGTTTTAAGATCTGTTACCAAAATATTGTAGAATGACATAGGTCAAGAACAACAGGGGCACAGGTGTGTCAGTACCCAGATCTCATAAGGGCGTGGTTGAGGTTTTTCCTGTTAAAAGACATTTTTTCCTGAAGGAAAATTTTTCTAAGTTGATTAATTGGCCCACATTGCAGCCTTGTTGTAACAGTTTAAAGTCAGTTGTCGAGAGCGCTGAAGTTAACGTATACATGAATAAGTACATGAGGCTCACAGTGATCAATCATGGTTCATTTTTTCAGAACATTTTAAAGATGCGATAATAGTTTGCATATATCTTACCAAGGACGAACTGTGAATTGAGTTTATTAAAGCAGGCTGAGATAAATTGAACCTCAAGAATGTTTCCGGGAGAAATGCTCCATAGAAACTAGGCTTACTCAGGTAAATGATACTGAGATTGCTAGATTACATGTATACTAATAAAGTGTATCAGAAACAATTTCATGCTATGTGGCATAAATTTCGTTCTGTTTGGGAGTAAAAACTCCTATAGAACTTCAACTCAGGTAAATGATACTGAGATTGTCATGTATACCACATGTGTGGAAGCTCTTTGTGTATACTAATAAAAGCGTATCAGAAACAACTTCCCATGTGTAATGTGGCATAAATTTTGTTCTGTTCGGGAGTGAAAACTCTCTATAGAACTTCAACTCAGATAAATGATACTGAGATTGTTAAGTTAATTCTAAAAGGGGTTAATTAAGTGTTTTACACAAAGTTTGTGAAACAGTTACTTCAGCAATTTTGCTCAACACTAATGGCAATATCAGAATGCTAAACAAGTTTGGAAATGCTAAACGAGTTTGGAAATGCCAAACATAAAGTATGTAATAAGTACCCCATGAGCTTGGTTATTGTGTAGAATGCTATACAAACCAAATCAAACATAGCAAATCAAACATAGCAAATCAAACATAGCAAATCAAACATAGCACATAGTTTATGTTTGTTTGGGAACCTCGTTTAACTTCTAATTGTATGACTGCAATTGGTCGCTTAAAGTCTCACGGAATTCCCAAGTATTTATGCAAATGAGGTGGTAAAATTTAACAATTAAATGAAACTTTAAATAAAATTGAAGTTGATGTTTGATTAGAATTCTTCCAACTTATTTGCATATATGAGGATTGATGCCCACCCATCACCCATTATCTAGTTAGACCAATACAGCCATAAGCGTTGAAGAATGAGCAACCAGTCCTCAACACTATCTCACGTAATCCCCTCGTATATGCAATTAAGTCGGTAGAATTATAATCAAAACTTCAACTTAAAATTTCATTTGAAGTTTCGTTTAATTGTTCAATTTGTTGATACAGCGGCAGTAAATTTAATGTATGGATATTCATAATTGCTATATTAAATATGAGGGAATGAGACTATTGACTGTTTTCCACACATTGAAAATTTAGATTTCCACAACCTAATCAAAGACCAGGAACTTTCACGAAATGCACCGCATATAACATTAGCATTTCACCCACGTCTGATATGACATATAAAATTTACAGCGCCCAGTTGTTACACAGAATACCCTCAATTAAGTTCTGTTCCACAGTATTATATTTCCTGTAAGTTTAAAGAAGAATAAAGAAAATATTTTTTTAATTCCCTTTTTTTCATTTTTCTTAAAAATTAAAATTGTTGAATATCATCATTCGAAAAATATTGTAAGTAGCAAAATTGAAAAGCAAAACCATGTGATTTGTTGATACAATATTCAGGGTAAAAAAATCAGGGTCATATATCATATAAGAACACGCTGTATATATGGCCACATATTAAAGTGCCCCCTCACCCCCCTGCCCCTGTGTTAGAATTAATCAATTCTAAAGAATTGCTACGTATAAACAAAATAAAACTTTATGGAGTTTTAGATTTGAGCAGAAAATTTATGTTTGAAAAAAAGCATTAATGATATTCCCAAGGCTTGTACAATTTGCAATTTACATACATACATACATACATACATACACACCTACATACATACATACATACATACACACACACATACACACATACATATATACATACATACATACATACATACATACATACATACATACATACATACATATATATATATATATATATATAAAATGTATATATATATACATATACATATATATATATATATATATATATGTATGTATGTATGTATGTATGTATGTATGTATGTATGTATGTATGTATGTATGTATGTATGTATGTATGTATATATATATATGTATATGTATATGTATATGTATATGTATATATATATGTATGTATATATGTATGTATGTATGTATGTATGTATATATATATATATGTATATGTATATGAATATATAAATATATATATATATATATATATATATATATATATATATATATATATATATATATATATATAAATGTATATATATATATATATATATATATGTATGTATGTATGTATGTATGTATGTATGTATGTATGTATGTATGTATGTATATATATATATATATGTATGTATGTATGTATGTATGTATGTATGTATGTATATATGTATGTATATATATATATGTATATATATATATATATATATATATATATATATATATATATATATGTATGTATGTATGTGTGTATGTATATGTATATATATATATGTATATGTATATGTATATGTATATATATATATATATATATATATATATATATATATATATATATATATATATATATATATATATATATATATATATATATATATATATATATATATATATATATATATATATATATATATATATATATATATATATATATATATATATATATATACATATATATATATATATATATATATATATATATATATATATATATATATATATATATATATATATATATATACCTCACATATTGACCTCACATATATATATACCTCACATATTCTAGCCCCTGTGTTAGAATTAATCAATTCTAAAGAATTGCTACGTATAAACAAAATAAAACTTTATGTATGGAGTTTTAGATTTGAGCAAAAAGTTTATGTTTCGGAAAATACAAGCATTAATGATATTCTCAAGGCTTGTACAATTTGCAATTTATTATGACAATTTTAAGACTCACAAAAGAAACTCTGGGGGGCACTTCATACTAAAAGTAGTAGGGGTGTGCAGCCCACGAACCGAAAAACATACCCGCAGTACAACATATTTTTTTGGTGACTGCAGTATGAAATTATACAATTTTGATACCCTCGGTATAAAAGAAGTCAATTTTGATACCCGCAGTATGAAAGAAGTCAATTTTGATACCTGCAGTATGAGTATTCAACAAAAATATTGTAAAAAGGTATTCCATGAAAATATTGTGAAAATGGACCAGCAGTACAAAATGAACACACTAAAACCTCATTTTTCGCAACCTGCACTATGAAAATGATGAAAGAAAGACAAGGTTTTGAACTAAAGATTTTTTTTAGTAATTTTATTTTTTTTGCTAAAAAAAGACACCTGCACTGCAAAAATGGTGCAAAAAAGGCACCTGCTCAGGCGGCACGCATGCATGCATGCACACACACACATACATACATACATACATACATACATTCATACATAGATATATATATATATTTACTATATATATATATATATATATATATATATATATATATATATACCTCACATATTAAATTGCCCCCCACCTGACTCTTCACCGTAGTTTATGCAGGGAGCAATCTCTGTAACAAATCCCTGGTTTATGATATGCATAGCTCCCTTGCATTCTCTAATAAAGTACTTCCTCATTTGCAAATTCTTTCTTCCAGCTTTATCAATCATGTCTTTAAAGCAATGAGAGATGGTTGGGTAAATATGGTAGCTATTTGATAATTACCATAACAGTGAACAAGACACCAGCACACATATCTTCCTCAAAATGATAATGGAAAATCCATTACGTTTGAACATAAATCAGGGATTGAAGGTTATATATGTGACAGTTAACTTCCACCTGTCAAAGTCACTGGGAGTGAATAATGGCCATAGCTGGAAATTAAACAGGATATCCATATAAATGAGGAATTATTTTGGGTGAGAATCATAAAAATAGAAAAGGGAGAAGGCAAATAAAGCCAACATGTATCACTGAAGCCACCAAAATCTGGATTTTTTTTATATTTAGACTCGTGGGATTAATATATACTTAGGTACGCCCTAAAAGCGGCACAAATTGCTTGCTAATAATGATGACCATTTGGTTTTGAGATTTAAGCTGAGCAAAAAACAGTCCAATGTGCACAGTCTCACAATTAGGGTCTATAAACAATAAGAGTTACTTAGGCACTTTTTTTTTGAGCTGCTATCAAAGTCCATTTATTTCAAAAAGTGTAGCTTTAATTTTGTATTGGTCTAAATATGTCATATACTTTTTGTATTCTAGGCCATATTCAGTGGCGGTGCCAAAATTTTGTTGCTGGGTGGGGGTTGGGGAAGAATGGGGCAGCTTTGTCAGAGGAAGGGGAAAAGGCATATTAATCAGACAAAATATGTGGCCCAACAAAATTTTATGGGGTACAAGTAGGGGGATCTCTACTGATATAAATATTGTAGTAAATTATTAATATTTTATGATTATGTGTATGTGTGATGATAAGCCATGGATACTTGGGTTTATCCATTTATTATTAAACAGGTGTTTGGTCCAGCGTAGAAGCCAGGTTGGTCTGCTGCATGGTCGTTGGTCTGTGGTGGTGGCGTCTTAGGAGGGGATAATGGAAAACAAAACACTAAGGACCGGGCACTACGGTCTGGGAGCCTCAGCTCAGCGAAAGTAATTAGCGTAACAAAAACCACGGGGGGAAAACCCAAAAGAAAGCGATAGACGAGCCGGAACATTGGGGGACGTGAAACCAAGCAATAAAACAAAAAAGAAGAAACAAACACGCACACACAAGCATTCTACAGTGTAAGCGTAACCAAGGTTACAACATAGTTTTTCTTTACTGATATTTTTTTTCTTATTCTTTTGTTGTTGTTCATGCTTTTGTATAATGTTTCATACATGCAAGAAGTAATAAATTTTGCATGTAAGGCAACACTGAAGGACTTCAGACTTTTCATTGTGGTTCGGGAATCATCCATGGGTGGGAAATTACGTCCACCTTTTGACACTCATATACCCCCTATAATTCTTGTCAAATAGGAGCATTTTACTGTGAAACGCACCCTCCCCACATGGAAAGTCCTGGCTACATGCCTGTAAACCTAAACTTTTTGTCGCAAATTCAAAAGTTTAAACCGGCTGTCCATGGTCTGTGCATGGAGACATAATGAGCTCCATGGTCTATAGAAGAGAATGGTATTTCCAACAAGATCAAACAAGCATATTCATTCAATCTGTAGAATCTTTCCCAACCTAATCACTCAAAGGAAAGTTTATCATTTGTTATATTTTTCTGACTACAAGTTTGTGCTATTCAAATCTAGGGCTCAATTAAAATTCCTTGATGGTGCCTGGTGGATGATGGGATTATTTGAACCCCCTCTGTAATTGGCAGATATGAGTAGACAGTACTGTACTTTGCTCAAAACAGAGACGAGCTATTTGTGGGTTATAGACAAAGGAGAATTGCAACAGCTTATGTAAATAGGACCAGACAAGTTTTATCATGACATCCATATCCATAATACTGGAATGAATGGTAACAGAGCTCTCAGTATATGACTGATAAACAATTATAGGTCTATTAATGTCTGGAGTTGAAATTGAAAACCATAGTACAAACAAAATATTTGGGGCGGAATGGCTCACAAAAGTGGTTAAAAAACAATAGAAAACATAAGAAAAAGAGACTACATCCCGTTCACACATCACAAAGGTAACATACAAATTTGCATATTTGTCCATATTTGCACAAAAAGATGTTAAAACTGTCAATTCTTAATCAATTTTGATGGATTTTGTTTTCCTTTTATTTTTTAGTGGATTTTAAATCATTGTAGCTAATGTTGCCGCTACCTGTTCATATACCTTTAAAAAGAAAAACAATTGTCCATATTTGCACAAAAAGATGTTATGACGGTCAATTTTTAACCAATTTTGATGGGGTTTTTTCCCCTTTATTTTTAGTGGATTTCAAATCATTGTAGCTAATGATGCCGCTACCTGTCCATATACCTTTAAAAAAGAAAAAAAAAACTGCAGCAGTTCTTTTCCATCCATCCAAAACATTATTGACACCTGAAGTTAATGAAGTTCCTATAGGTATCACTTTCATTTAATTTTCTAACGACAAAAATTCCAGGGTGACAATTGATTCCAATTAAATCTGGGCCTCACACATACTGTAGCTGTTTGAGCTGATACCAAGATAAGTTGGCGCACTTTTAAATGTTAAGTCTTTTTACCTTCCTTTATTTCATTAAATCTCTATAACTCTATTATACTATGTAGTTTCAAATATCTTTGTTATTGTGCAATAACCTTCTTCTAGGAGCCTGCAAAAGAATATAAATTCTACAAAAAAAGAGTCATTCTTTTTATTTCCGAAATCCTTGTTCATAGCCACGGCGAGCAGTCTCTTCCATTTGTAAGCTAATATCCTAAACATTTTTGACCTTTTAATGCAATATCTCAAATATGTATCTCTGTCAACTTTAATATTTGTTTTTCTTTTTTCTAAATTTTGTGTAACTTTTTGAATTGTTCTCAAGAAAAACAGTGTTGTAAAAAAGTTGAGAGATAAAAATAAATGACAAATAATAGGCAGCTTGTACTGCAGGCTTAAAGCATCATGAACTTTTGAAAGAGGAAAGGCGATGACAATTAACGTGTTAACTAGGTGGGGCAAACAAACCTAAAATCCGCAATCATGCATTGACATTTAGATGTTCATGTGGTCTGCAGCACTTTTTTTCCCTACTTAGTTATGCAGATTTTGTTGCAAGGCAAATTTTTGCGGTGATTGGTTGCAAAAGCTGCCAATCAACTAACTCAGAGAGGTCAATTGTACAGGGCCTACAATGCTGAGTAAAAAAGACCTAGGCCTATTCTTTTCTTTGCATTAAAAATGCTGATGCAGCAATATTTTGTTTAACAAACATCCCAAAGCATTCAAATATAAAAACTTATGTTGTGACTGGGGCGGCATGCATGGTGGCGATCTAATGGGGGAAGGGGGGGACAGGGGAACAAATATCATTATTTCCCCCTAAAAATGAAGCCATATGAAGCCTATATAGCATAGCAAGGTTTAATGTCCCAAAAGCATCCAGTGCTGGACATTATATCAAGACGGCCACGGCCTTTGATAACCAGTTGTGAACTCACTGGTTGCAGACCCACAGGGATTCAAACAGGGACCTACGGTTGGCTACACAACGGTCTGGGTTCATTCCCCGCAAATATTGAAAAGAAATCGCTGCCACTTCCTGCATGTGCTATCCCAGCTCACTGTGAGTATACTATTCATTTCAAACTATAAATATAAATTAATGAGAGCATTTTCCTTGTTTGGAAAATTATCACCACTTCCCTCGTTAGATTTTACTTGAGCAGTCAGACATCCACCGTCTCCAGGGCATTTACCCACAACCTCCTATTTCATACTTTCCTAAATTCTTAAGAGCCGAACACTTCAAACACTTCAAAATGGTAATTAACGACTCTTTACACCACCACAAATGGAAGTCTTAATTACTGCAGATATTACCCGCATACTTCACTTCCTATAGAATTCCCAGGCCACACATTTCTGCAGGGTCATGTCTTTAAAATTAGACTGTGCCCCTCTTCGATGTACTTTTGGCATATTTTCAATTTTCAACAAAAGTGAAATATTTCTGTGAAAAGTTTATAAGAATGAATGTGGGAAGATAAAGTTACGATAAATCTTAGGCATGAATCTCAAAGAACAATGAGCAAACAAAGGTCATTGAACTCCACTTCTTCTGTACTTTAATTATGGAGATGTCATGCCTGAAGGCAACCAGAGGGCCAGTGGAAAATTTTGTGGGCATTTTCCCAGTTGCATGCTTCCTTTCCAGACTCATTCAAAACATGAATTTGTGCATATATGTACCGCTTTGCCATATTTTCATTTTGAAAATATATTTCTCCGAAGGGCATAAGACTGCACAATGTGCCTTTGGACGCAAAGAGTCTCCAAAGAGAACAAATTATACAAAACAAAATTTGTACAAAATTGATTTTTATACATAAAGTATGCCGGGCTGCCCTTGTGTCATATTTTCATTAGGAAATATTTTCTCTGAGGTAAACACTGCACAATATTAGAGTTCTCTGTTGAAAGCAAAGAAATATATGTATAAAATTGATTTTTATTTTTTCTTTTCTTTTTTTTTCTTCACATTAGTATATCGTTAAGGTGAAAAAGATATTTCCTTTTATACTCAATAGAATAAGACAAAACTTTTGATAAATTACAGATTTAAAAGTAGAAGTCAAACTTAAATCTTACAGTTTCTACTTTACATGGAAAATGGACAGTCAGTGTAAAGTTTGAGAAAAAATGTACACCTCCATTGATTAATCGAATATGACAAACTTATTATTTAATTTCACACACTGTCTTCTTACTAACTTACCCCATACTGGTTAAGAATTTTTCATTTACTGTCAGTTCTACATTACCAAGCCCACGGCTTTAAATATTCCTACCATCAAAGATTATCTCCCAAGAACTGTATTGATTTTCAAATCATTTGTCAATTCGGTGTTTGGTTGACTTACTTTTATAGATGTATTCCAACCATAAACCAGAGCATCACTGATGCAGAAGCTCAACATACAACATTTTGAGCTATGTTTTTGAGTGTACCGTGGTGGTGGTTTGTATCCCATCTAGAGTAAAACTAGTATTCCAACTAGTTATAAAATATTTTTATTTTTAAAATATGCCAAAAGACATAAGACAGGCATAAGACTGCACAATGTGCCTTTGGACTCAAAGAGTCTACTAAGAGAACAAAATACACACAAAAAAAATTGTACAAAATTGATTTTTATACATAAAGTATGCCCTCATGCCATTTTTATGTGTTGGAAGAGGTTGTTGTTGCGGAGGAAGTTGATGATGTTTGAGGAAGAATTGTTTTCAAATATGTCTGAGATTGAGGAGAGTGAGGAGAGGAGAGTGAGAAGAGAAGAGATCTGGAGTTCTGGTATAGGGAACAGGTTAAGAAAATATGCTTGATGAGAGAACGATGTTGCAAGTGGGGCAGAGAGGGGCAGGGGAGCCGGATAAGAGATGGGAGTGAGTAAGATGGGAGCGAGTAAGAGAGTGGCCGAGGACACATTACCTCTTAATTGAGATTCAGAACAGCACACAGAAATTCAAAATGAGATGCTGAAACCTGATTTGACATCAATTGCAGATGCACTCGATTTAAATTACGTACGGTCGCATAAAAGAGTTGGATGCTACCAGTGAAGTTGATTTGAAAGACAATTTAACAGTATGAAAGAAAACAGTTCAACACCGTAAAAGGGGAACAGAACCACAGGGTGTGATTAGTGAGACGCTGTGTTTCGTAGTTAATTTTAAAGTTAAACAATATGCAAGTAACAAAGATAGCACATCTGTCAACCTGTAATAAGTGCAGTGGTCAAGCAAGACTATCTTACAAGACAGAGGATACAAACAGTACTGCAAACTTGTGAAGAAACTAAAGATATTAAAGGATTAGTTCAGTGGTCAAGCATGTCCATCTTATATGAAAGAGGACTTCAAAAGAAACAAAATGGTGAAGAAAGCATTCAAAAATCTTATTCCATATTTCCGTTAAGGAGATACTCAAGATTAAAGATGTCTTATCTGTGTAGAATGACTGGTGTATTAAGTCAACTATGCAAAGTTGGCGTCTTCATTCTCACATTCTTAACAATTGTTGATCTATTTTAAAAGAATTTTTTTTTTTTTTTTTCACTATTTAAATTATTTTTCCTCGAACTTTTTTTAGGTGGTACATATATATTATAAATCCCCTTCCTAGATTCAGTTTTACTACTTTTTTGATATATTCCATGGTTTTCAAGCCACAAAATCACAGGATAAAATATAATAGAATACATAAAGACTTTGAGGGATCTGAGGCTATAACATCATAAGTAGTCTGATTTCAGTCGTTTCTGCACAAATTATACTAAACTCAATTTACACTTAGATATCTCCTTAACAGAATAATATTTCTTAATGCTTTCCTGACTATTCTGTTTCTTTGGAAGTTCCCTTTCATATAAGACAGATTTGCTTGACCACTAAACTAATCCTTTAATCTTATTCTGTTTGGAAGATATTTTTATGATGAAATTGTCACAAGTAGTAAACTGATGTCACACACTCACTTTCTTCACAATTATTTTTTTTAAATACATTTTATGGAAAATTAATGAACCTTTTTTTCTTCTTTTTAAAGAGCAGATGGCCATGATATTGTTTCAAATGATAAATTATTGAGATTTACTAAGCAAAGTAGAATTAGCATCGAAGTCAAAATGAGAAGACGAAGGTGCATTGGGCATGTATTCAGAATGAAAGAGGACAGCCACTGCATGACAGCATTGGCAGGGAAGCCAGAAGGAGAAGGAAAATAGGACACCCAAAAACGACATGGAGAGAACGGTAGTGAAGGAAAGAGAGGAGCTAAGGTGGAATTCTTGGAATGAAGCCAGACACATGATACATTGGAGAAAGTACACTGCAGCCTTATGGGAAACATGACCCAAAGAGGACAGTGAGTGAGTGAATAATGAAACCCTTTTTAACGAATTAAAGTTATTATTAAACCAAATTCAGAATGCAATTCAAAGTTACTTCACTAGACGTGTTTTACTCTCCTAACATATCCAATTGTTGTATTAAATCACAAACTTTAAAGCAAAGAAATAAACCACACAAAGGCTTATGAGGAATTTAAAAGGCTGTGGTTTTACTTCTATATTATTTCAGTCATTTCTATACAAATAATAATAATAATAATCGCATTGCTTATATAGCGCTTTAGACTGTCATAGACTGTATCAAAGCGCTTTACAATTATTACCCTGGTCACTGGGCCTTAACTCTCCTGAAAACTTTCTCACTCCCTGGGGAGTCACAAGCCCATTTTATCAGCAGCCATATACAGGCGCCGGGCTCCAAACACATAGAACTGTCACTGCCCTCACAGGTACCCATTACAGCTGGGTGGACTGAAGCAATGAAGATAAAGTGTCTTGCTCAAGGACACAACACACTGGCCTGGCCGGGAATCGAACCCAGTACCTTCCACACCAGAGCCCGACGCCTTAACCACTAGGCCACTGTGCTCCACAGTCCAAATCAGACATAACCAAATCAGACATAACCTTTCACAGATATAGGAACCTGGGGTACAGGGGGATCTCCTCCTGAAATAGTGAAGTTTTGGGCACTTTGAGTGAATTATGAACCTCTTTTTAACAAATTGAAGTTATCATTACAACAAATTACAAAGTACTAGAGTTACCTCAGTGGAGTTACTTTACTAGAGTACTAATGTTATTTCACTGGAGTAATGGAGTTACTTCAGTGGAGTTACTTTACTAGAGTACTGGAGTTACTTCACTAGAGTACTGGAGTTACTTCACTAGAGTTCTGGAGTTACTTCACTAAAGTACTGGAGTAACTTCACTAGAGTACTAAAGTTACTTCACTAGAGTACTGGAGTTACTTCACTAGAATACTGGAGATACTTCACTAGAGTACTGGAGTTACTCTAGTGATTTCGATAACCCCAAAACATACATGCAGTATGACAGTAAACCTAGGCAAAGGTATGCTCTACTAGTGTCCGAAACATTCATTTTTTGAGCAACTTCCATTTGCACCCCAAACAAAGCCAGGCTCATATGTCTATGAGATCTTCCCGGGGGGAGGGGGTACTATATAGTAAAAGCGGTAGAGTTGTACAGCCCACCAACCAAAAAACATACCCATAGTATGACTTTTTTTGGCAACTGCAGTACGAAATTATACAATTTTGATATCCGCAGTGTGAAAGAAGTCCATTTTAATACCTGCAGTATGAGTATTCAACAAAAATATTATAAGAATGGACCAGCACTTCAAACTTAACAGAGTTAGGACTCGATTTTTGGGACCTGCACTATGAAAAGGATGAAAAAGGGCACCTGCTCGGGCAGCACATGTACATACCTCACATGTAGAAGTGCCCCCACACCCTTCCACCGAGAGATCTTTTCCTCAAATAAAGGAACATTAAAACTTTTTGCTTATCATAGAGACATGCTTCATGCCTAAAATTATCCTTTAATCTTACCCAATGGTGACCTATTTTCATTAAAAGCTCATAAATTTACCCAGAGTTGTCATGCAACAGGAGACTCACAACTCACTAGTTTATCCAGGGATTTTATAAGCATCCATGAGCATAGCCTGGGGGGAGGGGAAATTTCTATATGTGGGGTATATATACATGTGCCGCTCGAGCAGTTGTTTTTTTTCATAATTTTTGAAGTGCAGGTATCAAAAATCCAATCTCTCATACTGCTGGTCTGAAAAAATTGCATATTTTCATACTGCAGGTATCAAAAATCCCTTATTTTTGTACTGCAGGTATCAAAAATCTCTTATTTTCATACTGCAGGTATCAAAAATAACTTATTCTCATACTGCAGGTATCAAAATCATATACGGTACTGTCATACTGCAGTTACCAAGAAAATCTCTCATACTGCAGTCTAATTTTGAAATTCTTTTATACAGCCATTTGCTCAAAATCACAGCCCAAAATGCACACAGGGCTTGTTGAAGTTATACGTAAGCCATGCTGTATGTTTCTCCCATCTGCCCTTTTGCTCGGCTGAAAACAGATTTTCATTGGGAACAAAATTTTAAGATAAAATTTACCATTTTCACTCGAACAAAAAATAATTATTTTCTAAAACAATTCCGTCATCCATGGTGTAATATTTGTTTACATATCACAATCGCAATCGTTTTAAAACATGCATTTCAGCTGCAAATAAAAAGTAGTACCGGCTCAAGCACGTGCGGGCTGTACTATTAATTTACCAGGTTGCAAGGAACTAAAACATTTAAACAATCGTAGACATCATTGTTTTCATTGCCAATCGACGGTAGTATAATAAACAATTATTATGTACTGGTGTTCTGATAAAAATATTACTTCCGTGCCGAGTTGTTTTTGATGGAAAAAGTTAAGTTAAATCGTAATTGGAAGTTGAAATAATACAATCAACACTGTGTTTTTATTGTATTATATCAACTACGGAAAATTTTCTTGCTCACACGGGTAACTCACGCATGTAACCTTCCCTGCGATTCGAAGATGAATGACGTGTGGAATATCTATTTACACGTCCATAGGAACCACCGTTTGCTGTAATGGTGCCATGAATGAGGTTATGAGCTCATTCTCCAATACACGAGTGTACAATGAATTAATAATAAATGCTATAATACATTAAAATAAATTCATTCTCTTTTTCAATGTCACGACCTATTGTGGGATTGGGGAAAGGTGGGGGTGGGTGGGGAGGGGGAATATATTATTAGAAATTCACAGTTGTAGAATATTTGCAGTAAAAATTAATTTATTAAATTTGACATCTGAATAAAGTAAATATACTTGTAACAAAAGTTAAAACCTTTTTTTTTTTATCTGGGTCGATTGTTGAGGTTACGTACGAGTGACGTGCAATTTGATGATACCATCTGATGAGAAATTAAATTATTAAATTATTTCCAACTGTCGAGAAGTCAGCAATAAAATGCCGGGGGTTATGCACCTCCGGGCCCCCACCCCACTAAGCATGAAAAGAATTTTTTTTTATATTAAAAAACAGTAATGCAATGGCTTGAGCTACAACGTGATGTCGGAAAAGTAACCACCGGGGGTATGATTTTGAAGGGGTGGGGAACCTACCAAGTTCGTACTATTAACTTTACACACCCTTCATCAAAAAGTAATACACCATCTTTTGGTGAAATTTGAAAATCTCATTATTGAGGGAGGTAGAGGAACAATTGTTGTTGATTGATGGATCAAGTAACATTCATGTAAAATATTGGGGGGAGGGGGCACTGTCATTCCCACGTATGCCCTGCCACTGGTCCCCAATAAAAGTATTGTTGAGCCCATTGTCGGCCCTGCTTTGGTATAAATTCTTTATTTTTAAAAATATGTCAATCCTTACACGAGTCAAGAATCTAGGCACTCCACAACGCTACAACTAGCTTGACATTCCTTCATTCATTTTCGGAACTCTTCGCATCTATACTGTAGACAGTGTTGATGTCACGCATATATGCATGACTTAAAGTGCTATGAATAAAATCGCTGCGAATTTTGGTGAGTTAATCTGATGTCAGCCTTAAGAGAAAAACATTTTTCAGGACACTTTGACTAAAATCACTTATGCAACCAAATAAATAGGTGTTCTTAGAGGCCATTTTGTATCCCTTTAAGGGCTTAAACCCTGGAGCCTTCAGGGGCCTGGACTCCCACCAGGGGCCCCTGGACCCCATGCCGAAGTGGCGACCTTACCCTTTTCTACATAAAACCCTGGTGGTCATCATTAAAAACAATGGACGAATAACAACATTATACTGTGTATGTTGTACTGTAGTGATTCCATAAGTTCTGTATTGGTTTTTTCGCATGCGGTGTCGTGTCAATTTTAACACGCAACTAATACCAAGATTATCATTTTTGATGTAACATTACAGGGCTAATACACACTGTGCAGATAGAGAAAATAGCGCCGAGCAATACCAAAAAATTTGCCGTATAACGCCTACTGTCACAAAGATCTGGCTAGTAGCCGTTATAGAAGACATTTGCATCAGAATGAATTGGTATTTCGTTTGAGATATTACTATTCTCAGAATAGCGTAAATTCTGAACCCCTGTATCCCCCATCTTTTGATCAACTTCGCATAAAAAGAATTTCACACATTCAAATTTTCTATTAACCTCAATACTTTTGGATGGAGCCACACAGGACCATAATTCCTTGGGGAGGGACATAGGACCATGTCACCCACTTTTCGGCAGAATTATAAAAGTACATAAGGTTGCGAGAAAAAAACTATCCCCCTACTTTGTGGAGGAAAAGTATAGCCACATGTTCCCTCCACTTTGTAATCAGAAGTAGAATTATGGCTCTGGATCTATGTACCCACTGATAACATCTCCCCTATTTATCATTGCTCTTTGAGTATGACAACTTTTTGCACTGACAAATTACTACTACTCCTCCAACAAGTTATAACCTAAAAAGAAAGAAAAAAACTCCCCAAGATCACCGACATCAAACATCCTGGTTAATAGTTATGACAGCTTGCTGTATTTACGGTTGCATGATTTGTTGTTTTAAGTCAATAACCAATTAAAGTCTGAGACTATTAATCTTATGCTTAACAAGCTGGGAGTGTTCTCATTTGAGTACAAGTTCGTGATCACACCGACTGATTTTTTACTGTGAGATAACTTACCGGATCTGATCACAGTCACTTGATATTACCCACATACAACCAAACAATAAGTTTTTATACCACGCCATTCCATATAGACCAGGGCACTTCTAGTCAAGTTCTCCAGCTGCCAACGAATCGGCGCACATAAATTTGGACTTTAATCGGTCAGGACGGGAAGTGAATGAACACCACGTTTTAACATTTCCCTTCTCGATTAGTGTTCAGAGAACCAGGAAGGGGGTGACTGTCCCGCCATCCGGGCCGACAGCTTAACGTCCCCTCTGAAGGACAGTGTGAGCCAATCAATCATTGTCACTTCTCTCAAAAGCTGAATGAGGAGTAGGAGCTGCAGACGAAATGCTTCCACTTTGATGTTCTGCATATCTGTCTGCATAGCTGTGGAAAAATCGAGTTAGACCTGACCGAGCCTTAAACCCGGGATCTCCAGCATCCCAGTCACGCCCTCTGCCAACTGAGCTAACAATTTTCCTATATTGATCCTAGTCGAGGGTAGGATCATGAATGACCTTGAGCAAGCGATCAGATCAACTGATGAGATTCTCAAAAAATGTGTTTGAATGCAGATCAGTGACCAAAAATCACTTTAGCTACGGAATATCCTGTGATAACTCGTTTATATCATGTGAATACAGCAGTTATCCTGCTGGGTTACATTTCGCAGATTTTTCAATGACTCATCTTTTGACTTCCAATTCACTCAAGCCCCGCGTTCATGCGAGTGGGTCTGATCGCACAAGTGAGAACACATGACATTGCTTTTTTTCTACAATCATCGAGTTGGTTTATCGTCGGGTGAACTGGTTTATCGTCGCGGGATCATGATCTGGAGATAAAGTGAGAACACAGCCCACAGGTAGATGAAGGTGATACATTATGCACTTGTTGTATATTTGCATAGGAAGCAGAGGAATCTAGAGGAAAAGATTAACTTTTATGGTCAACAAGAAAGAAGTAAGTTTATGTTCTTGAGAAAATAAACGCAGATGACATGGTAATACTGAGCAACAAAATAGAGCTGTCATGTTTTTCTGACTTAATGACGTGTGATTCAGTCAGGGCCATTATTCTCATTTGAAAAGTTAAAAATGTACTGAATTTTCCCAAAATGTACTGAATTTTGAAAATACTGCTGAAAAATGTGTGTGTGTGTGGGGGGTAGGGAGGTTCCCCAAATGTACTGAATTTCCCCAAAATGTACTGAATTTTGAAAATACTTCTGAAAAATGTGTGTGTGGGGGGTGGGGGGGGGGACATGTCCCTAGAATCACTACCTATGGATTCAGTACTACATAAAAACAGCCTTCAAACACAGAAGTCTATCATGTAATCATTTTCTGTCTTTTAAGATTGGGAAAGTATTGCTGTTTATGTGCAGCATTACAAACTAAAGACAAAAAAATCACAAGATGGGCAATTGATCATGTTGACTTAATTGTTTGAAAACATCTGCGTCTACAATTAATGCATGTCGTCCGGGGTGAAAACCATGATGTCCTAAAACTATGGTGTATAAAGATGTAAAAAGAAAAAAAAACAATGCAAAATGAATGTCCACAAAAGTGCAGATAGAAAAATCAATACAAAGATACTGTAGAATAAAGGTTTTTGCATTCATGCCAGCACTGTACGACCGTAATCACAACTGCATCAATTAAAACGCCAACCTTTGCAGAGTTCAATCTAGTCTTTCAAAATCTTCAGCGTGTCAATTTCCATCATGCAAATCAGGCAAGGATGAAATGGAAATGAAACTGCATGATCTTTTCCTCCAATCAATATTCATGTGAAACTGATTGCCATTTCATTTTTCCGAAGTTCAAATCTGCTGACACCAGCCTCATTTATCTCAGACATATAATCTCATTAGTTCCCAGATGGTGGAGTCAGTGTCAGTTTTACTGTCAAACCCAATGAATTCTGCACCTTCCTTTCTGCAACCTGATTCCCAAGCAGTAATATTGGGCTTTATGAAGGACTTGATGTCTCCCAGGATTTCCAATTAATAAGTCAGATGTTTTAAGAACTACTGTAGGTACATCTAAAATTGCTGATTATTCTTCTTTGCTTTCGGAAATGAGTTTGGAATTTTTTCTTTTTTTTTGCAATTTTGGAAAAAAACTAAAGAGCTTTCAACATACTAAAGGTGGTGCAGTGGCTCAGTGGTTAAGGAAGTCTTGTTTGTATTCAAAAGGTTCCCTGGTTCAATTCCCGCCATGAACCATGCATTGTGTCCTTGAGCAAGACACTTCACTCTGCTTGCTCCAATTCATTCAGCTGTAAAATGAGTACCAGGACTGCTGGGGAGTTGACCTGCGATGGACTGGTGTCCCGTCCAGGGGGAGTTATGTACTCTCTTCCGTTTATCACCATGGAAACCAGGTATAAGCACCGGCTCAATAAGCTCTCGAGGCTTGATTGGATTTAACTTGTTTTTTTTTTTGTTTCTTGTGGAACTAACAAATAAAATAAATTTAAAAAATGTACAACTCAAAAGTTCAAAGATACCACAGAAATATGTTAAAGGCAAATGGGGGTACAGTTTACTAGTGCAGTCAAAGATTAGCGATTAATCGCTAATCGCTCGGAACTCTTAAAAAGCATTTAGTAATGGGTGGCCTTGTACAGTAACAATAAGCACCACTAAAAAGATTGTAAAATACTTAAAAAATCACTGAAAACAAACCCCTCTGCTTAACATGCATGAAAAAGGCATTAAAAATCAAGCAAATTCCTTCATTTTCTTGATTATCGATCATTTAGATCTTTCATGGCCAAAACTAAATTCAATTTGTTAAATTCAAAATTGTTGGTGCACTTTAAGAATTAAAAAAGCAAGAAAGTGCAATTATACAGGCCTTAGCCAATCATGCACTGGGGTAAGGGCGAAGTACAAAAATTATTTTGTGACAGCAGATGGAACTTCAGAGAGGCAGAATTGGCAACATTTCTTGTTAAATATTTTATTTCTATGCTGGTTTTATTTTTAACTAGTGTTTTTTTCAGCCTAATGGGTAATCATAAGACATTAAATTTGTATTTGGTGGGATTCTTAGCCTATTTTTGGTCCGAAAATGTATGGTATGTTTGTGTGTGTGTGAACTGTACCAGTTCCACATAATTCTATTTTTTACTGAGTTTTGGGTAAAACTTGGTTGCAATAAATCGCTAAACGCTTGCAAGTTTTGGCAATTAAACGTTTAGTGAATCAATTGCAAATCAACAGCACTAGATTACTATACTATTACTATAGTATTACTATACTATTACTATAGTATTACCATAGTATTACTATACTATTACTATAGTATTACCATAGTATTACTATATTATTACCATAGTATTACTATACTATTACCATAGTATTATTACTATAGTATTACTATAGTATTAATATAGTATTTTATAGTATTACTATAGTATTATAGTATTACTATACTATTACTATACTATTAATATAGTATTACCATAGTATTATTATAGTGTTACCATAGTATTACTATACTATTATTATACTATTACTATACTGTTACTATACTGTTACTATACTATTACTATATTCAACAGAGAGAGCTCTGAACAGAATAAGCTTTACATATCACAAGCATCTGTAGCCTATGGGGTTATTAAATTCTGAAGAATTTTCAATGTATGCAAATGTTGTGATGTATGAAAGAGAAAGCAGCTCTAAATCATTCATGTGATTCTTTATATTGTTCTGTTTTTAAGTCACCGAAAGTCTCGGAATGTTTCTCTAACTAAATTTTGATTGAGGGTTAGGGATGCACCGGATATCCAGTGAAACAAATCCGGTTTAGATTCCAGCCAGATCTGTCCAAGAATCCTGCCATATAATTTTAAATATCTGACCTGTTCTTTTGTAAATGTAGTTTTCAGTTTGAGCACAAACTTCAAAAGAAGTGTACACTATTTTTCCAACAAACTTATTCAAACAGATTATTCAATCTCTTACAGCATCTTTACACTTTTCAAATAATTGTATACTTCCCATAAGATATTCTCCCTATCCCTAATTCATTTTGTTAATAATATCTTTTTTGTAATGGAAAAATTCAGTCTTGGCGGATTAAATCTACGATCCAATTCCGGCTGGATCCACAAGGTGTGATGGAGATTCAAAACCTCTTGGCAATATTCAAATGATTCAGCTGGAAAATACATTATTATTCAAGCCAAAAGAATTATAGAAGGATCTTGGGATGCCTTCCATCTGAACCGCATTACAAAGATCACAACAAACATGAAACAATATCATGAAGCTTTCACCAGTTGTAACAACAAACATGAAACAATATCATGAACATTTCACCAGTTGTATCAACAAACATGAAACAATATCATGAACCTTTTACCAGTTGCATCAACAAACATGAAACAATATCCTTTTACCAGTTGTATCAACAAACATTATCACTTTCAGTTGTATCAACAAACATGAAACAATATCATGAACCTTTTACCAGTTGTATCAACAAACATGAAACAATATCATGAGACTTTCACCAGTTGTATCAACAAACATGAAGCAATATCATGAACCTTTCACCAGTTGTAACAACAAACATGAAACAATATCATGAGACTTTCACCAGTTGCATCAACAAACATGAAACAATATCATGAACCTTTCACCAGTTGTAACAACAAACATGAAACAATATCATGAGACTTTCACCAGTTGTATCAACAAACATGAAACAATATCATGAACCTTTCACCAGTTGTAACTACTATTGACTGAGCAGTGGATTGCTTCAGTGATCAAGCAAGTTCATGGTACTGTATATATGAAAGAATGTGATGGAGAAACTATCATACTTCAATATTTTACTCCGCTATTACTGATGGTAATCAAATTTACAGTTTTGTTTCATTTCTGTAGAGATGGCTGAAATATAAAATCACATTCTCCAAAAGTCTTTATTATATGTTATTGTATTTTTACACCTTAAAGGAATAGTCCATGGATTTTCATTTTGTCATATATGATAGAGAAAATTTGTAGAAACAAAGTGGTGAAAAATCTATGTTAATATCTTATTCTGTTTAGAAGTTATAACAATTTTAAGAGAAGGAAAATGTTCTTAAAAACACCTCTTACAGTATATGTCCTTCAGCTTGGTGATGTCATTAAGGCAATTCCAGCACAGTTCTTATGTATTTCTTATAAATGTAATCACAGTTTTTATATATTTTCGAAAAGCTAGGATGAAATATGTAATTTACAAGAAAACATTTTGTCTTTTTCTTGGTGTACATTACATTTACAATGATAAAAAAATCCACTGATCATTTTTAAAGAAATACAAAAGACGTTTTGTTGAAATTGTCTCTATGACAGCACAGATGTTGCCAATCAGTCACTTTTGTCCAAATTCAGAAATACGTTAAAATTTTGTAACTTCTAAAGGGAAAAAGATTTGTTTTGTTTTTTAATTTCCTCTATCATATATGAAAAAATGAAAAACCATGGTAATATTCTTTTAAAAATCATAAAATATGTCAAAAAAGTAATAAAACAGGCTCTTGTAAAGTAACTAGAATTTTACCACCATTCTTAAATACAAAAGACATTTTGTTCAAATTGTCTCTATGACATCACTGATGTTGCCAATCAGTCACTTTTGTCCAAATTCCAAAATAAGTTAAAATGTTGCAACTTCTAAGCGGAATAAGATTTTTTATTTCTCATTTTATTTTCCTTGATTTATATGGAAAAATGAAAATCCATGGGAATATTCCTTTGAAAATTATAATATATGTCAGAATAGCAGTAAATCAAGCCCTTGTAAAGTAACTGTAATTTTACCACCTGAAGAATTTTTGAAGAAAATATTGCAACTGATTAAAAAAAAAAAAAAATCAATCAATACTCTTTCAAACACATTAACAATTGTTAAGAAAGTAAGGATGAGCATACAACTGCCATATAGTTTCTATAGTTCTACATACTCCACACCATTGATTTCTACACAAATTACTACAAACTTAAATATCTCCTCAATGGATAAGATACTGTATAAAGCAGTTTCTTCACTAGTTTGAATGCTTGATTTCACCGAATTGTTATTTTCTTTCATATAGATGAACTTGCTTGACCGCTGAACTAATCTTTAAAATATCTATCAAATCATTGTAACTAGAGTTATGACAGAACTGAATGTGCTTCCATGAAGGAGCTTATATGCAAGAAATGCTTCAGACTTACCTTTCAAAGCAAGATGTCTCCTTTCTTTCCAAGAAAATAAATAAATCTTGGCCCGCTGACAGATGGGATTGTGTCTTATTCCTGCTTAAATGATGAGTCTCTTTCAAGAAGAAGGAATTTTCCGCATCTTTTAAGAATATCTAGAACATGAGAAATAAGAAACTGATATCCTTCTCTGGTTTCTCAAATTAGTATCTGATGACAGAGCGTTACTCTTTTCTCTCTGTTGTTCAGTCCAATCAACTAAAAATTGTATCCATTCCAGGGAGAACATTTAATGGCAGCCTTGTCTTTGCAAGCTTCATGCAGTCATTGAAAAGAAGTTTAAAATACAGTAGTTGAGCCATGCGCAAATAATTTTAACTTTTAACCCACTTTAAAGTGCAAAAATGAAGTCTGAATGTTACTGTAATGGAAGGTAAATGAAACAGAACTCTAAAATTAAATATCTCCTCAACGGAGTAAAATATTACAGTAGTTTCTTCACCATTTAAAATATTACAGTAGTTTCTTCACCATTTAAAATATTACAGTAGTTTCCTTAAAAAATATTACATTTTCTTCAAAAAATATTACATTAGTTTCTTCACCATTTAAAATATTACAGTAGTTTCTTCACCATTTAAAATATTACAGTAGTTTCTTCACCATTTAAAATATTACAGTGGTTTCTTCACCATTTAAAATATTACAGTAGTTTCTTCACCATTTAAAATATTACAGTAGTTTCTTCACCATTTAAAATATTACAATAGTTTCTTCACCATTTAAAATACTACATTAGTTTCTTCACCATTTAAAATATTACAGTAGTTTCTTCACCATTCTAAACACCTTCACCATTTTCTTCTTTTAAAATCCTTTCATATAAAATGAACATGCTTTACCGCTGAACTAATCTTTAAAATATCTATCAAATCATTGTAAAGACGACTATGACAACACTGAATGTGCTTCCATGAAGGAACTTATCTTCAAGAAATGTTTCAGACTTACCTTTCAAAGCAAGATGTCTCCTTCCTTTCCAAGAAAACAAATAAGTTTTGGTCCGTTGATGGATGGATGTGCATTTATTGCTTCTTATTGCTGCATAAATGGTGTCTCTTTCAAGAAGAAGGAATTTTCCACATATTTTAGGAATATCTACAAAATGAAAAATAAGAAACTTGACTTATTCTTCTCTGGCTCCTCAAATCAGTATCTGATGACAAAGCGTTTTATTCAGTCCAATCAACTAACTAGAGCTGTCTGAATGACAGCATGCTCAACTATTTGAAGCTGCAGGGGGAGTGCGCTACTTGAAGGAAGTAAGCAGTTACTTCCAGTGAGAGAAATTTTGCTGACAGTCTAAGCTCTAGGGAAGTCCACTTACAGTATCTAGTTCCTTATTTTCATTTTTGGTTCCGATGCTATAACATCCTTCCCTTCATACCTAATGCCAACCATCCATCCCTCCCTCCGCAATGCCATCCATCCCTCACCAATGCCATTTATCCCTCCCTCCCCCGATGCCATCCACCCCTTTGTCCTTACCCAATGCATCCACCCATCCCTCACTGATGCTATCCATCCCACCCTCCCTGATGCTGTCCATCCCTACTCCCAATGCCATCCATCCCTACCTCCCAAATGCCATTCATCCCTCCTTTCCCCAATGCCAATTACCTGTCCCTCCAGATGTCATCATCCTTTCCTGGTGCCATCCACCCCACTCCCTGCTGATCCATCCCCCTCCCTGATGCCATCTATCCCTCCCTCCCTGGTGCTATCCATCACTCCCTTCCTCCCTCCCTGATGTCATCCATCCCTCTCTCCCTGATGCCATCCATCCCTCCCTGATACCATCCATCCCTCCCTCACTTCCTGATGCCATCAATCCCTCCCTATAACATCCATCCTTCCCCCATGCCATCCATCCATCCCTCCCCAATGCCATCCATCCATCCCTCCCCAATGCCATCTATCCTCCCCAATGCCATCCATTCCTCCCTCCCCAATGCCATCCATTCCTACCTCCCCAATGCCATCCATCCTTCCCCAAAGCCATCCATCCCTCTCCTCCCCGGTGCCATTCATCCATTCCTTCCGGAAGCCATCCTTCCTCCCCTCCCCGAAGCTCTCCATACATCCTCTCACATTGCCATCCATCCCTCCCTACCCAGTCCTCCCCCTCTGATGCCATCTATTCCTCCCTCCCTGATGCCATCTATTCCTCCCTTCCGGATGACATCTATTCCTCCCTTCTTGATGCCATCTATTTCTCCCTCCCTGATGCCATCCATCCATCCCTCCTCAATGCCATCCCTTCCATATGTAATTACAATCTTACATGTCATTCTTTTAGATCCTTATATTCAAGTTTTAAATTCCAAGTGTCAATTCTAATAGTGCAATGAACACTTCTGAAATTAAACAAAGAGGCACGTCTCATTGTTGAATGAATGCAAAATGATTAAATAACTGGCCACCTAAAGTACATTGGTAGAAGTTATTTGTGTACTTGGAAGAATGAAAAGAGTAATTAATGGTCTGTCTATGTCCCTTTTCAAATGTAAATTGCATACTATGTTTGTTTGTTTGTGCTCATACATAAATAAAAGTCAGTTCATATAACAACTCTATCCAAATTAGCGGTCAATTTAAATAATTAAGGCTGAGTCTAATAATTTCCACTAAAAAATCTTTAAAACAATATTTCAGACATTTTTTAAGTTTTCAGTTCTTTTCAAGCCTAATCACTTATTTTGGTTACCATCAATGACACTGCAAATTTTAATTCAGACATTATGCACATTCTATAAATTTATTCCACTTTTAAATAATGTACATTTTCAAATGACTGCAAGTTTTTTTAAAGACCTTGCTCCCCCCCCCCCTTTCCTCCCTTCCTCTCCAAACTTTAACCAACGCTGAGGCGGATGCGAACACCAAGGTGAGTAGAGAAGCTTCTACTATTGTTTGTTTGTACAACTTAATTTCAACCATTTCTATTACTTACAGAATACAAATGTATACAGATGAAGCTTTATATGGTTGAGGGGATCCTTGAAAAGCTCAACAGAACTTGAAAGAGAGGTAACCCCTTTACAAATTACACAGAAACATAATACGAGTGTGAAAAAGAACATTTTTTAACAACAACAGAAAGGCGGAAATAGAAAAAAAATCCTCGAAAATCTTAAGAGAACTTGTAAGAGAGGTAACCCCATTACAAATTACACAGAAATATAATACAAGTGTGAAAAAAACATTTTCAAAACAAAAAAATGGGGGAATAAAAAGAAAATCCTCGAAAATTTCAAAAGAACTTGAAAGAGAGGTAACCTCTTTACCAATTACACAAAAACATAATACAAGTGTGAAAAAGAACATTTTTTCAAAACAAAAATAAAGGGGAATAGAAAAGAAAATATTACATACATACTGCATGATACATCAAAAAAAAAAAAAAAACTTACAGGATACTGTTACAAAGAAGGTAATGTTTTACTTTACATTTGAATGAGGATAAGTTTTTACTAGAGTTAAATGAAGTGGGTAGGGAATTCGAATTTGCAACAGCAGAATTTTTAACATAATGTTGACTACTTTGTTAGAGAGAAACTGGGAATGAAGAGTAATTTAGTACAGTGGGTACGGTAATCATGAAAAGAACTATTTGACAGAAAAAATTGGAGAAGTTACGTGGTCGATTATCATGAGAGTAGTTGAATACAAAGATAAGGGTGTAGTACTTGACTAGTTTGAAGATGGTAAATACATTACTGTCACGGAAGAGAGGGTTAGAATGACTATTGTAGGGAATGCCATATATTGCACGCAGCACTTTCTTTTGTAGAATGTGAAGCTTATTAATATGAGTAGAGTAAGTATAATTCCAATCAATATAACAATAAGATAAGAAAGGTAAAATAAGAATATTATATAGAAAGTAGCAATGTTTAAAAGGGAACAATGTTCTTTAGGCGATGAATTATACCAATGGCTTCAGAGACTTTATTACAGATATTCTGAATATGTGGAATCCAAGTAAGATTATCGTCTAGGGGAACATGCATGTTATCAATGATAATGTCAAGGTTGAAAGATAGGATTTGTTTTTGTTTAGGATGAAATATAATGGTGGTAGATTTTTTAGCATTTAGGTGAAGTTTATTGCACCTAACCAAGAAGTAATTTGGGGGATTTCAGTAATAATATCGTTGATTAAATTTATGTCGTGGCTTTTATGAAGTAGATTGGTATCGTCTGCATACAAAATGAAATGGAAATTATGGAAGTAACATTTGGGAGATCTTTGATATAAATTAAGAACAAAGGGAGTCCAAGAATAGAACCTGGAACACTGCAGTGAATAGTTTACTTGGAAGAATGAACACCGGATAAAGAAATATATTGAAACCTGTTACGAATAAAACTACTAAACCAAGATAATACAGCCCCCTAATACCATAATTATCAAGCTTGTTTAAAAGAATTGAATGGTCAAGTGTATCAAAAGCCTTGGAAAGATCTAAAAATATTCAAGCAGGTTAACACTTATTTTCAAAGGAATTAATAATATAATCTACCAGACTTAGAATAGCCTAAGATGTGTTCCTTTGAGGCATAAAACCAAACTGGTAATCATATAATAGAGAGTGTTTCATTAAAAAGGAATATAAACGATTAAAAAAAGTTTTTCAAAAATCTTTGAAAAATAAGGTAAGACAGATATAGGCCTATAATTACTAATGCTATCATGAGTACCACTCCTAAATACTGGAACTACACAAGCTATCTTCAAATCAGAAGGGATAATTCCCTGAATAAATGAACAATTGATAACATGCATAAGAGGCTTACAAATAGCAAAACCAGATAATGTAACAACTTTATAGGGCTAATATCGTCATAACCACAGCTAGAATGTTTTAATTTTGAAATACAGTTTAAAACCTCCACTTCGTCTGTAGGCATCATAAAGAAAGAACTAGCGTTAGCTTGAGGTATATAATCCATCAATTTTGTGCACCATCCGGGATATTACCAGCCAATTTGGTCCAATATTGATAAAGTAATCATTTTTAAGTAATCATTCAAAGCATTAAAAATTCTTCGAATAGTTGAGCTAAAAATGATACTCCATTACTGGGAGAAAATTTAATCACTGTAAATGGGAAAGCCGATCTTTGCAACCTTCATCAATGGCAAAAAGCTTTGAATAGTTGAGCAATGAGGAAATAATTTAAACTTTTAACTCACTTAAAAGTGCAAAAGTACATTAGATTGAAGTCTAAACATTACTGTAATGGAAGATGGATCCTTTTTGTACCAGAATGTTAGACTAACATAAACTTTTCAAATGTTTTCCAAAAGTACCATCTAATATCTCTCAGATGATTACTTTTAATAAAAGTCACCAGAGGTTTTGACTCTTTTTTAGCCTAAAAAAGAAGTGTTATATTCAAAATCACTCAAATTTTGTGTGGAAGAAAAATAGTTCCCCATGAAACTTTTACTGAAACAAATCTCATCAAGTTTGGATATGCCTATGGTAAGTTATCCTTTCTCTACCATTTTTTTTTTCAGCTTCTTGTCTTATAAATGGGACCTCTCAAAATATTTGTATTAACCTTTTCTCTATTTCTCATTTTTGGTTACGGAGTGAACTTACAGTTCCTTTTACCAGAAAGTGCAAAAGTACATTAGATTGAAGTCTAAAGGTTACTGTAATGGAAGATGGATGTACATGTAACACTAACATAATTAATTAATGATGAATAATTCAAATCTATTCTACCGTGCTACAGTATGTTACACGTAGTCTTAATTTGAATCATTTCACCATTGTAAGATATCTCTCACTAACTTACATACTTCAATGATTAGTTGCCAAGCACATTCATTTAATGTTAAATGATATAATACTAGAAGGAACCAAATGGAGAAGTCAGCAGTGATGGATCCAAAATATTTCTGTGGGGGAGGCATGCCATTTGACTTCTTACATTTTTGTGGCATGCTTTACTCATAAAACTATGGCAATGGATATCATTGCTAGAACTTGGGTAATAGATCTGTATACGTTAACAAGTCAGTCTTGAATCCCTTGGGGAGGAGGAAGGGGAGAGGGGAGGAGGAATATGCCGGCAGATAATCCGCCACTGGAAGGAAGATATGCAATATTATGTTAAGGAGATAATAACATTGAAACTCAAAACAGTTTTATAAGTAGGATTTATTGACATCAAAAAATCATTTTAATGCTTTCAATTAAAAAAGTTTTAAAAGTTAAAATTGATAACAAAAATAAACATTTCCCTCATAATTCCAATCCTAAGGCCCCGAAATAGTCAAATAAAGAAAGAAAAAAAAACAGCCAATACACTGTCACTAAAAAATCCTTGATACAGGCTGCCTGGCCTCTTCATTCATTCTGATTGTGATGCGCTACAGTGTGTGCATCCTGTATAGAAAGCATTTGTTTTCTTCCTTAAAATATGACAAAATTTCATCTTTTTCACTTTTTTATTTCAACATATCATGGAAATATGTTTTAAGAGGTTACGGATATGCCATACACGGCAAAAAATGAACAAATACACGTGGAATTTGTAGGAAACTGTGGGTCAATTTAGGGAGTACTGTTGAGTAAGTTTGACTTTCGTAGAAAGTTCACAATCACAGAGTGAGTAAACTATTGCAGACCTACGGTAATTTTGCCGCGACAACCTTGCAGTTACAAAGTGACCATGGAAAACCCCTTCCGTTGGACTTTCAAGCTGCAGTCCGTAAGAAGGCTAGGAGGCAGCTGCCTCGTTTCATTTTAATTTGCTTGACTTCAAAATGCCAACGCAATGAATGTATATCTCGCTGTGACCTGTACATAGCACAGCAAGGTTTAACATCCCAAAAGCATCCAGTGCTGACATATCAAGATGGACACAGCCTTTAATAACCAGTTGTGAACTCACTGGTTGCAGACCCACTGGGATCAAACCCAGGATGGGTAAATGTGGGTGAAGTGGACAAAGCACTAACCACTACACCACGGAGGTCTGTACATGTATGTAATGTTAAATTATATATTAACGGCTTTGAAAAATAGAACTCCTAATCGTACAGAAACTGAATTTTTAAAAGACTTTTTTATTGCAAGTAACGGTACCAGGCTTAACTGCTTAATATTCATGATATGCAATGTTCGCATTAACTTACACTAATAAGACCCAGAGATCTGAAAGACTGGCTTACGCTATCTTTTGAGAAAATGGCTTTGTACTGGATCGTCTTGGAATTTTCAATTCTTCTGACTTACAAGATAAAGTAGAAACAGAAAAATTGGGGTAGAAATCATATTTTTTCAATCTTTCTTGTGATCGTTAAACTGCTATGATCAACTTCAGTTGCATCTTTTATCAAAAATCGTATGCTATCAATATATCAACATTTTGAAAGAATAGCTAAGGGGGTATGTGTATTACAAGTCCTAGGAATGAACACATTTTCCAAGGAATTTCACTGTTATTTTATACATTTTTTAAATATTTTAAAACTTTGAACAAAATACATCTTTTATTCATACTATTCACAGTAAATCAATTCTCTAGATGCAATGATGACAAATCACTATATAAAAATTGTAAGTATAACCGAGCTCATAATGTCTACAGTGTGGAAAGTACATAGAAACAGGCAGCACTCGCACGCATTGTGGAACAACAACTTCTGCCAATGATGTCGTAGGCACTGATTGAGCATAACTATTTTTTAACTTCCGGTTTGGCTTTTGCTGGAATTTTGAGCTTTCGACGTGATTTTTTGGATATAATTACACATTTGTTTTCTTTTCAATTACATATTTGTCTATCAATGTATCAAAATATTTCATAGCAAAAAGTCATTTGGCTTGTGTTATGACCACTATTAGTAGATGTAATTTCTTATTTGTTTTTCCCCTTTTTGTGTGCATGCGCACCCAGATATCTCTAACAGTATCCGTTTCAATAATTTATTTACAAGTAGCAACTTTTATGATTTGTAGTTTTTGTAATCATTTTAAAAATCCATTAGAACTACTATTTTCAAAATCTCCACCTCAAAGATGTACACTCTACAAAATGTCTCCAGAGAGGACATTGACGCCTGAATATATTTACCCACAACAAGCATTTGAATTAATCTGAATGTTATGAGGGGAAAACAAAACCAATATTCAATGAGTTCTCAGAAATGTGTGCACATTTATCCATGTCGTTGCTTGCGGTGACATTTAGAAGCACTACTGTACATCTTTGAAACTTTTAACTATAGGCAGTCTCAAGGAAAAGTAAATCTAAACCACTTTTTGATTTCTATGTGATTTAAATCGATACATGTGATTTACAAGTATACATACAGGCCTTATGCTAATGGTACAGTACTTTTGCCAGTTTTAACACCCTGTAATTTTTTGCTAAGATTTTAAAACAACACAGTCTAATTTTTAAACTTGTTGTCATTGAAAATTACTTAATTTTTTATCAAAAATAATTATGGTTGATTTGAACATTCATATCAAAGGTTTATCACTGCCATCACATGCACAGGCAGCCTGTTTGAATATTCTGGAATTCAAGAAAAATATTCCACCGTCTCCCTTTCCCCTTAACATTTCAGTTGAGTATTCCGCCTTTAAATACAAATTTTGTAATCTATCTAGGGAGAGAATAACTACATTTTAGGACGAAATATATAACTGAATTGTGAAACTTTTCAAAATAGAACAAAATCAGCTACAACTAGGGTATATGAAAAAATACCACGTACACCAGTTTACCACTAGAGAATAAATCAATACAAGCATGTACTTTTCTAAACATTGGTCATGCATATTCATTTGCAATAAATCTGCATATTTCAGTGACAAATTATGCATATTCATTCGCAATAAATCTGCATATTTCAGCAACAAATTATGCATATTCATTTGCAATAAATCTGCATATTCCAGCACAAATTATGCATATTCATTTGCAATAAATCTGCATATTCCAGCGACAAATTATGGATATTCATTTGCAATAAATCTGCATATTCCAGCAACAAATTATGCACATCATTGTAAATCTCAAGGTCTTACATTTCCAAAAATGTGAACATGTAATGACCAAATATGCACCCATACAACCAAATTGTTTATCTTTTAAAAAAACCTAGAAGAATTGTAATTTTTTTTTTTTTATTTTTTTAAACCCTGCTTTAAGGGTTTTCCTTCAAAATAATTGACTCATCTTCCTTCAAAGACCTTGTCTATTTACTTTCAAGCTCAATCTAATTTCAAAAGTTGTTATAAATTCTACTAAATCGAGAACAAAAAGCAAATATTTACTAGCTAGGATGGTATATGAAGTACCTGTACACAACTCAAGGGGAATATTTCTTAGCAAGAACAAATCTGAAGACTTCTCTTTATAAAAGGTTTATCTTTTTTTGAAGCATCTGTACTTGATATGAATTCCACTAAATTGAAGGCAAAAAGCACAAATGTTATTTGCTAGGATGGCAAATGAAGTACACCACTCAAGAACTACTGTACTTCTTAGCAAGGAATAATCTGTAGACTTCTCCTTTAAACGGTTGATACAATGTTTATTTTCTTATTAAGTAGTACTTAAGGGTAGTTTTGCTTTCGGATAAAATTTGACAGATAACCCTCAAGCGATTTTCAAGCAATTTTCAGAAAGTGAAATTTCTAGAAATAGCCAATTCATATCTAGAACTATCCGAGGAATAATTGTCAGTGATCAGATGGAACTATTACTGCAAAGTGAGGAGATGGAGAGATTTAACAGATTCCCTAGGATGTTAAGCTTTAAATGCCAGCACTATTTAGACCAGTAATGCAAAGTCCAAAAGTGTTATGCTTCTGTATTTGAGAGTTTATCATGGAGATGCATTATGACCTATAAGATGCGGCACACAGTCATCGTGGGGAAAAGGGGGCTTTGTCCCCTTCCCCTGCATAAAATTAAACAAAAATATAGAACAAGGACATGTAGAGAATATGCCCAATTTCCCATTCTTGAAGTGCTAAAGTGTTCACCCCCTTCCCCCTTCCCCCTCCTCCGTTTGAGAAAAGTCTCGGTTACATGCCTGCAAAGATGCCAACTTCTGGAGAAGTACGGCATTCTCAGAATTAACCCCCACTCAGCAAACCTGCTGAATTTATTCCCCCCCCCCCCCCCCCCTCCACCCTCCATTGAGAAAATTCTCGCTTACATGCCTGCAAAGATGCCAACATCTGAAGAAGTAAGGCATTCTCAGAATTAAGCCCTACCCAGCAGACCCACTGAATTTGTTCCCCCCCTCCTCCCTCCATTGAGAAAAGTTGATTTATTCCTGCATAGTTCTGGGATTGATTCTCAGAATTAACCCCCACCCAACAGACCTGCTCAATTTAATTATTCTCATACTTTTGGATTGATGCATCCATCACCTGTAACCGAATTTGTGATGATAAAATTAAAGGCTGTGAAAAACTCGGTCATATAAACTGTAAAAGAAAGAGGATAATAAAAGCAACCACTTGGTGGACTAAACATCGCAAATCTTATTTTTGTTAAGAAAATAATCAACAGAGTGTTTTGTTGCTCTTTTATTGTAGACTTTCAATATCAGTCATTTCTTTCAACTTTACAATTTAATAACTCCTGAGCAGAGTAAGATATCAGAGTAATTTATAGCTTATAGTTCTGTTAGTGTTTTGGACCTAATAGATGGAGGTGATCATTAAAGAAGCGCTAGACCGAAAAGGAGGGCACTTGTTTTTGCTAATTTACCAGATATATTATTCACAAAAGATCGATAAACTTTATGCCTCCGTAGCCCACAGGCAACGTGAGGGCAAAGGTCACTTGAATATGCATATTAATCAAAAATTGCCATACCATTGCGTGCTAGATAAGCATTTGATTTTTAGGGGAACCCCCTAAAAATACACCTTCACTTTTCGGTCTAGTGCTATTTTAAATTCTTTATACATTGGTCTACAAAGTTCCTACACAATTTCTTAACCCTTAAGGACACCTTATTAATGGGTCAAAAGAGATTTTGTACTTATGAAATCCCCAAAATAACACTACTTTCAGGGACTTCACCCCTGGTCCCCAATAAACACTAGCAAAGGCAAATTCAAAATAATCCTATTCACTATCCACATGTTCAGCCACCCACCTCCCCTATACTTTTACTTGCTCTGCAGTCGCTGAACAAAATATTGAAGCCTATAGCATAGTATAGCAAGGTTTAATGTCCCGAAAGCATCCAGTGCTGGACATTATATGAAGATGGCCACGGCCTTTGATAACCAGTCGTGAACTCATTGGTTGCAGACCCACCAGGATACGAGCCCGGGACATGCATGTGAGAGGACAAAGCACAAACCACTTCACCATGGAGGTCTTATTAGAACAATTAAAACACAATAATCAGGAAGTTGTCACTAATTGCTCAACTTTAGAACAGACTGCTATATTTATTATCCTCCGACAGACCAGGGAAGTATCGTTTTGGTTTCTGAGCACCAATCAAGTTCTCCGGCTGCCAACAGATCAGCACACATGAGCTTTGGCCTTGACTGGGCAAGGGCGGGAAGTGAATGAACACCAAGTTTTAAATGCTGCCCTTCTCGAAAAGTGTTCAGAGAACAAGACAGGGGGTGACTGTCCTGTTGTCAGGACCGACAGCAACCCTTACTCTACCATGCTGCGATATTACCGCCATTTTAGGTGTCCCATCTTTGACCCCGCCTCCCAAAAGCATTTAAAAAAAAGTGCTGGTAGAGTATGAGTTAATCAACCCGCAACAAGTGTGCCAACTCAAAACAATTATTTGCAGCATGGTCCTGGTGGCGGCCCACTGGGACACTGAAGCAGAATGAGCCAAACTCTGCTGCTCGGAAACAGAGGACCCTTCAATAATCAGCCTATGCTAAACCCTTACTCTACCACGAGGCAATATTATCGTCGTTTTGGGTGCCTTATCTTTGACCCCTCCTCCCAAGCGCGTTAAAAAAAAAGTGCTGGTAGAATGAGGGTTAGCAAAGGACGGTGTGCGCCATTCAACCATTGTCACTTTTCCCAACAGCTAAATGAAGAGCAGGAGCTGCAGACGATATGCTTCCACTTTTAATGTTCAGAGTATCTGTCTGCATAGCTGTGAAAAAAACATGTTAGACCTGACCGAGGCTTGGACCAGGAACCTCCAGCATCTCAGTTGTGCGCTCTGCCAACTGTGCTACCTGTTCTCCTAGGTACAATTTACTTGTGTCATAATTAAAGTGTAATTGATCAATAATATTAGTTTCCACAATCTAGATTTTAAAGGATTATTTTTTATTTTTTATTTTTTGCTACTACTGAGAGACTTGAGTTAAAGCTCCTTTTTGACCAACTTTGCAACCATGACATATGCCTAATGCAAGGAGAATATTTTATAACATTCACAGAAAAAATTCAACAAAATAGACAAACTTTTCTTAATCCTCTTGGTAAGTAGAGCTTCAAGACAACAAAACTAAAAAATAGCAACATTCTTTAAAAAAGAGTTGTTTTTCCCATCGGATTTGTCCAACTCCTCCTAAAAGCATGAGCTGTTACCCAATATCCTTAAAAATTAATATAAAAATGATTATTTTTGTTTTCCCTTTAGAAGCTCTGATTCAAGTTTCACACCCACAGCTTTTGTATTCTTTGAGATACACTAGCTTCAAACGTAATCTGCAGATCACACGTCAGTATACATGGCTTTAATGTACTTTAATAAAAACAGAGAACTCCACTTATCCCTAGGGGTGTTTATGCTGCGCCAAAGATGTATCAGAATCTCAGCTAGAAATAAATTAGCGAAAACGAACCTGCAGGTAAAACCGAGGGATGAAATAGGAATTCAATTTAAGATCCCTGTCAGACAAATCGTCAAAAATCAATGGATCCTTATAGCGACAGTAAAGTCAGCAAAATGAGAGGACAGGCGCTGAGGAAGATTTCCTCCTGCGAGTTTCACACCTTTGCGTTATTAGTTCTCGCCTGTCAAATTTTAAAGGCATATTTTAATCGTTGTAATACAAGACAAAGGAGATTATTAATGTTCCTCATGTTTTAGCAATTAGATGGCGAGAAGTTAATGAATCCCAACTCACTTATCAATTCAGGGACACGATAGCTTTGAGTTTGACTGAAGTTCACAGTAGCCTAGGGAAATCTAAATAAATGGGTTAATGAATTTGTAGTGGGACACTGTATTAAA
This sequence comes from Chiridota heheva, assembly GCA_020152595.1. Taxonomy (NCBI): domain Eukaryota; kingdom Metazoa; phylum Echinodermata; class Holothuroidea; order Apodida; family Chiridotidae; genus Chiridota; species Chiridota heheva. The sequence continues at coordinate 86,039 of JAIGNY010000170.1, read as the reverse complement.
ATAATACTGCCTTCATATGTTTTAAACGTCGTTTTCCCTCGGGACTTTCTTTGCATATACGCAAATATCTTTTAAGTAACATGGTGGGCCCAAAGTTCGTGCACCTAAGGAATTGAATTTCACTTTTCTTTATGAAAAAAACAAAATGTTTTCGTTGTCAGCAATATAGATAAAATCTTTAATTTCCCCTCCTTTATTCATGATAAATTCACAGAACCTTGATATTTTACCTTATTATCAAGATATTCATCAAAGAAAAAAGAAGTTTTGTTTATTTCGGCAATATTGCGAATACCCTGAAGTTCGTGCACCAATGATAAACCTATGCAACTTTCAGCAGCTGTACTAGTAAAGAATAAGAAAGGCTTGAAGGAAAATATGGGAAGAAAACATTTTGGAAGCAAACATTTTTTATTTCCAAAGTGCGTATTCATTGATAATATGTATAGCCAGTTTTATTTAAAATTCTTCAAATCAACAGGTGATATCTTGAATTTGATGTAATTTTTTTTCGGAACTTAAAGAAATATTGGAATGCACAAACTTCAGGCCCGCACAAATTTTGGGCCTGCACAAACTTCAAGTATGCACAAAATTTGGGTCCGCCGAATTCAGGCCCACACGAACTTCTGGCCCATACAAACTTCGGGCTTCAACGAACTTGGGCCTGCACAAACATCGGGCCACTTACTATACTACTTGACCAAAAAATGAGAGCATATTATTCTAGGTTTCAAGAAAAATCAAATCTTCCCTCATTTTAAATAGGCGTCACAATAATTATAATTTGATTCAAATTGTTTGATTTGTTGAAATTTCAACCAATTATTTCCCGGTATAAATTAAATAAAATCCCATAGCATACAGTACGTTATAGCCCAGGCGGTTTGAGCGACAGACTTCAGTTATTTATCAAACCAACAGTTATGAGTTCTACTCTCAGAAGAAATATTTATTTTTATTTTTGCTTTCTCTTTTTTTTCTCTCTGTAATGTTGTCTAGTGACTACTATTGTAGCATTATCTTACCAATCTTTCACTTACACTTTTTCATTCTGACAAACATGTTTAAAAAAACAAGTTTCCTGTATTGTGATAACGTTATGCACTGTGCATGAAACTTAACACACACAACGTGCGACTGTCAGGCCATACAAACAGACCCAGGGATCTTGAGCATTGCACTACTGGAAGTGACGTAAATGTTCTCATCACACAATTTTACTGAGACAAACCTCCCTCTTTAAATCTCTCGGAAATAAATTATTTTAAATCTATTTTAATTAATAACGACCATGTTACTTTTCGCGCAATTAGTACATTTTGCTATGATTTTGTGATGGCGGCTCGCCCCGCTACTCTGTGGGCCCGCCCCTGAGGTCTGCCTTGCCCTCAACAGATTTTTGTTTTGTTAAACTTAATAATCTTAGTGAATCTCATAAATGAATACCTTGCATGGGAATACATAACACTGAATGATAACATAGTAAGCAATTGCCCTGTTTGGCTAATGAATGGTCCTTATCAGTCAGAATAGTTTCATTCTGAGGTATGATTATAGCTAAAGGGCTTCTTCACCAGGGGCTTGAACCTTAAGGGGCCCCTGGACTCAACGCCGAAAAGACGCAGCACTTCGCACACGCATCAGTGTGCCCCTCAACAAGTATAGCACCCTGCTCCTTTTTAAATCAAGCTAGGGATCTATACAGGAATGTTCAATTGGCAGGTGAGAGTATGTATACAGTAATGCACATCTCTATGAAGAGACTGACAAAGATGAGATGCAATCACTTCCAGTCTTCCAGTTAACTTTTGCATAAATTGGCAAAAAAATCTATGCCCTTCAGAGAAAAGTGTTACATCTGTAGCCAACAATGAAATAAACAATTACTTAATGTGACATTATTTTCTTTGACTTCAAAGCAGTGTAGTAAGGGTTGAAGGATTCCCCTCTTTATTTAAATTCCGCCTCTTCAGTCCTTTTAGGGGAGAATTTGCGATTGCTTTAACACATTACACGTATAAACCTGAGCAGTAAAGATTAGTTGATACAAATCATTAAGTCCCCTCGAATTTCACTTCCTCGTGTGACCAATGCTCCAAAGCATGGAATCCCAGCTACAAGTTAAAAACTGTTTTTTTTGTCAAATTATCATCATCATCATCGTGCATTCAGTCGATTCTTGATGAAGACTGTCCTTCAAGGTCGTTATCATCCTCAGTATTTATAGGAGCACATAGCTGTCTCCAGGTTGATCTATTGTTTCAAAGAGATACCCAATCCTTTGGATCAATGTTTCGGTGCTTCGAGTTCTGCTTCAAAGTATCCTTGAAACGCAGCCGTGGCCTCCCTCGATTGGGGGTCCCAGATGACAGTTTGGAGAACAGTATCTGGCGCGGCAGTCGTTGTGAGTCCATCCTCTGAACATGACCTGCCCAACGTAAATTCCGTTGAATTAGTAGCTGCTCTATGCTTGGGGGTCCTGCTTTCTTCAGTATAGACACAGTTGTCACTTCCTGCCACCATTTCACCTTCATCATTATTCTGAGGTGTCGCATCATGAAAGAGTTGAATTTTTTCTCTTGTTTGCTGTATAGCGTCCACGCTTCAACTCCATACAATAGGGTTGAGAGTACCACTGCTCAGTAAACCTGGCACTTTGTCTTCACTGACACATTTGAGTTGTTCTATAATCTTTGGTATAAGCGCCCAAAAGATAAGCTGGCCTTCGCCATTCTCCTGCTAATATCGTCATCCATCCTATAACATTATCAGCTATGCTACTACAGAAATTATATTACATATAAAAGTGATCATCAATTCAGAGTAAAACTGTCTCTAAAATAGCCCTAGGCAAATTCAAACTCCTAGACTTATTCTACCCAAACCTTACCAATAGGAATGTTCACATATAAACGAGAACTACAGCTACAGTATATAATGGATTTACAAGATAACTTTTCAACTTAAAGGAGCTGGCGGTCGAAAAGTGCGGGCATATTTAAGTTGTCTCATATCAAATCAAATACCGTTCTTGAACCCAGATGTATGGAATATCATCAACGCTACTAAATCCAGACTCCAAATTTGTATGTCTTTTCCCGTTTACTTTTTTGGGAATGCGTTCCCTTGTGTGCGATGCATGAACATTTCTGTCAAAACAGACTGTGTGATGTGACTTCTATTGGTTAAAATCTACACAAATTGGCAAAACCTGACGCTCTCACTTTTTGGCCACCAGCTCATTTAAGATCATCTGGCTAGGACTGTTCTACATTTTCTTCTTTTAGAAGAAAAGTTCAATGTTTCTATGGCATGAATAATTCTATGGCATGAATATTTATGGCATGAATGATTCTATGGTATGAATATGGCATGAATGATTCCATGGCATGAATGATTCCATGGCATGAATGATTCCATGGCATGAATGATTCCATGGCATGAATGATTCCATGGCATGAATGATTCCATGGCATGAATGATTCCAAGGCATTAATGATTCCATGGCAGGAATGATTCCATGGCATAAATGATTCCATGGCAGGATTGATTCCATGGCATGAATGATTCCATGGCATGAATGATTTCATGGCATGAATGATTCCATGGCATGAATGATTCCAAGGCATGAATGATTCTATGGCATGAATGATTCCAAGGCATGAATGATTCTATGGCATGAATGAATCCAAGGCATTAATGATTCTCACCTCACCTCACCTAGTCTCTTCAGGCCTCCTGGCCCATAAGGCTGCAGTGCACTCTCTTCACTGGACTATATTATTTGCAACTTGTCTGGCTTCTATCCACGAGCTCCATCCCATCACATTCCTCTCCTTCTCGACTGTGCTTCTCCAGGTCGTTCTAGGATGACCAACTTTCCTTCTCCCTTCTGGTTTCCACGTCATAGCTGTCACACAGTGCTTAATAGTGCTTATGCGCATCACATGACACCTCCACCTTCTTCTTTTTACTTCAGTGCTGATTTTGACATGTTTAGTGATTCTCAGTATTTCATCGTTAGATGGCTATCTGATCTTCAAAATTCTCCTGTAACATTTGAACATAAATGTATCCAGCTTTTCATTATCTGCTACATTAACTCTCCATGTCTCGCAACCATACAAGAGTACAGACTTAAAACAGTTATATTTTTGTATATATTGAGAATGTGCTTAAATTCCATATCTTAATTAATTTCATAAATGCTACTCTTGCTTTCGTTTCTTTTTTTGAATATCTTCCTCGCCACCACTTTGTAAGCTTACTGTTGCACCAAGGTATCTGAACTTGTTTACTTCATTTAGTTGTTGGTTATCAATATAAACTTTGTTTGCACTTGCTGTTAACTTTCATGAGCTCTGTCTTATCCTTATTAATTCTTAGCCCAGTTTGTGCAGCATACTGATTGAGCCTGGTCACTTTGGTTTGCATTTGTTAATATGTAGATCAAAGTAGATCGATATCATCAGCAAAATCTAAGTCCTCAAGAGTTGACATGAACTTCTATCTAATTCCATTCCTGTTATCATCAGTCATTTTCCTCATCGCCCAGTCTACCACCATCAGAAAAAGGAACCCTGACATTACATCACCTTGCTTTACACCACTTTTGACTTGAAACCATTCAGATTCCACACCATCATCTATAACTGCACATTCACTGTCTTCATATAACACTTTAATCAAACATATTATCTTTTCTGGAATACCATAGGTTGCCATTATTTTCCAGAGGCTTTCTCTGTGCACTGAGTCAAACGTCTTCTCCAAGTCAACAAAGGTTTGGTTGACTGCCATTCAGCCGCCTGTTCTAGAATGTTGCACAGGATGAAAATTTGCTCGGTGGTATTCCTTCCTCTTCTAAATCCAGCCTGTTCATCTCTCATCTTACTGTCAACACCGTTTCTAATTCTGTCGATTAAAACTCTTCCAAATACTTTGCTTGGTATGGATGTTAAGGTTATTCTGCGCCAGTTATCGCATACAGTAGTTTTGCCTTTCTTAGGTATTTTTGTTATCAGTCTTTGCTTCCATGATTTTAGTATAACTTCCTTTTCCATACAATTCTGAACAGCCCTTCAAGTTATAACACTGATGTGCATATATCAGCTTTTAACAACTCTGCAGTTATATTATCCTTGCCTGCAGCTTTGTTATTCTTTAGCTTCATTGATGCCTCTTTTTTACTTCACTTCTTGTAATATAACTGGTACTGATTTCATCTATTTCAGGGTCACATGTTATGTTAGGAACTGGAAAAATATGATCTGGTCTATTCAGCATCTCCTCGAAATGCTCTTTGTACCTCTCTCTTTTTTCTTTTTTATCTGTTAATAGATTCCCGTCCTTGTCTCTTATAGCACTCCCAACCTTGGTCCTTTTATTGCAATTTGTTTTGGTTATCTTGTAAAGCTCTCTCATTCTGCCATTACTACTGTAGATGCTTCCTCTGCAGATGTAGCAAGGTCGTCAACCCACTTTCTTTTATCTCTTCTTAAGCTTTTCTTCACATCTTTGTCTTTTTCAGCATACTTAGCTCTCATAATATCTTCAATTCTAATTGACTTGGCATTCTCAATCTTAACCTTCAGCTGTTTTCTCTCCTCAACGCATTTCCAACTTTCTTTGCTAATCCATGGCTTTTAGCCCTTCTTTTTGTACCCAAGGACCTTTTTAGCAGCCCCATTGTATACCTCCTCAAATGTCTGCCACTTACTCTCAACTTCTTTAATGTTATTAGGTACTTCAGTCTCACCACAGCAGTCTTGTAAAACTTCACATATATTTCGTAGTTCAACCGAAAACTCTTCTCTGATTGCTGGTTGCTGTAAGTTGATGGTATCATACTTGGGTCGACATGTCTTTGTTATTGGTTTTCCTTTCTGTTTCAATCGGATCCTGGTCGGTATCAAGTGGTGATCACTTGAAATGTCAGCCCCTCTCATCATCGCTCTTGTGTCTAACTTGTGTCTAATATGAATGATTCTATGACATAAATATCATTTAAAGGTTTAGTTCGGTGGTCAGGCATGTTTATCTTATATGAAAGAGGACTTCAAAAGAAACAAAATGGTGAAGAAAGCATTCAGTAATCTTATTCCGTTAGGGAAGATATTTAGGTTTAAAGTTTGGTATCTTTTGTGTAGAAACGACTGAAATCAGACTACTGTAGTTGTGATGTCATTGCCTGAGATTCCTCAAAGTCTTTATGTATTCTATCGATTTTGTGGCTTAAAAACCATGGGATATGTTAAAAGAGTAGTAAAACTGAATCTAGAAATGGTATTTATAATATACCACCTGAAAGTTTGAGAGAAAATGATTTAAATAGTGAAAAAATTAAATAAACTTTCTTTAAAATACATAAAGATTTTGAGGAATCTGAGGCTGTGACATCACCACTAGTCTGATTTCAGTCATTTCTACAGAAATGATACCAAACTTTAAACTTTAATATCTCCTTAACGGAATAAGATTTTGCAATACTTTCTTCACCATTTTGTTTATTTTGAAGTCCTCTTTCATATAAGATGGACATGCTTGACCACTGAACTAATCCTTTAATACAAAAGTTCCTTTGTGATAGGAGACACACAACAGCTAAAACATGAAAACATCCCATGACAATTTCAAAAATGACGATGAATGTCTAACTTTGCACAGTAATGATTCTCATTTCAAATTTATTACACTACAGAATTGTGTCTGTCATTGAGTGTTTCATTTCAATAATTTTGTTTACATTCAATTTTTAAGAAAAAACTTCAGAGAGCAAAATGAGAAAGAGTTCTAGTTAAGAGGGGCCTGCTTTTAAACATTCAAGATTTTTTTTTGTGCTATTTATGTAGGCAGGTACATGTAGCTCAGGTATTTTACATCATTTTTTCAACAATTAAGGTTATTTATAGATGTCGATCCACAGCCGTTTGGTAAACCACTTGCAAACCATAGTTAATGGAGACCCACCTGAAATTGAACCTCTAGCGTGTGAAGCTGATGTTCAAAACAGGTAAAAAAATAACTAAAGCGGTAAAACATATGTAAACTTTTCTCGTTTTTCATTCTTTTTAGATGTTTTTTAGCATTTGAAAAAATCTGACATGAAAATTTATACAAAGATGAATGTTTTAGCTTCATGTTTATAATGCGTATTTAATGCATGGTTCAAAGGACTCTGCACTCATAAATGACCCTCTTAGAGTCGGGCCATTCCACTTGTGTCAAAATCCTTTGTCTTGTGCATTAAATACACATAAAAACACTCTGCCTTAACATTAATCTTTAATCTAATCCATACTCAGGTCATGATGACCCATCAAGCCGGTGCTTATTACTGGTTTCTTTGATGTAAAGTGGATGACAGCACAAGGTTCCCCCTAGAAACGACACCAGTCACTCACAGAGTTAACGCCCCAGTAGTGCCTGGTCACTCACAGGTAAACTTCCCACAGGTGCCTGGTCACTCACAGGTAAACTTTCCACCAGTGCCTGGTCACTCACAGGTTAACTTCCCACCAGTGCCTGGTCACTCACAGGTCAACTTTCCACCAGTGCCTGGTCACTCACAGGTTAGCGTCCCAGCAGTGCCTGGTCACTCACAGATTAACTTCGCAGCAGTGCCTGGTCACTCACAGGTTAACTTTCCAGCAGTGCCTATTCACTCACAGCTTAACTTCCCAGCAGTGCCTGGTCACTCACAGGTTAACTTCCCAGCAGTGCCTGGTCACTCACAGATTAACTTCCCAGCAGTGCCTGGTCACTTACAGGTTAACTTCCCAACAGTGCCTGGTCACTCACAGGTTAACTTCTCACCAGTGCCTGGTAACTTACAGGTTCACCACCAGTGCCTGGCCACTCACAGGTTAACCACCAGTGCCTGGTCACTCGCAGGTTAACTTCCACCAGTGCCTGGTCACTCACAGGTTAACTTCTCACCAGTGCCTGGTAACTCACAGGTTAACCACCAGTGCCTGGCCACTCACAGGTTAACCACCAGTGCCTGGTCACTCACAGAGTAACTTCCACCAGTGCCTGGTCACTCACAGGTCAACTTTCCACCAGTGCCTGCACTCATTTACAGCTGAGTGGACTGAAGCAAATATGAGTAAAGCATTTTGCTAAAAGAGAAAAGGCAGCACTTGTGAGACAGGTACCAAACCAGGTACCTTTCGCACATAAGCATGACTCCTTAACCGTTTGAGCAACAGCACCTCTGTGAATAGAGGAAAGTACAGTAAACGTGAGACAGGCAACAATTAGTAGAAAATCATACGGCAATGTTAAAAAGTAGATTCAGATTCTTTCTTGGTCAGATTTGTGTTTTCCACCTGGAGAAGGAACTTAAATTTGAATACAAAATCAGACAAGCAAGGAGTCGTAGAACAAGCATCTCACAAACCTAATATTTGAGAGACTTGCAGATGTTATTTCAGCTGCTTAACTGTAAATACAGCACTATATATGCTACCAACTAATTACATATAATCATCTTATTAGGAGACATACAGTCTGACATAATCCTTATTTCATATTAGTGCTGTCACGACATGGCTCTATTACATATTGATTATCGTGGAGAAAAATATCGCGATATATTGGTATATCGCGATATATCGTAGTATCGCAATATATTGGTATATCGCGATACTTTTCAAGAAAACTGACTCAAGACACAAATTGTTAATATCAATAACTTTATATGATCATGGAGTTACAATTTACTCCATAATATGATGAATGCAAGAAAAAATGATTTGCAGATCTAGCAGACGATATGATCACGCGTGACTATTACGTTCATCACGCATCACGTTTGGTAATTCAGCCAACATGACCACAAAACATTTAAGTGAGAGCCTGAGTGGCACATTTTGGACCAATTTTTGTTCTTTTTGCCAACTTACATCGGCGCGTGTCAGTGTGTGGTGAAGGAGCACAATTTTTAAATAGTAGTTTATATGTTTCACGATTATTTTGCACATTTTTAATGGCCTAAACTTGACTTTTAGATTTATTACCATAACATTAGAATTGTAACGTACGAAGTAGCTTAGCCTAAGCCTAATTGCGTGAAAATTTCTTGGTTGAGTATTAGTTTTTGGTATCGCGATATGTCGCGAGAGACCTATTTCATGTCGTGGGAATAGCGATATCGCGATAATCGACATGTCATGACAGCACCATTTCATATAATCGAATTAGAAATAAAAACTTTTTCACCAAGTTCCATAACTCCCCAAGCAATCTAACACATTTTTTGTAATTATTAAAAACTTAAATGCTACGACTAAATAGTACCATGGGAGCTGCCATTTTGATTTCAAAACAAGCAGATTATGATGTCATCAGCCCAGCAGGATGTTGGAATGCTCTGTATTCCTTTCAAATCTACCTCAAGTTTTATAGCTGATGAAAAATTTCTTTTCTTTTGTGAGGACATTTTAATGTACACATGAAATTATCAAAACATGCTGTTAAAACTTTGTGTCACATCATTTTGGAATAAAAACTGTATTCACATATACACTATAATCCTTAGGTCCCTATTGGGGAAATTATGTCATCATGCACAATATTACAATACAGAATTGAACAAAATGCCAGCCTCCATGCATCAATTTCAAACAAGAATAACTTGAGATAGGAGGATGTTGGTTAAGATTGTTATCCTCTATCATATAATATAATGATTGTATCAGACTTTTTGTCTCCTTTAAAATGAAGAGCAAGCAAATTCAATGGGGAAATGAGCTGATGCGCTAATGAGTCAAAATGGCAGAAGAAATAATGCCATACGCCACTCAACCAGAAAATCAACTATTGAAAATGCTCCATCTAAGTAGCTTTTTCAAACCTTACAAAAAGTAGCACACACTTATTCGCTTTCCCTCATTAGCTTTCATTCTAAATAGCAAATTTCTTTTTCAATATAAAAAATCTAAATTGCACTGGGATTTTGCAGTTGCTCAGGACAATTTTGTGAAACTCTTATCACTTTTTCTTCTCTTTTTTATGATAAATCAACTAATAAAGATAAATAAACTAATAAAGATAAATTAACTAATAAAAATAAATTAACTAATGGAAAAAAAACTAGATACTTTGTCACTGTGACACTAATTATTGATTATTTAAGTGTGCTGTGAGCCACAAGGACGCTCAGGATCCATGCGCATTAAAGTGTTTTCTTTAACGTTGTGTAGTTTTTGATGTTTGTTTGTTTGTGTGTTTGTTTGTTTGTTTGACGAGGTCTTAACGGCACCACGACAACGAGGGTCAAATTGTGCCTGAGAGGTCAGATCATTCTAGAGGTAGGAAGGAAAGGAAACAGGGGGAGAATGAGAGAAAATCAAGAACAAAAGTCAGAAAGCTGTGATCGAGAGAGGAGGTGCATGGGTGAAACAAAGACAAAGTAGAGAGGAGGTGGAAGAGGAGAACTAAATATGGTTGTAGAGGGAAGCATGATGAAGGAAGGAGATAATTTTATACGGAAGATTTTTCTGGAAGAACTCAGCAATTGAGTTGTGGGGAGCGAGGGAAGCTCTGGGAAGGTTGTACAGGGGGCAAGCAAGGAGAACGTGATGGATTGTGAAGGTACAGTGGCAATTGTTACAAAGGGGTTGAGGGGAACCAATAAGGAGGTGGAAGTGAGTGAAGAAAATTCTTCTTACATTAGGTAGACTGCCAATCTACCAATTAAAGGAGAACTTCACCCATAAGTCTTTTTGATGAATTTTGCACATTAAATGACCTGCTTTGTCACCTACAGTGATAAAATGTTTGGTTTGTTGACGTTTAATGGCGCCGCGACAGTCAGAATCAAATGTGCCAAGAGGGTGTTAATAAATAATGGTGTAAGAGTTAGGATAGTGAGGAGATGGAAGGTTTGTAGGGGAGATAAAGGGGAAAAGCTGAATGTGGGAGAAAAATTTAGGTGAAAAGAAAGGGGTGTGTAAGGTTAGGTGTAGAAAGGGAGGAGGGGAGGAGATTATATGTGGTGGAAGAGGTTGTTGTTGCAGAGGAAGTTGATGATGTTTGAGGAAGAATTGTTTTCAAATAGGTCTGAGATTGAGGAGAGTGAGGAGAGAAGAGACCTGGAGTTCTGGTATAGGGGACAGGTTTAGAAAATATGCTTGATGGGAGAGATTGATGTTGCAAGTGGGGCAGAGAGGGGCAGGAAAGCCAGATAAGAGATGGGAGCGAGTGAGAAAGGAATGGCTGAGGCGGATGCGGGTGACAATGATGTCTTCCCTGCGGTTGCGACTATGCAGAGGGATGTTGGTCCCAACTTTGGGTTTGATGGTGTAAAGTTTATTACTGGTTTCGTAATTCCAGGAGTTTTGCCAGGTTAAAATGATAATATCTTATTGTTTATGACTCTCAGTAAACTACTTGATATTAATATTTGTGCTAGAGAATTCTTGTAGCTCTCCCCTAAAAGCTTTGTTGATTATTTGAAAGTCTCTAAACAAATGTGCCCTCACTTTTTGTTCTAGCGCCTATTTAAGCCAGACATCGTAAATGATACAAATCCCATCGCCTGCTGGCAACATGCTTCCACCCTCTGTCACAACTGAAATCCCACCCCTGTTCACATGACGTCACAGCCTCAGATTCCTCAAAGTCTTTATGTATTTTAAAGAAAGTTTTTTTTTTTTTCACTATTTAAATTATTTTTCCTCACTTTCTTCAGGTGGTATATTATAAATACCCTTCCTAGAATCAGTTTTACTACTTTTTTGACATATCTCATGGTTTTTAAGCCACAAAATCGCAGAACATATGATAGAATACATAAAGACTTTGAGGAATCTGAGGATATGACATCACAAGTAGTCTGATTTCAGTCGTTTTTACACAAATGATACCAAACTTTAAACTTAAATATCTCCTTAAGAGAATAAGATTTTTTCTTGGTTTCTTCACCATTTTGTTTCTTTCGAAGTGCTCTTTGATATAAGATAAACATGCTTGACCACTAAACTAATCCTTTAAAACCACTTCACATCCAATATGTCAACGTCTGGCTCTACAGGTACGCAACAGCAGAAAGGTACAAAACTAATGCAATTTATATTGCATTTTGCAAGCCATAATATCAGATGTGAGTGTACTGATCAATTAACTTACCACTGGTCATGGCCATTTATTTTGATGATTTAACAACTTTATTCAATAATTTCCATTACAGTGAGTGAATTATTGATGTATCCATCCAATGTAAGTTTCATTAGATTGAGTGGTAAATGGGGCTTGTAAGAGGGAATGATTCACTCAGAAAAAAAGCTTGCAATCGATGTTAGAATCTACAACAAAGTTGAAGCGTTATGTACAAAATAGACAAAAGAAAAAATTTCAAAGCAATGCGTTTGATCAAGTAATCAGAGATACAGTATGGTTTTGTGTGCTGAATGTATAGGAAGGTTACATTTTTTTTTTACTGTAAAATACTCTTTTTCTTCCACTTCCTCGGCGCTAAGGGGCTCCCGTCTAATGATGCCACCAACAGACAACTTGCAAGCATTCCTTCTTTGCGAACATGCAATAAGAGGCGTAGGAGCCTAAATTTGATAGGAAAATGAAATGTTACTGACACTACCCAAAGCAAAGCTTTGCATGAAATTTGCTTGGAGGTCCGAAAATATACTATGGGGTATTGCCCCAACTTCCTGCACCCCACATCCTACTCTACAGTATGTCTCTATACAGTACATGTGTAATGTCCAGCACCAAGATGCAATACTGTAAATTTACATCTAAAGCTAAGTATAAAGAAAATCACTTAACCATTAACAACCGTAGCTCACAGTGACATATCCATAGGGGGCATTAAAATCACATTTTGTGGTAATTTCCATTAAATAATGCATTAGCCAATATCACATTTTCCACTAGGATTACATTTTCCAGTGAATAAATTAATCAACCGAACCTTCATGATAATACAGGTTCATCTCATACGGATGAAGAAATGAACTCACATGGTGAACTTTTTGCAAATGGCGATCTAAAAATATAGTCATTGAAGCTAATCTGTATTTAATTTCAGCGTTATTGTAAACACGTTCCTCGGAGAATGTGAGCATTTCGAGATTCAAATGAAACGTAATATGCATTAGGACAAATACACATAATGTACCCAAAGCAAACTGAATTAAAGTGCAAATACTGACCTAACCTATTAGCAGAAAAGATTTCCCTTTGAAATGAGGTTTGGTTTGGTTTGTTGATGTTTAACGGCACCGCGACAGTCAGAGTCAAATGTGCCAAGAGGGTGTTAATAAATATTGGTGTAAGAGTAAGGATAGTAAGGAAATGGAAGGTTTGTAAAGGGAGATAAAGGGGAAAAGCTGAATGTGGGAGAAAAATTTAGGTGAAAAGAAAGGGGTGTGTAAGGTTAGGTGTAGAAGAGGAGGAGGGGAGAAGATTATATGTGGTGGAAGAGGTTGTTGTTGCGGAGGAAGTTGATGATGTTTGAGGAGGAATTGTTTTCAAACAGGTCCGAGATTGAGGAAAGTGAGGAGAGCCAGACAGCTTGAAATAATGTGGCAATTATCAAGTAATTCCATCAAGCAATTATCAAGTAATTTCATCTAGCCTTTTTCTTCCAAAAAAAATCATGTTTTCTAATTCAAAGTCTTCATAAAGTTCTAAACAATGCAGCTAGACTTATGGAAAAAAATCATCTCCTATATGACACTTCTGTGAAGATTTTGTTTTTTTGAACTTCACTGGTTGTCAGTATACACTTACAGAATCAAGTTCAAGCATAGGCGGCTGTACAAAATTTTAATTGCAAAGGAAAAACATGATTGGGGGAGGGCAAAAAATCCACGCATAATTCTGGTATGGTTGTATTCTTTATTACAATAACCACACTAATTAGCAAATATGCACTCCCTTAATTGCCCCTATGGCGAGCTCCATATGATTTCAAGCACTGTTACTGTTTTTTGAAACTTACTGGAATAGCTCATGTTAGATGCTATTGGCGGGATATCTCCATGATATTAGGAAATTGCTCAAATCTACCAAAGACCATTAAAGTAGCAAATGATTTCATCAAACTCTAAAAAAATTGAGTTTTTCAGATTTTGAGGCAACAATACGCATAATAGTTCCTAACATTTATAAGGCACTAATTCTAACTAACTTCATAGATGTCAGAAGCTCTGTACATGTTGTACTCCTGTCAAATCCTCTCGGCAGCAGCTCAAGATCAATGCCCTTAACTTGACTGGAACAGGACAGGAAGTGAAATGTACACTACGTTTTCACACTTCTCTTTTCAAATAGTGTTCAGAGAACCAAGCAGGGGTGACTCTACTGCCGTCAGGACTGCCATTTAACGTCCTCATCTGATAAGCGCCATCCAACCATTGGTCCACTTCTTTCAATGGCCAGATGAGGGGTAGCTGCCGCAGACAACATACTGCTGTCTTTGATGCTTGGCATATCTGTCTGCACAGCTGTGGAAAAATTCTCCTAGTTGTATCTCGTGATACTCGAATCTGAAACCTCAAGCATCTCAGTCGTGTGCTCTACCAACTGAGCTACCCATCTCAGTCGTGTGCTCTACCAACTGAGCTACCCATCTGTTGTGTGCTCTACCAACTGAGCTACCCATCTGTCGTGTGCTCTACCAACTGAGCTACCCATCTCAGTCGTGTGCTCTACCAACTGAGCTACCCATCTCAGTTGTGTGCTCTACCAACTGAGCTACCCATCTCAGTCGTGTGCTCTACCAACTGAGCTACCCATCGCAGTTGTGTGCTTTACCAACTGAGCTACCCATCTCAGTCGTGTGCTCTACCAACTGAGCTACCCATCTCAGTCGTGTGCTCTACCAACTGAGCTACCCATCTCAGTGGTGTGCTCTACCAACTGAGCTACCCATCTCAGTGGTGTGATCTACCAACTAAGCTACCCATCTCAGTCGTGTGCTCTACAACTGAGCTACCCATCTCAGTTGTGTGCTCTACCAACTGAGCTACCCATCTCAGTTGTGCTCTACCAACTGAGCTACCCATCTCAGTCGTGTGCTCTACCAACTGAGCTACCCATCTCAGTTGTGTGCTCTACCAAGTGAGCTATCCATCTCAGTCGTGTGCTCTACCAACTGAGCTACCCATCTCAGTTGTGTGCTCTACCAACTAAGCTACCCATCTCTGTCGTGTGCTCTACCAACTGAGCTACCCATCTCAGTCGTGTGCTCTACCAACTGAGCTACCCATCTCAGTCGTGTGCTCTACCAACTGAGCTACCCATCTCAGTCGTGTGCTCTACCAACTGAGCTACCCATCTCAGTTGTGTGCTCTACCAACTGAGCTACCCATCTCAGTCGTGTGCTCTACCAACTGAGCTACCCATCTCAGTCGTGTGCTCTACCAACTGAGCTACCCATCTCAGTTGTGTGCTCTACCAACTGAGCAACCCATCTCAGTCGTGTGCTCTACCAACTGAGCTACCCATCTCAGTCGTGTGCTCTACCAACTGAGCTACCCATCTCAGTCGTGTGCTCTACCAAGTGAGCTACCCATCTCAGTTGTGTGCTCTACCAACTAAGCTATCCATCTGTCGTGTGCTCTACCAACTGAGCTACCCATCTCAGTCGTGTGCTCTACCAACTGAGCTACCCATCTCAGTCGTGTGCTCTACCAACTGAGCTACTCATCTCAGTTGTGTGCTCTACCAACTGAGCTACCCATCTCAGTCGTGTGCTCTACCAACTGAGCTACCCATCTCAGTCGTGTGCTCTACCAACTGAGCTACCCATCTCAGTTGTGTGCTCTACCAACTGAGCAACCCATCTCAGTCGTGTGCTCTACCAACTGAGCTACCCATCTCAGTCGTGTGCTCTACCAACTGAGCTACCCATCTCAGTCGTGTGCTCTACCAAGTGAGCTACCCATCGCAGTTGTGTGCTCTACCAACTGAGCTACCCATCTCAGTCGTGTGCTCTACCAACTGAGCTACCCATCTCAGTCGTGTGCTCTACCAACTGAGCTACCCATCTCAGTGGTGTGATCTACCAACTGAGCTACCCATCTCAGTGGTGTGATCTACCAACTGAGCTACCCATCTCAGTCGTGTGCTCTACCAACTGAGCTACCCATCTCAGTCGTGTGCTCTACCAACTGAGCTACCCATCTCAATCGTGTGCTCTACCAACTGAGCTACCTATCCTCTATATTTAGATGATTCTGTTGTTTGTGATGAATCACTAGGGCAACCGGTATTTTAACATTTTTGTAAATCCTTTTCTTTCAGTATAGCTTGCCGCAGCTCAGTGCATATCAGTAAAAAAAATAATTTTACAACAATTTCTTCCCACCACTTCCTGTTACAAATAATTTTTGGATATAAGACCGGTATACATTTTCATTGGTTTGTTGGGACAAAAATCAAATCTGGCCCCCAATGTGAAATATCTTCCTAAACCACTGACAATATACATCTAACCAGAGTTATAGTACATCATACACAATGTTTGGCACTCGGCAGAATATATTGCCTTACAAAATTTCAAAACTGCACCACCAAGATTTCAATAAGATTCTTGAGCTCTTTTACACCATTTTCTTTCCAATCTTCTCCCCTAGGCTGTCAGACACAATGAACATGCTTAGCCAGTAAATCTTTTTAATACTTGGTAAAAATCAGTTTATTTTTAATTGTCTTTCATAATTCTTGTAATTCTTCGATTCCAGAGGACATAACCCTAAGTATGGTCGGCGCAGCTTGGTGCAGCAATTGGTAAAAACTTATGGCTTCTTTACCCATTTTGTTTCGTTATTAGTCCTCTAGCATATGAATGCGCATGAAGATTCATGAGAAGATACCTTCAAGAGAAATAAACACTATTCCAAATGAATTAAATGACAAATCATTTTGCTGTTAGCATTCCTTCCTCAGGCTATTTTGCCATCTCTTGATGACGAAATAGATGTAAAAAAAATCTCTCACTTACGATGCTAATTTTTGTCAACAGCAGCTATCCTTCAGGCAATGCTATAGAATAATTACAAAAAGTGTGATAACTGTTCATAGATATTTGAATTTGAAAGGGCCACATGATTATTAAAGTTTAGTGCATGTGCATGTTTTATGAAAAATACCAAAGCAACTTTGAAATGCTACAGTGGTAAGATATGGAAAAACTTCAGATAACGAATGTACGAAGTACTTCATGGTTTGGTTTGGTTTGATTTGTTGATGTTTAACGGCAATCAAATGTGCTCAGAGGGTGTTAGTAAATAATGGTGTAAGAGTAAGGATAGTGAGGAGGAGGAAGGTTTGTAAGGAGATAAAGGGGAAAAGCTGAATGTGGGAGAAACAGTTAGGTGAAAAGAAAAGAAAGCGGGGTGTAAGGTTAGGTGGGGAGGAGATTATATGTGGTGGAAGAGGTTGTTGTTGCTATGATGTTTGAGGAAGAATTGTTTTCGAATAGGTCTGAGATTGAGGAGAGTGAGGAGAGAAGAGATCTGGAGTTCAGGTAGACGGGACAGGTTAAGAAAATATGCTTGATGGAGAGATCAGTGTTACAAGTATTTCATCTCTCAAATAACATTATCAGGAAATAGAGGAAAATAATTCCGCAGTCATTGCTGAATATTCTTGAGCTCCTTGTTTCATTCATTAACACATGATAAAATGATACTTGGTTGATGGCATTTATTAATTTGAAGAAAAATAAATCATTGGCAGATCCTGCAAAATAACTGACGCAATATGCACAGAAGTTTGACATTTAAAGATGATACCTATCGAAATCTCAAGTTACTAAAGAAAACTGATTGGGGTGAACCATCCACGCTACATTTATTGACCAAAATGTGGTGGAGAAAACTTCAATATGTATTAAGAAATCAATAATTTCTCATGCACCATAATTTGTTTTTGTTAGAAGTTTTTAAGTGCAGAAGCATCATTTCTTTTATTGTTTCTTCTGATTTAAATGAGGCTAAATAAGTTTAATAATTCAATAAAAATCTTTTGTTTGGATTTCGTTTCCGGGCATGAAATCATTGTTCAATCAGCACATTCCAACTCAACGTTTCAACTAAGTCTTCACATACCTCACCCTAAAACATACCACTGCTCCATTTCTGCCCTTCTCCTCTTCCAGTATGTCCCAAAATATAATCACCTCTTTCTTCACCTGTAACAAAACCACACACCAAACTTAATCATGATTCAATCATCAGTTCTTTAGATATGTTGACGACAAACAAACAAACAAGCAGACAAACGCAGACAAAAACACAACCTCTGTCCAACTACCTTCACGGAGGTAACAATACTGAGATCCAGCAAATTCACTGACAAAAAATGCACAGAAGTTTGACACTTAAACCTTTTAAAAGGTTTCAAAATCTCAAGTTACTAAAGAAAACTGATTGGGATGCACCATCCGCCATTTATTGAACAAAATGTGCAGGAGAGAAACTTCAATACTTATTAAGAAATCAATTTCTCATACACCATACTTTGCTCTTGCTAGAAGCACCATTCCTTTCAATGTTTCTTCGGAATCAAAAGAGGCTGAACAAGTTTAATTCAATCGTTTTTGTTTTTTTCACAGAAAGGGTTAAGTCTTTCCGTCAAGGATTTTGCATTACAGATTACTTCAATGACATTTTGCAGGAAAATTATATATTGCAAGTTTAGTCTTCATGGTCAGGATTGTGGCAAAAGGGTTCAATTAGACAATGACATTCTATCAAGATCAGTGGCGTAGGAACCAGGGGAACAGGGGTTTTAAGGCCCTCAATGATTTTATTTGGGGCCAAGAACCATTAGCGCCCCCTCCCCCTACCCCAATAATGAAGGTCTGATGAAAAATGTTCTTCAATTTTGAAAAATTGTCTTCCTATCACCTCCTTTTACAAATAGTTTTTGGATATAAAAAGACTCGTATACATTTTATAGGTTTGTTGGGACAAAAATCAAATATGGCTTCCAATGAGAAATATCTTCCTACACTGCTGACAATATACATGGAACTAGAGCTACATCATACACAAAGTTAGGCAGAATGTACTGCCTTACAAAATTTCAAAACTGCACCACTAAGATCTTTATCAAATTCTTGAGCACATTTCCACCGTTTTCTTTCATTCTTATTCCCTAGGCTGTCAGATACAATGAACATGCTTAGCCAGTAAATCAAATGGTACAGATTACATTTGTGGGGCAAATAAATAACTGAGACGACCTCATTTTCCTTATGATTATCAATAACTAATTTATCAATTACCCAGACTGTCCATAAACAGTTATTAAAGCCTAACCCAAAACTGTGTCGATATCCTATTAAATTATCTACTAGGACTGGGAGCATTTCTTAGAATTAACAGCGATCTTAACGATGCCAAAAAAAAAGTGTTTTTGTCTGGTTTTAATTTTAATTTACTGGTACAAATTCAATTTCCGACATCTGTAATTCAATTATTAAACTTCTCTTGGGGGCCAGATTGCTCTCTTTCTGTATAATCCAGGATAAAGCTTACAATTTTAACAACTACTTATAAATTGTACTTGACAGAAGTGAACATTATTTGTATTCTTTATTTGATCACAAAGAAATATTACAGAGGTCTAGACTCCTAGATGCAACATTTTGCTAGATTAATAAAAAAAAAATCTGCATTTCAAGTCAAGAAAGTCGTACAGAAATTTCAACAAAATTTATTTAAAATGATGGTTTGGTTTGTTGATGTTTAAAAATAACATAAGGATGTTAAAAATCTAAGGTGCAAGAGTTAGGACAGAGAGGAAAGGGGGAGGGAAAGGGGAAAGGAAGTAGAGAAAAAATAGAATAAATGATTAAAGAGCAAATAAAGGTAATAAAAAGGAAGGAAGGATAGGATGGTAGGATAGTAAAGGGGGAAGTGTGGGTAATGATTAGATCAGGTGGAATAAGTTGCTATTGCGGAGGAAGGTTATGATGTTGGAGGGGGATTGTTCTTGAAGAGATCAGAAATGAAGGTGGAGGAGGATAGGAGTAGTCTGGAGTTCAGGTATAAAGGGACAGGTTAAGAGGATATGCTTTATCAAGAGATCAGTGTTGCAAGTGGGGCAATGAACCAATTACAGATTTCAAATTTCAGACCTAATTAAATCAAAAAAATGTGAAAAGACATGATGAACATTAGATAAACAGCTCTCCAGTAAAACACAAAAATACAAATGTATACAGTACCAGAACATAGTTGAATTGAGGTATAATATGAAACAGTATAATATACATGTAAAAATAATAGTAATTAATTAATTAATTAATTAATTATGATTAATAATAATATTTAGTAATAATAACTATGCTTATCATGATGTTTAAAAATAAAAACTATATGTAATAATAATAACGTTTAATGATAATAACTGTCATAGATCTTTTATACTACTTTCATACACATGTATAGAATCCGTGATGTACAATAGATCCATTTTAAAAAGTGAGGGGAGGGGGAGAAATGAAGGTTGTGGAAAGAATTATTTATTGGCACGTTCAGCCTCAATACAAGCATAAAGCGCGAGCTTTGTGGCATGGGGTCCAGCGACACGCCTAAGGGCCCTTGGTGGGGTAAAGGCCTGATAGAGTCCAAGGGGCAAAGCTCCCAAAAGATCTGCAATTTCAAAGTTTTTAAGGTATTTGATGATAAAATCTGTGCTGCAAATGATGATTTTTGAAATCTTAAAGTGGCCCCTTACATGATGAAAATTCTCAGCCTTTTCATTTCTGATTCTTAAGCCAGCGTGATGTTTGATTCGTTTTAGTTACTTAGTATCATCTTGTTTCCTAAGCTTGGTAAGCTTTTGCAGGGTTTTTAAAATTTGCCATGAAAATCAGAAAATTAAACTGATGATTAGCAAAATTCAAAATTATATTATTTGGAAAAAGGAGACTAAAGTTAATCTATGCAGTAAAAGAATTTTTCTTTTTGCTTTCTGTCCAAATTTTGGACCAACTTTTTATGTGCTTAGACCAACATTTTTTGATTATTGGAGGGTATCTCCAGAGATGATATAACCCCCCCCCCTTCCCCCTCCCCCCAACTTTTCTCAAAAGTTTAAAAGTGTCTTTTTCAGAAAGAGCAAGTGCCATTTTCCAGAGAATTAATGTGCCTTTTCAAACATTGAAAAAGTTCCTACTTTAAATTATATATCATAGGCAGCGGAAGTGGATGGGGAGGGAGGGGGAGGGGAACAGGCCCTAGGCCTCCAATTAATTTCAATGGGGCCAGGACCCCAAATAATCATTTGCAATTTTCATAGTTTTGGTATATTCTTAATCACCCCAAGATTTAATTCATATGTTCTCTTTGTATGATAGCCTAGACCATACAGTCCACAATTACAATATTCTTCAATTATACAAAACAAAAACATTTTCTGTAATGGACTAGAATGGAAAATATATATATTTATTTTCTAACATTTTGGAAAGTTAGGTTGCTCACTTGCATCATACAACATGGGTAAAATCATAATTGCATTAAGACCACCAACTGTTTTTTATCAATTAAAAGCTGCCCGTTTCATTCTGTTAATTTTGCAGTAACATTTTGTTTTCAAATAGCCTACATTAAACAGCAGACTTTTTGGAGAATATTTTGAGTCCAGATAAAAAAAAATTATGCAGACCCTGTAGCCAGGGTTGGTTTTTCGTATAAAAGGGCACTTCATTCCTGTACCTCGGAAAATATTTTAATGAGAACGCAATGTTCTTTATCAGCTTTTTTTCCCCCGAGAGAACCGTTCTGGTACTTCAACAAGCTTTGAAAATTCAAGTGCTTATTATGTATTTAGATTTTAAAAGGGCACTTTCTTTAAAAAAGGGCGTTCTTCAGAGCAAAGTTTGAAAACTGTAAAATAACCTATTAGTAATATATTAACACTTTGTGTGGGAAATTGTATTTAATACATGAACTAAGACAACGAGAGATAAAGGTGGCGGGATATTAGAACAGGTTCGTTTTAAAAGTTTGACAAAATTTACACATGTTCATAGTAAATCATTGGAAGCTTATCAAACATTTTCTTTTTTTATATTACACATATTTTTCAAAGAGTGACCATAGACCTTTAACCATGAACAAAAACGTGAGCAATAAAATATTTTATTTCCACATTATGCGTTTCATTATGCGTTTTGTTTTTTGTATATCATATACATTTGACATGAATTTTTACTTGTATAATACTTTCTTCAGATGCGTTGTAACGTACTTTTTTTCCCTTCAAATGTCAATTTTGCGAGAGTTTCTGGGGGCTTCACCCCTGGACCCCTACCCTTAAGCGAGCCCCTGGACCTCACGCCAAAAAGCGACTTCAGTGTCACCTTAACGGACAAATTATTTTAATAGATTTACGCCTGTTTAGTGCCCCCACTAAACACACCCCCTTTCCCAATATTACTTTCCAACTGCTGTTGCTGTATATCTGATCATTTCAGTGAAGTAAAACAAAATATCACAATGAAAGAGCCTAAAATTGTGCACGCATTGCATGCATATAATCTACTTCTAAATTTTCCTATAGACAATCCTTCAGTCAAACAGCCCTACTGTACATCTGTATTGAACTTTTTTCTGCTGAAAAAGCAATCACATATGTCTATATTTTTGTTTTCTCTGCTAATAATTTGTGAAAATACTTTTTAAAAGAGTCTTTGAAATGGGATACAGGGCAAAACTAATAATGTGGACCCAGGTCCTTGGCATAGATTGATGTGTCCTCCCCCACCTTCTTTGCAAAGTTCATATAGTACCTCTTTACAGAGAATAAAGATAGGTATTTAAACCATGGTGTTAAAGACTATCCCGTGATTATACAGTAACTGATATTTTTACTGACAGACTGAAGATGCTTTGGGAATATTGCTAGGGCAAAAAGTGGGGAAATTAAATGTATTACTATCCCCCCTCTCAAAAAAAGTGGAGGGCATATATACCTCCCCCCTCCCCTCCCCCTCAGGATATATGCTTATGTATAATAAAATATGCTGAGAAATCCAATTTTTACACCATAAATGCCTTGATTTGAGCAACAAAACTTTTAGAGAAATGTACAACATTTGGAACATCTTCAATTGCAACATCGTAAACCTATTAGTCCTTGAAATAAAGTTAACCTTATTTTGTGCCCTTCTGTGAGGAGTATTTAAAGGATCGAACACCAGAGTCTGTGGTCCCTAAAGACACAAATACTTCTACACACACAATGCTGATCTCTCAGACATGAGTATCCAAAATCAAAACCTTACAACAACTAAATAGTTACGTGGGCCAACAAAGTTGGACTGAGGTTATGTTTCCGCCTCCATTTGTCTGTCTGTTTGTTTGTTTGTCATCAAGATATCTCAAGAACTGACGACTGGATTTGGATCAAATTGGGTGTGGTTTTATTACTGCTTAAGGAAAAAGTGATTAAAATTTGGGACATATTGGAACAGGGGAAGGGTGCAAATGGAGGGTTGGGGACATTTTAAGGTGAGTTTGTCAGTCATTAAAACATTTCAAAAACAGATGATTGGATTTGGATTCAATTTGATGTGTGGTTGTATTATTGCTAACAGAACAATTGATTGAAATTTGGGAAGCATTGGTACAAGGGTAGGGCAGAAATGATGGGGTGGGGATGTTTAGGGTAAGGTCTGTCAAGACAGTTGAAACTTTCCAATGGAATATGGTGAACAATGAAATCATACCATGAAAAGAAATCCAACTATCAATTTTCTAGACTCAAAGATACTTACATTAAGTGGTCTCTGGAATCAAAGAAAATGAAACATGATTGGTTTCTGTCATGAATGGAAAATGATAAAATATGAATCTTAAATGAAAGGAACTCAAACAAAGCTTCGCCTGAATAAAACTGAAAACAATGGTATGGCCTTGGAAGAAATCCAGTCGGAAGATTATCTTCAATGTTCAGAATGCAACTGATCATAACAGATCAAAACTTGGGGATGAATCTTGGTGGGCCTACGATTTCTGAGGTAGATAATATTGAGTATGGGGATCAAATGAACTCTACAATTAATCTAGGCATCTTGGAATTGCAATGGCGGCGGAGGTATTTGCTCTACGGAGTACTCATATTATAGTTTCTCATGTTATTAGTACTCACACTAATGTGAGATCATAATTTTTTCAGTGTTGGCCTGATGGAAGAAATTCCTTTACTGCCTGTTTAGAACCCCAAAATTTCATCAATTTACCTGTTGAAATTACATGTGTCTCCTTGTAACCTTCATGTAAACTTTTGCACCATTTTCAGACATCAAAACAAAGAATCTTCACAAGCTTCAGACCCATCCAGGGCTTTAAAGGAGCACTAGACCGAAAAGTGAGGATGCTCATTTTTGCAAATTTCACAGATATATCAACCACAACAGATCGATAAACTTAATGCCTCCATAGCCCACAGGCGACATGATGGCAAATGTCACTTGAATATTCATATTAACCAGAAAATTGCTACACTGTTGCGTACTATTTAAGCATTTGATTCATTGAGGACCCTGAAAATATGCCTTCACTTTTTAGTCTAGTGCTCCTTTAAGCAGGCCCCTGAACCCCACAACAATTAACTGTGTGATCCTACCTTTTGACCTTTGGCGACACATACATTTTTTAGATTATTACCGTGTCCCTTGGTTTTTTTACAACTGCTGTGCTCCCCTTGCCTCCCCTCTCTTCACATATCCTCCCCTCCCTTCACCACCAAGAAAAACTCTGGCAATGTCACTGGTAGGAAGGTATGAGATGATATTTTTGCACAGTAGTTGATATGAAAAATACAAATTTGATGGAATAGTTCTGAGATCAATATAAATAAATTGTGAAGGATTCTAGGATTACTTAGAGGACCATGATAAATTAGAAGGATATGTTTGACTGATTTTCAGAAAGGGTTACAAAATTTTGTATTCTGTTTTGCTTTAAACAGAGGTTGAAATTTACTTTTTTTGCCACTGGTCCATGGAACAGTGGTTTTCAATTCAGTAATACTGTTCCAGATCAGTTTTCATTGTTCTAACTTCTTCAATTTGGGCTCAATTTACAACTTCTTTATTGGTTACTATGTGGACTCAGAAATATGTACAGTAGGTTGGTTGTGTACAGTCATACACATGCAAGAAGCACTCCCTGCAAGAAGTCATGCATACAGTACTGATGCATCAGTTTGACACCAGCGCTGGTGTCAAACTGTTTGCATCGGTACTGTATGCTTATTCATAATTAATTTTGCTGATAATTGCAGGAAGGGTCATGTGGGAAAAGCTTTTGCTTACTGGAGTAAATTATTTTGATGATAATCTTCTTTGACAACATGCATTGAGTAGAATTCAAGTTGATTATTGATGTCACATACTTGTGAAAAAACCAGTTCCACCGGAACAGTGGTGTTTGAAAATTCACTTTTTCTGCATGAAAGTCAGTGTTCTCAGAACAGCGGGACAGAGGGAACTATCAAATAGTATTAAGTTTATCAGAGAATGATCTCACTTGCTTCTTTCCATCTCAATATAATCTCCTAATTATCTACAGTATCAAATATGTCTTATATTGTACAGTACATGAAAGCAACTTAAGACAATGGCACACTACAGTTGCATTTATTTTGAGGAGAGAGTTAAAAACCATTTATATGGAGTTAAATTAAATTGTATTATCGGCTCATTGTAATAGTTTTCTAAATATTTCATGTATAATGTCTGGAACTGGTAGGGAAGGCAGCCTCCCTTGATAAATAAACAAGAATCCACTGCTCAAATAATAGCCACACCTAGCTTAGTTAATGATTGCTACGTTACACACTATGGAAGATTAGAACTGCAGGGAAACTGGAGTGAAGGTGTTACTGACATCTATTGCAAATTCATTATGAACACTAACATATTTTCGTTCTGAAAATCTGTTAATTTTCACCACTCTTAAAAAAATTCAATGGAAAAATCTGTTAAAACTAAAAAAGTACAGCTGTTCTTGCAACCACAGAATTCACAGCTGCAGTATTTACTAACACTGTGGAAGGGACCTTCAAACTACAGTCATTCAAATCTTCCATTTAGTAAAGTGGTCATAAATGTGTGTCTTGCAGTGAAGGCTACAGAAGCATCCACAGAAAGTAGTTATTGTGTGACAGATTTAGAGCTCCATGTGCTTTTTCAGGCACAGCTCTGAATCATTTGGAGATTTTCCTAATTCACATCAAAATCAAAACCAAAAACAATAACACAGATTGACCTTTCCAACCCATATTGCCCTTTCCAACCCAAGAGGAGTGACAGCTCAAGAACACATTTAGTATTCCTCTGGGTGTCTGGAGAGAATTTAACCACAGACCTGCTATCTAAATAGCAGGTCCCATTCCTCTGGGTGTTTGGAGAGAATTTAACCACAGACCTGCTATCTAAATAGCAAGTCCCATTCCTCTGGGTGTTTGGAGAGAATTTAACCACAGACCTGCTATCTAAATAGCAGGTCCCATTCCTCTGGGTGTTTGGAGAGAATTTAACCACAGACCTGCTATCTAAATAGCAGGTCCCTGATTTAATAGCAGTGAATTTCAGATGAAATAGAAGGGGAAAAAGGACAGATTTTTTCGCAATTCCTGAATTTTGCAGAAAAGTTTAACAGATTTGTGACAAATTCACTACCATTAAAGTGTTCATAGTGATTAGAAACAGCTAGAAATTAGCTCTTGCTTACTCCCAAAAGTCTTTGGAACAGTCCCTAAATGACTTGGTCTGTAATTTATAGATATGAAACATACCTAAGAGAAGCAGTTGAGCTTTAGGCAAAAGGGATGGAAGATCTCGAATCCCAATCATGTCTTATTGCACTGTTTAGGGAGAACTCTAATAAAAAAGGAGGGGGGGGGGAGATCCCTCTATCCCTCACAAATGTGAACACTGTCTTATTTTACAATAAGTATATTATGTATGGTTACTAATTATAAATTGCCCCATTATTTAGTTTCTGAAAAACAGCTTCCCTTGAGTGACCTTTGAATGTGCAGCAGATAAGTACACACTCTTTCTTGACACTCTTTCTTGTTTGTAATGATCCTCCCCTAATTGGGAACTCAGCAACAACCTCATATTAGGCCAATGACGCCAAGCTGGCAATGCCAGTGGTTAAACATTTGGTTTTCACCTTGCTCTATTCAAGAAGTGATCAGAGAACCAGGTAGGGGGTGAGGAACCCTACGGTAGGGGTGAGGAACCCTACAGTAGGGGGTGAAGAGCCCTACGGTAAGCAGGTGAGGAACCCTACCATCGGGACCGCCATTTAACGTTCTCATCCGATGGACGGTGAACGTCACCCTGCCAATAGCAACTTTTTCTCAAAGGCTCGATGTATGGGAGGATATGGGATGCAGTCAACCTCTGCACTGTGATGTCAGCATATCGTTCTGCATATTTGTGGAAATATCTCAGGTTAAATTGTTGTTGGACTGGAACCTGGGACCTCCTGCAAGTCAGTCGTACGCTCAACTGAATAAGCACCTATCTCCATGTATTCACTAATTTCAGAACCCTTCATGGCAAATACAGCAGATCTAAGTTTGACCTTAGACGGAGCAGCAGAGAAGGGGAAGGAAATGTTGAACATCCCACATGAAAACATTCTGATTATTTTACAGCTGTTTCTGCTTTGTTTATCAAGAATTTCATTGAAGGAAGATTAGATTACATGTACTTCCTCTTTTCAATAATCCCCAAATACCCAAACATGTTTTCCATAATGTAGCTATTAATTTTGAGTATGATAAGTAAATTGGCCCATCATTCAGTTTCTAAAAAAATGCACAGCTGTGCCTGTGGGTTTCACTCATTTCTAAAAAATATGAAAAGTCAATAACTATGAACGTGGCCCATTCACTTCCTGGTACATTAACCCAAGATTGCCCACAGACTGTACAGTAGAAATTGAAAAGGTACTGTACACACTCATTCTTAAAACTTAGTTACACCGTATAGATAGGGACACAGTACAGCATACCTGGAAGGGTCATTATAGTGTCTCTACTGTCAATGTGAAAGAAAGAAACTGTTTAACTGTAAGATTTTTATACATTTAATTTTTTTCACACATACAGTATGATTGAGTCGAATGCCTTCAACACAAGAGTTTAGTTCAATCTTATTTTCTTCTTCCAAATACTTCCAATGGACAGTGAGGCTGAGCGTCACCAAAACAATAGCACAATTTCGTGAAGATGCATTTCTGTGCGTGGCACTGCGTGTTACCATTTTCAAAATACGCAGAAACAAAGTGGGTCGGAATTTTATTTTCTTTACCAATTTTCGGCATGATCTCAAGCAAATCATATTTCGAAAATGACGGGAAATTGTAGAAAACATATTGAAGTAAAAGTGTTTGCATTTTCATGTATGTTAGTGCTTAGTATGATACTGAAATTTCAGTGGGCCTATCAGTTATTGTGAAGGATAGGCCTACTGTACTGAGGTTACTGACAGTGAAAAAAAAAAACCAGATCACTTATTAAATCCCATTGAGTTTTGTTTCAGCACACCTTTTCATTTTTCAACCAGCAATTTTCTAATTCAGCAAACTTTGCGGAGTGAAACTGATGAAGGTATTAGGCTGGAATAATTGCAGAATCCAATGTAATTTTGGAACTATACTTCTTAATTCTTTCATATTCTGTAGTCGTAGTGGAGAGGCCGTGATTTTTTTACATGGAAGTAGTCAAATGTTTGTGCATTTTTTAAGAACGACACATTGTTTTTTAAGTTTCTTGGTTGAAGTCCTAATCGCAGTTAGCCAGACTGTACCCCAAAAAATGGGTTATTTTCCATCTGCACAATTTCCTAGTCGTCTCCAAATCCGCACATAAAATTTGGCCATTAACATGACATTCCCCACGCAAAATAGTACCTCTCTTTATCTGCAAGACAACCTTGTCTACTTGGCTATACTTCACTTCACATTACAAGCTTATCAATCACAACCCATATATTCCGTATTCAGAATTCCTTATGATACTGGATTCGAATACAGACTGCACTGCAGTAACGTACGTCACATCACTGCACTGCAGTATACGTAACGCCACTGCAGCATACGTAATACGTAACTTCTATAAATTTACAAACAATCCAGTTACAACTTCAGTTATCAGTCTTCCAACAACCATTCACCAATTCTGGTCAGCAATTAAAGGAGAAGTATAAGTTTTCAAAGGACAACACCATCTCTACTGGAACTGTGTCATTCATTCGTTTAATACAACATATTCAGATGTCACAACATGATGGATGATGAAGCTTGATGTCTAGTTCGACCATCAGAAACCTAACAGGTCAAATTTATGTAAATTTATTGTTATTCTTCTGAAAATTTTGGCACACATCTTTTCGTAGCATGAAAATTTCCGTGTCTATTCACTGTTCAACTTTGCGTACCCCTAGATAATCTGCACCATTTTGAACAATCGTTTTGCATTCCCGCAAGAAAAAAACTTTACAGTCTGGGTAATTAGGCCTATATATTTTATTCTCCTAACATTAGTCATACTGACTCCTTTTTTTTTTGGCCTGTGTAGAGTCATAGTCATTATGCCTTTAATTTAAGAATGACACATTATGTTGTTGTAGGCCCTCGGGCCCAGGCCTATATATTCTCTTCCCAGTCTGGAGTCGATATTGCTTGGAGTCTTACTGATACTTGGAAAATTGCGTTGCATTCTGCACTTGTACCACTAGTTAAACTGTCAATGTCAAGACTTTGTGAGCCACCATGTTAATACAATGATGTGGAATATTGCGCAACATCACCAAAGCAACAAACTTTTACTTCCGATGGCTACCGACTTCATTCCATTTAACACCTTGTAAACACGAAAACTTGGTCCTACAAATTAAGTTGACGATCCCAAATCAAATGGTGATATCACGGAGTAAAACTTATTGTTAAAAATGTACAAAAAATCATCATTTTCTTGAGGTTTTGGCTCCAGTGGTCCTTTACAGTGAAATTCCTGTGTAGGACTGAATTTTCTACGCTTAGCACATGTTATACTTACGTTAGTATACATAACTTAGAGAAAGAGCGCACGGTCGAGAAAATTTCAAGGGAGTTTTTTCGGGCATGTACTGTATAAAGCACAGGAATTGGATTGCACTGTTTAAGCATTGCAATTCCAACGTATATAATGCTAGTCAAATAACATTCTGACTGTAGTATACGCTATAGGCACTACAAGGATACTGTCAGACAACGCTACATACTTCGTAACGTTGAAACTGCTGCATTGGCTTATAGAAGTGTAGATGAATTTCGACAACACGCTAGAATAACTAGGCCTTTCAATGACACTCTCAGGTCAACTTTTGACAATGCCTTTTATCGTCATGGATAATAATAATAATAATACATAAATTTATAAAGCGCTAATTTTGTAAAAACATTTAAAAGCACTTTGCATACTAGGAAATAAGATACGAAAACAAAAATAAGAATACAGAAATGACAGCATAAATAGAAATACAATGGATTAAGCTGCACATTAGATTAATGTCTTTTTAAACAAAAAAGTTTTAAGCTTAGTTTTGAAGGAGGTCAGGGATACATTATCAATACATTTGAGTTCAGTTGGGAGTGAATTCCATAACCAGGGACCCTTATAAGCAAAGGCCCTTTCGCCAAGAGTTTTATGCTTAATACAGGAAACAAATATGGACTTGAAACAAAAGTCATAGCGGGATGATTTTTCAACTACCATTTCACATAAATAATTTGGAGCAAGGTCTTTAATGCACTTAAAAACTTGTGAAATAATTTTATAATCAGTTCTTTGTTTGACTGGTAACCAGTTAAGGGACTTCAAAACAACATTAATGTTTGACAATTTTGGTAGTCTGAAAATCAACCGAGCAGCACCATTAAGTATTCTTTGAATTCTGTAAAGTTGATAATCAGGTAGTCCAACAAGAAGTGAATTACAATAATCAATGTGATTTATAACAAAAGCATTAATAAGGGTTTTCATGGAATCCACATTTAGATATTTGGCAATTTGACGAATGTTATAAAGACCATGATAAGCTTTGGAACAAACTTTCCTAATATTAATATTCATAGACATGTGATTGTCCAAATAAACACCCAAATTTGTTACACTAACAGATGGTTTTATTTTAGCATCACCAACTTTGATAGATTGGATTCTAGCTTTAGCTAATTGCTGACAAGTGCCCATTAGAGAAGAAATTCAGTCTTGGGGTCATTAATCATGAAATTATTCTTGACCATCCAAGACCTTATTTTAGCAATAAGAGATTGCATTGCCCGGTGGATCACTTTTAAGTAATACAAAATAAATAGATATATGCAATGATACCATATTCAGACGTTCACTTACGTTTTGTGCGTGAGTTGAATAAAGCAAGCTGTGAAAAGTTGTAAATAGAGTAAGATTAAAAGGAGATCTGTTTAAACACTTAATTAATCGAATTGAACTTTGAGTGCCAAGGTGGAAGAGTGAATTTTAGAGCTGAGTGCCGGGCGGGAATTGAGAGTCCTGGGCTGGCCCGCCTGGCGCCTCCCACCATAGCTAGAACCCTGATTGATGCACCCCTCAGTCACTTTGGTGACTGACATTTTTTTGTGAAATGACTTACCCCAAATCGATCACCTATGTACAAAGTCAATGGATCCTAAGTAAATTGACCCATCCCAGAGTCACTGTGACTGACAATTTGGTACAATGATGCACACGTGAGTCACTATTACATATGTCAATGACTCACCTTTGACTGACATTGCCGGGGGTAGTAGGGAAGAGTCATACAACTGACAAGTGCAATAAGCGCACTAATTATGTACGCATTTCCAAAACCGGGGGATTTGGGAAGTAATCGGAATGTCATTTATTCCATAATTTAGATGTTTTTAAAGTACAAAATGATCATCATTTCATTTGTAACTTAGTTTGAAAGATACTTTAAAGCTTCAAGATGCTAATAAAATCAAAATCATAGCTCATAAGTACTTTGGTCAGTTTTGAGAAGGGTTTTTATTTCATGATTATGTTATTTGTTGTTGTCTGAGTGGTTTTCAATGTTACGAGTATATTGTGTGTTGTTTCACTCAGTATGCAAGTATTGCCTTGCAAGTAGTGCCTACTGAGTGAGGTCTTTATCTCACTTGTCTAGTAGTAGAAATTTATAACGCCATATGCATACATACACGCCACAAGGCTAAGATATTCAAAATATTGTGCACGCTAATATAGTAGTGTAATACATTTTATTTGGGCATGCACATGTTTGTTTGATGAAGGCTTAATGGCACCACAACAATGAGGGTCAAATTGTGCCTGAGAGGTCAGATCATTCTAGAGGTAGGAATGAAAGGAAACAAGAGGGAGAATGAGAAAAATACAAGAACAAAAACAAAGTAGAGAGAGGGGGAAGAAGAGGAAAATTAAAGAGGGAAGCTCTGGGAAGGTTGTACAGGGACAAGCAAGGAGAACGTGATGAACTGTAAGGGTGCTATGGCAATTCTTGCAGAGAGGTTGGAGGGAGCCAATAAGGAGGTGGGAGTGAGTGAGGTGAGTGTGACCTCTCCTCAACGGGTAATATGAATGTTGTCGAAACGAGAGGTTGTTGATGGTCTGTTTGATCGAATGGTGGGCTGGATGTGGTGGAGTTTGTTATAAATTTGGGAGTTCCATGAGGTTTGCCAGCGGTCATGAGCAAGGGAAGCGATAAGCGGTTTGATGTCAGAAAGGGTTTTGAGAAAAGGGGTAGGGGGAGGTTGAGGGCAAGCTTAGCAGCTGTATCCGCCCTGTCATTGCCAAGGATGCCAACATGGCTGGGTATCCAGAAGAAAAGAATACTTTTCCTGCAGAGGGTGGGCGAAAGGAGTTTCCTCCGGAGGAGGTGGGATGTGAAGTTATCCCATTTAAGATTGAGTACAGAAGTGGGAACAGCCTTTGAGTCGGAGAAAATGGCAAAGTGGCTGAGCAGAGAGTACTCAATAAAGTTGAGGACGAGGAGAATGGCCTTTGCCTCGGCTGAAAAGATGGACGAGTAGTAGGGAAGTCTGCTACTGAGAGTGATGTCTTCAATGACGGCAGCAGCAGCTGTCTTGTTGCCTTTCTTGGAGCCATCAGTATAGATGGAGGTGTAGTTTAAGAGTTTGTCTTTGTTGATGTGGTTGAGGTATGAGTTGTGAGCAGCACAGTAGACAATATTGCCTTAGTCAAGCTTGGCACGAATGGTGAGCCTGAAGATTTTGAGAAAAGAGCATGGCGGTTCGCACCCCAAGTGATGTTGGAGAGGAGGCGGAGAATGTTGGAGAGGAGGCGGAGAATGTTGAGAGAGCTGTTGCACTTTAGTTTCAGGTTGGTGATGTGTTGCTTGTAGGAAAGCTTGGGGTCTAGAGTTAAACCCAGGAACTTCGTGTGTTCAACTTTAAGGATGCGATTGCCATTGAGCACGAGGTTCGGGTTGGGGTGGAGGTTGTTGAAATAAACTGTCTTGTCTTTGGAGAATTTAAAAGCGTTATTGTTGCACCAGACTTACAGCTGGTTGAGGCTGAATTGGAGTCTATTTTCGATAAGGGGAAAGCTAGGGGAGGTAGAAGATGGTGAAGTCGTCCACGTAGAGGGTACGTTTGATGTTGGGGCCAAGGTTGTCCACGATGTCATTAATGTTCAGCTTAAAGAGAGTGGGAGAGTACATGCACCGGCATTACATGTATCAGAGCGTTTCACGATTTAAAAAAAAAACCTGATAATTTGTTTTCTTTCTCCTTTCCTTCAAATTTTGATCATATTGTTTCTCTTCGATATTAACTTTGTCAGTGAAAACGTGCAATTTGTACACAAGTAACAGCATGCTTTATTCTATGTACGCACAATACATATATTTCAAACTTCAAATGATCTTTTCTACGATATTTCCTCCACATTTGCAATAATTTTCTGCAAAATTACCAAAGTAAACATAGAGATTTAGGCCTCTAAAGGTGACCGATTTCACACTGGCTGTAAAAGTAAACTGCTTTTGTTTTCACCGACAAACTGGTTGTTCAGATTTATGCACATTCTTGTGACGTCATCCCGAATACTCGAATAAAGGCCCCCCAGAAAATCTGGAAACTTCTTAAATCCCATTGACTTTTGATTAGTGTGTGGCGCAACTTTTTCAATGGACATGGGCACATACTAGTTATGGAATCATTTACCATTAATTGGCCATAATTTCTTTCACTTTAACCCATTTCTCTATGATGACATTGTGTGATTGCTGTTGTTTACTGATCTGCGGCCTCATGAAGGTTACGTTTTTTTCCTATGCACGCCATTGGCGATGAAAGACAAACATTTTGGGGACTTACGTCTTAACTTTACACAACTTCCCTAAAATATTCTTCACTAAAATATTAAAAATCTGTTATCACTACGTTCACAACAAATTTATTGTTTATCCACAAAATAATCCTGTATGCAACTTACTTGGAAATGGTAGGATTGATCTATTTTCTGTAGGTCTACTATTCGGCCATTACTTTAAGAGCAGAACTCTAAAGTTTGTTGATTATTCATGAGGTCAAAGTTCAATAAAAATGTTTACTTGTTAGTTGAATCTATTTAAATGTTCATGAGCTGCACTCTCAACCATAGATGTAATATAACGTCAACATAAACAATTACAAGTGACATAAACTTCGAAGGTCCGACTGGGGAAAACGTTTTTGCCAAAACAAGCATAAAGGGTCTTCTTATTTTGTCTTTTTTGAGCACTAAAACAACTACAAATAACTATGTATAGGAATTAAAGCAAGAAAGGTACATAAATATGGCAAGATAGCAAGTTTAGAGCAAATTTTGCTCGATTGACATTTTATGTATGGAAAGTGTAATAACCCACTGTACACGCCACTAGTATGTTAAAAAGTGTATCGTGGGGTATAACTAATACTGTACTAGTCCTATCATTTAGGCACATACACAAATCGGTAGATTTGGAGATCTACTCTAGCCTAGTATTTGGGTATGTGGACGTGTAGGCCTACGCCTATGTCAGACTGTGCTTTAACAAAGTGCCCTGAACTTGTTAAGTTGAACTGTAGACTTCTTGACAGTGTAGGCCTAAGTATCACCAAAGTAACCAACCTAAGTTATCAAAGGCCGTGGCCGTCTTGATATAATGTCCAGCACTGGATGCTTTCGGGACGTTAAACCTTCATATGCTAAGCCTAAGTGCTATGCTAAGTAACTGCTGCTCGCAATCTTGGTATAAACTTCTACAACACCATGTCCATGGAATATCATGTAATGAAGCTCTGCCAATCTGCCTTCTTTCATATCAGAAACATCAACAGTATTCGGAGAATTTTATCTGATGAATCAGCCGCCACAATTGTCCATGCCCTTGTAACATCCAGGCTGGATAATGGTAATTCCCTGTTGTACGGCATCTCAGACAAGTTGATTGAAAAGATTCAAGACGTGCAGAATGCAGCGGCTCATATTTGATCAAAAACCAGAAAATATGATCACATCACACCCATCTTAAAACGGCTCCACTGGCTTCCAATCCGTCATCGTATCAACTACTCACATGGAGAGCCCTTAATGGGAAATTACCAATGTACCTCAAAACTCAAGGAACTCCTCACACCATATTCATCATGTCGCAACCTAAGGTCTGCAGATAAAGGTCTTCTAGCTATTCCAAGAACTTCCACAGCTGCTGGTGACAAGGCCTTTTCCATAGCTACACCTAAGCTATGGAACTCTATTCCTTTAAACATTCATTGTTGTACTTCCTTCAACATCTTTTTCAGAACAATTTCAAAACATACTTGTTCACCATTGCTTATGATTGACTTTGTTTACATTCCTGGTGTTTGTCATATGTATATTATTTCATATGTTCTATGCAATTTATTCGCTATGTTCCTTTTCAGCGCCTCGGATCATGTTCGCATAGATAGATTGGCGATTTAAAAATGTATAATTATAATTATTATTATTAGTTATTACTAACGTCAGTGAAATAATTCTTAGTCGTTAAGCCTAACGTTTGGGCCTAGGCTAGCTTAGGCTACTTCAAAAAAAATATAAAAAAAATAGGCCTTACAGTAACACTCAACATCGACAAAACAATATGTTAAAAATTTGGAGACACTTACCTCCGACTTTCAGACTGGATCAGGGGATATGTAATGCAGAATTTTACGTGAAATTTAGATAGCAATTTTCTTCGCGGAATACGTTGCCTAGTGAATCGCAGTTTGTGAGTAATACTACTACAGTACTACAAGGATGTATGCGCAGATGTTGCGCGCAGATGGGAGATAAATTTTGCGCAGTTAAGCCGATATGAATATTTATACTTAATACGTTATGCATATGTGAACTACCCGGATTTTCTGACAGGGGATTTGTCAAAGTGAGACTTCCCTCACCATTTGCACCAGGACAGCTCCTTTGCTAAGCATGCCTGAGACCCTTATTAACATCTGTTTATTTTTATTGGTGGGCTGATTCACTGAATCGTTGGGAAGGTTTGTTCCGGGGTTTGTTGAGGAAGGGCAGGGGAGGGGGGGGGTGACCTTATCGCCTCTGAGGCATATATTTGAAAAATTATATTTAAGCAACATATTACATCTTCTGTGAGACACCTTTTATCGCCTCTGAGGCATATATTTGAAAAATTATATTTAAGCAACATATTACATCTTCTGTGAGACACCTTTTACATCATCCTTCATCAACCCACCAAGCAAAATTTAGCATTTTAAATCAATTATTTGACCTCTGACCATTGACCTTTAAGTGACATGACCCATTCCGTACTAGGCACAACTTTACAATACCTTCCACCAACTCACCACGTATCAATCCAATATCACTTACGGTTTTCCCAGGAAATGCATCACAAAATTGACTAATATTGATAAATCATTTGACGTCTGACCTTTGAACTTTAAGGTACACAATCCACCTTGTGCGGGACATAGTTTACATCACACCACACCACTCCACCAAGTTTTACTTTAAAGGAACCCACATATACTCCCTACCTATAGGTGACCGGGGACATGAAACCCCCTAACTATTTTTTTCGGAAAATGAAAAATTTCATGCAAAAATGCTCCTTTTTGCATGAACTGGTGGCATATCCGCAGCACTTAAAAAAATTAAAAAAATTGAAGCCCCTCTTTTACTTTATTGTTCTGGACTCACTAATTCTATCTACAGATTATAGAGGACATTATGTATATGACTTGGGAAATGCCCGCCCTCCCCCCTCCCCTCCCCTCCTCCTCCTCCCCCCCTCCCCCCCCTTCCACCCTCTCCCCTTCCCCTTCCACCCTCTCCCCTCCCCTTCCACCCTCTCCCCTTCCCCTCCCCCTCCCCACAATAGGTCGAAAGCTTCCGGCACCCCTGTCCCTGACCCGGGCCCTGACATGCCTGCAGGATCGTCGTACTGATGCCAACTGTGTTAACCGTGTTAGTGATTGCTGGCTTTTACTGATAATCTGCCATAATGGCTGGCCGTATATGGCAATCCCAATGTCACCGTACGGAGGCATCGGTTGTGTATAATAACTAAATCTCACCATGGGCGGGATACCATAGACGGGAAAAGGGGGAAGGGAGTTCGCACTGTTTTGCGCATTTAAATCTTCTGTAGGCCTACGGTGACTTTTTGTATCTTTTCGTGATTTTGTTCTGTCACTCAAATTTTGGTATTTGAAGAAAACAACAATTCTAAAAGGTGCAATCCAGACAAAAAAATTCGTAACAAACTTGTTACAAAATTGCATAAAATTAAATTTTATGTAATTATGTTTCCTTTTCATTCAGTGTTCACAATTCCATATGCACTGAAAAATTCCAACGCTTCAGTGCTGTGCACCTGTTCCACACGATTCTACAGCTGCAGTAAATTTCCGATAATTATTTGTAGTTTTATTTCTTTAGTCATTTGAATTTCCTCCCCTGGTACTCATCAATTCTTAATAGGACTGCCAATTGTTTCATCGAATACGATACGCGCAATTTTATTCATGTCTCAATTGTTTTCGTTTTTGTTCAGCTTTCCACTATCAAACTATATTGTTCCTAAAGAAAATAACATTTCAGCAAAAAACACAAAGTGGGAGGGGGGAGGACATGGCCTCTTATCCAAAAAGTGGGGGAACAAGAATAAGATCTTCTCTAAAGTGTACTGAACTTTTATAATTCTACGGAAAATTGGGGTTATATCTACCTGCCCCCTCCCTCCTCTGGAATTACGGCCCTGTCTGAGACCCTTCTTAATTTTGGACATTATGTAGCAACATAGACTGACTGACTGATCAGCGCTGCAGCTGATAATCATCAGCGTAGAATTAACATTTGACATTGCATTTTCAGAATTTTGGTCCTAAATTTTCAGAAAAGTTCCAAGTTTTACGATTTTCCAACTTTCGTGGCTGTAATTGTGAAATAAAAAGAATAGAAAAGAAAAAGGCCACCATCAATTTCCGGACCTATCAATTTTCATAAATATTGGTTAGCGTGGGAATGGCGAACTATCAGACATCGCATACTATACTGCCACATTCTTTCAAAATAAGTAAGTTCATTTTCAATCATTTTCATATAGCTGGAGGGAACAATTTTGTTTCAAGGGGTACTTTTATCCAATCTGTATTTAAAGTGAAGGTATATCTCTCCCAACCGGGCCAACCTCCACTCGTGGCACCGCTTCAGCTTTATAAGAATTTACTGTATATTGCAATGCTATACATTTGTGCTGGTATTATTGGCCCACCAGTGAAAATGAGTTTTTAGAAATAGCCATGGACAGGAGAAACCATACCTAACATGGGATTTACACACTGCTGAGGCCTATATAAGAGCAGCATGTAGTTTTTGTAGAATATGGACCGGGCACGAAAGTTACTTAATTCCGATAATTCTTCAATCCAATTTAAAAATCTCAACTTATGAAGCCGATCAATCTGTCATAGATGTAAGAGGAATATGTTGTCGAATTTAAAAGTTGTAAGCTCCCCCCCCCCCACCCTTTCCCGTCCCCAGTAGTCGGGAAATCCCGACGATCCCTTGCGGTCAGTATCAATACACGCAGATCATTTGGTTCGGTGTAACCCTTGCCCCGTTATCCAGTTATCATGTACATCAAAATGTCATTCACACTTTTTGTTCTAGTCCAAACTTCAAATACGTCCGGTCAACACTGTCGTTGGTATACCCTCCCCGGCCTGCAGATCATTTGGCCACATTAAAGAACTAAAGAAAGGAGAACCGTGTGAAAGTGCACGAATAGGCGGTAAAAGTGTTTAATGCGGATCATGGCCGTAATTCCCGGTGATCCCCCCCCCCCCCTCCCCCTTCACACACACCAACATGCACACACAGACACTTAGACAGTCCGCTTTGCTTACAAGAATTTGGCTTAATTAGTCTGGTAGCATGACTATTAATGGGAACATAATGTTCCTATTAATGGGAAGATTTTGCTACATGGAAGCCGCCATTTTATGATATTTCACATTATCCTTTGCTATGGTAACGTTAAAGCCTTATGCAATATTACATTTTTCAAATTTGGAAAACGTCTGGGAAAAATATCTTTGCTAGGGGAAAATTAAAACTTGTGAAAATACCATCATTACTGTCATGGCTACAACTTTTCCACCTCCCATTTGATATGTTCACTACGCCGTTTTCAAAATATTAGATAAAAAAGACAATAAAGCTGGGCTTTTCGGCGCGAAACGGCCATTTTGAAAATTCAAATGTTTTTTAACACAATGATTTTTAATATTTCAAGTACATAAATCTGAAACTATGACATTTTATCGCAACATCATTCGCTAAGCCCACGTAACTTTTTTTCGACAGAAAATTCAAGTAATCGTTCCCGCATCCTGTGATTCTTGGACATGGCGTGATCTCTATAGTTTTCAATCCTCTTTCTGCCCATACTTTGCATTTCCCGCCCAACCATTTAGTATTAGAAAAAAAAAGATCCCCCGTCACCCCCTCTATCTCCCATATTCTCCGCCCTACAACTTTCAGCAACACACCAATTGCCTGCAATCATGCTCCACGCGGGTAGGCGCGGTCCTCATCCCATTATGTCG
Source organism: Chiridota heheva (assembly GCA_020152595.1). Taxonomy (NCBI): domain Eukaryota; kingdom Metazoa; phylum Echinodermata; class Holothuroidea; order Apodida; family Chiridotidae; genus Chiridota; species Chiridota heheva. Next base: position 45,876 of record JAIGNY010000170.1, on the reverse strand, counting down.
CCCCACCCCTCCAATGGACGGGCAATAACAGTTCCAATCGCATATCCCCGTAATGAGGCGCATGCACAACATTTGGTCTGGCGTGAACAAACCCTTATTTCTGACACTTCGCTCTGTGAATTAATATTCACGCAAACAGCACTGTTGTACTATTAGGCCTACACAGACTTACTACAAACAAGCCAACATGCCCGCCCAACGAGCGAAGCTCAGAATGATACTGGAATACCCACTTTAAAGCCACAAAAATGGACCACAACTATCTAATCGAAGTTATGTGATCTTTATCAAACTTTTCATCATCTTAACAACCCTCTGATTAGCCCTTTACCCTCCCCCTCTAACCCCCCTCCCCTCCCCCTCCGTTGTAATCCCGTAACGGTGTCTCAATCTGTGGCTTGATTTTCTCTAAAACTTTAAAAGTTCGTACAAGGCAATCAAGATAGCAGGCAATCAAGGTAGCATATAACTAATCATCTGCTCCATTAAAGCTTACGGTACAAGCGACCAGTTTGGGATACTTTTCCAACCAGAACACGAAAGATTGGGATATTCTGTAATGTACAGTACGGTATGTTGTGTGACACAAACCCACCCACCCAGACAAACACACACACACTTTCTTGGTAAAGTTCAAAAAGCGCACACTTAAAGAGGTACATTATTCTTTCAAAGTGACATAAACATGATGAAGCTGTGAAAGCTTCCCAAATTTTGATGGTGGAGCACCATTAATATGTGGTCGAGGGAAAAATTATACCCTTAAACCCTTAGTGACAGTGCTGATCAATGACAGCTGAAGACCGAGTGTGAATGTCATGACCAATATATCAAGTTTAATATATTTTCAGCAAGAAAATGATGAAAAACCCCAAAACCATTCTAAGGACCCCTTATTTGCTTATCACATTATTTAGGACTGTCTCATTGAAGTTTCGGATTCATGATAAACTGATTAATGTATTCTTTCAAATTTTGGTTCTAAATATCTTGATTTAAGAGTTTTGTGGCAGTAAAAATATAAGGGTCACTAGAAATTTTCAGACCGATAAAAGTTTGAAATTTTCGGGGGGAAGGGGTGGGGTGTGGGGAGATTGCCCCTAAAGCTATAATGTTGTTGTACATGCTTTTGAAATACGTCAATCGAAAAGTGTCCCTAATATTCTGTGTATTCCCCCCTCCTCCCTCAACAGATTCACATATCTTCCGCCATCCCTGCCTACCAGGGCTTCGCCCATGGACTCCACAATTTCACCCGATTTTTCTCAATTTGTATAAGAAATGTATTTCTACTCTGCTGCTCTGCCTACTTAGTAGTGATAACCCTAATATACGAGTAGATTTTAACATGAGAATTTAAAATTGTCTTCTTCTCATCAAGTATACATTTGTATTGATTTTAAGCCAGTTTGAGGTATCAAAAACAAGAAATCTTCAGACCAGAGCTTCACCCATGAACCCCACAATTTCCCCCTAATTGTCTCCTTCTTCAGGGAAAATTCCCAGGCTCATGCCTGTTTATAAACGGCAATAGCGTATCTATATAAGGGGGATAAGGGAAGGGGGGCTATTGTGGCATAGTAAATTCCGTAGTCCCCTTCCCATTGTTTTTTTATATACTTTTGTTTAATCAAAACCATAAATATGATTTAGTGAAATATCAAATGAAACAGAAATTATAGATGTTGGCATTTTTCATTCGTGTCGACTGAATTATTGTTAATTCTATATCAAAAATCCTCAGTTTTGGATTGAACAACCTACAATTATGGACCAAAATTCTCCAATTCTCCAATTCAAAAATCGTTCAATTTTGCATTTCAAGATCTGCCCCTTCAAGCTTTTGCCACAACTCCATTCCTGTTTTTACTTATACCATAGTATGAAGGAGAAGGTGACACACTAGCCAGCTGACCGGCCTTTGTACATGTCGTAAACATGGTCCCACATTTAAATGACAGAGATCCTAATGGGAGTTATGATTACATAACGTTACACATGCCGCCATTTTGTAAAGGAATGACCTTGGGTGGTCTCTAAGTGGCAAGTCCCGTTGACTAAAGAACAGATCTTGGAATGTGATCAAAAATCTCAAATTTTAAGTCAAAAATCTTCACTTTTGGACTACAAATCTTTAATTCTTCGACCAAAAGTTACAATTGAGGGTCAACTATATTAAAGTTTGGACCAAAACCTACAATTTGGGATCCGCAAAAATCTGTAATTTTGTACCAAGTGTCGTTCCAGAATCTTCCTGTAGGCGGTGTGTTTCAAGACATTAAGTTGTGTGTTTTAATTAAAATTTGAATTATGTCGAAAATTGTGTGTGTGTGTAAGGGAAGGGGGCTTACCTGCTCACATGAAATAAGGTCCTGGTTTTGATAATCCAATTAGTGTTTCTCAAATGAATATTTCGTCACAGTCGAAGTGTCATCGCTCTTCAGTTTTCCTCAACGGATTGACCTGTTGACAGCCTGACCCATTTACACCTGCATATGCCAATGCGTATAGCCGGATAGCCGAAGTGTATAGCCAACAGGCCAATGCGTATAGCCAATGCGTATATAACCAATGCGTATAGCCAATATAGCCAATGTGCATAGTATTTTTATTTCATTTTATCTCAACTTGCTATAGTGTAGATGACTCACAGGGCGTAATCAAAATACCCTGCCTTGAGTTTCGTCCGTGGCACTATTGGATGGCGTCCATGTCCCAACCAACTGTATTTGCCCCATTCCAGGGTCATAAATTCTGGGGGTATTTAACATAATAGGTTTTGAAGAAAAAACAGTGTTGGTGAACACTGTGAACTCTGTCTGACTGTTGGGGGAAATATATGCATAAATAATTAAAGTAAGGCATTAATTTTTTTTTTAAATGGTGGCTCGGTCTGCAACCAGTGAGTTCACAACTGGTTATTAAAGGCCGTGGGACATTAAACCTTGCCATGCTATGCTAAATGCTGTAAAATGGTCAATTGTTAATCCATCTTGATGGAACGTTCTACTGCATATTTTCTTCCAATTAAAGCTCAAGGTATTGCTAAATGTCAGAGTTGTAGGAGGCTTTTGAAAAGTGTGTGTGTGAGTGTGTGGGGGGGGTTGCTTTTCAAGTCATATGCAAAAGTCCGCCTCTGTTTGTAGACAATAAAGTGGCCTGGAATGGCACTTTATTTTAAGAAAAATGCACCTTTCCAATGGGACCACATTCCTCCGTACATGGGATTGCAAAAATCGCCATTTTCCGACTATTGGGTCAGTAATTAAGGGGAATTTCTGAGATTATATGCTATCAACAAATTAATTTAGCATTAATCACGGAAGATTGTAAGGTGCATACACGGTAACTTATTCTTGTAAGCGTGTGTGCACTTACACTAAAGTATATGGGGATATATTGCTGCTACCAACTTTCCAGGCTACCGTATAATATCTGGCAAAAAGCGATGTAATGAACGTGGGCAGCGGACCGATTGGTTTAATCCTTAAAATGGGCTTTTAGACAAAAGATTTGAAAAAGTGGGAAAGAAAGAACGGTTAAAGGTGAACTGGACCTATATTTCAGGGTGTCTTTTGGTGAATTTTCAAATCTCCATTTACCTGTTCTACCTCCCTAAGTAAAAAATTGTAATGTTTATGAATCTCCGAAAACTTTACTTCGTATAAATATTTGTGTTAGAAAAGTTCTGAGGCTCTCTAAACAGCTAAAAGGATCGAAAAACATTTGTAAGTCTCTGGAAAATTATGTCATCACTTTTCGGTGTAATGCCCCTTTAATATAATTAAACGAGATTATATGAGGTCACGATGCAGATGTCAAATGTCAATGCATGCAGGAAAGACGCGGGGAAATTTTGAATATTTGTTATTCTGGATTTAATCAATGCACTTCGAAGACGTCTGAAGCTTGCTGTCTATTAGGCGGGAAAATCAACCTCTTCGGAAAAGGTAAATAATGCTTAAATAATTTGTTATTATATTATAATCTAAGAAAGAATGAGCTACCATATTTATTCATTGTGACTTACATGTGCTTTCCCTGGAATATGCCTAAAAAAGTGAAATACAAGTGAAATATTTTTTGTTATCATAATTCTGGGTATTAGGCCTAATTCACGTTTATTGACAAATATCTTTGATTGTACTGATACAGCTGAGCCTTTGATTCCCCTCGGTTGCAGAGCTTTTGTTTTACCTAACTGTTTCCCTAAATTACCCATATTCTCCATCAAGCTATTTTACACTGATTTTAACCTTAAATTACCCATATTCTCCATCTAGCGATTTAACACTGATTTTACCCTTTTCCATTTTTTCAGAGACGTTTTACCGTCAGTTAGGCGAGACAATGTCAATGGATGCAGCGAAATTTGGATCATTTGTTATTCCGGATTTGTTCATGGCACGATCGGAGACAGCTTATCTGCATGCAGTCAGGCTGTGGCAATGTCAATACATGCAGGAAATGAATTTTATACAGCAAAGGACGCGAGAAATTTTGAATATTCTTTTTTCATTTTGGATGATCATGGTTCTTCGGAGACAGTCTGCAGGGCAACCAGGCTGGGATAATCAACCTCTTTTGAAAAGGTAATGCCTTCTTCTTTTTTTTTTTATTATATATATATATATATATATATATATATATATATATATTTTGTATTATATATATATGAATATATATATATATATATATATATATATATATATATATATATATATATATATATATATATATATATATATATATATATATATATATATATATATATATATATATATATATATATATATATATATATATATATATATATATATATATATATATATATATATATATATATATATATATATATATATATATATATATATATATATATATATATATATATATATATATATATATATATATATATATATATATATATATATATATATATATATATATATATATATATATATATATATATATATATATATATATATATATATATATATATATATATATATATATATATATATATATATATATATATATAAACATATAATAGCATGATCTAAGAAATAATGATTTATTATGTTTATCAATGGTTTTATAAAACAAAATGAAAAATATTTAGGCTTAAGTGTTGTTTTTTTCTAAAACCATTGGATATGTTAGAAAAGTATACAGAATCTAGTACTATAATTTATCACCTGAAGAAAGTTTGAGCAAAAATAAATTTTCTTTAAAATACATTAACAATTGTTGACAATGTGAGGAAGAGATGGCCAACATTATACAGTTCACTTATTACACCAGTCATTTTTAGCTTGACTATTCAAAGAATAGTAGAGCTATTCTACTACCCCCTGCGTCGGCGTCGGCGAGTTTTGGTTAAACTTTGGTTAAAGTTTCATAACTTTAGTTATGAATGGTGTACATTCATGTGACTTGGCATATGGGTTGACGACATGGGTACTGATTAAATGAGCATAATTGGAGGGTTGTGTGTGTATACTAATTAGCTTATTTGCATAACAATTAATTATTTTTCAATTTTTTGTTAAAGTTTTTGGTTATAAGTTTTTTGTTAAAGTTTTCATAACTTATGAATGGTGTACATTCATGTGACTAGGCATAGGTTATAGGACATGGGTACTGTTCAAATAAGCATGATTGAGGGGTTGTGTGTGCATACTAATGAACTTATTTGCATAACAATGCAAATATGTGTATCTATGATATTTTTAAATTAAAGTGGATGTGGGGATTTTGTTTGCACAAATGATCATATATCTAAAGAGTATTGTCTACACTTAATGATGAGGTGAAGTGTGCATATTAATTAAGTTATTTGCATAACAATAGACTCGTACAAAATGTTTCACATTCATGAGCGCATATCTTAAGTTATGAATGGTGTACATTCATGTAACTTATCACAGAGGTAGATGACATGGGTACTGTTCAAATAAGCATGATATAGGGGGGTGTGCATACTAATTGGCTTATCTGCATAAGAATGAAAATATTTGTATCTATGATATATCTTAAATTAAAGTTGGAGTGGGGATTTTGTTTGCACAAATGATCATATATGTGAAAAGCATTGTCTACACTTAAAGGTAAGATGTAATGTGCATGTTAATTAGGTTATTTGCATAAGAATAGACTTTCGCACAAAATGTTTAACCTGAGATGATAACTTGGTACTTGTTACAGGGATAGAGAACATGGGAACTGTTCAAATGAACATGATTTGGTGTTGTGTGTGCATACTAATTAGCTTATTTGCATAACAATGAACATATTTGTTTCTGTGATATCTCTTAAATTTAAGTGGATGTGGGGATTTTGTTTGCACAAATGATCATACATGTGAAGAGCATTGTCTACACTTAATGTTGAGGTGAAGTGTGCGTATTAATTAGGTCTCTTGCATAACAATAGACTTTCGTACAAAATATTCGAAATTTATGAGCGCATAACTTAAGTTATGAATGGTGTACATTCATGTAACGTGGCACATGGGTAGAGGACATGGGTACTATTCAAATAAGCATGATTGAGGGTTGCGTGGGTATACTAATTGACTTATTTGCATAACAATACAAATATTTGTATCTATGATATCTCTTAAATTAAAGTGGGAGTAGAGAAAGTTTTACACAAATGATCATATATGTGAAGAGCATTGTCTACACTCAATGGTGAGGTATAGTGTGCATATCAATTAGGTTATTTGCATAATAATAAACTTGGGTACAAAATATTTAACCTGAGATAATAACTTGCTATTTGGTTCAGTGGTAGAGGTCATTGGTAATGTTCATTTGAGCATAATTGGGGAATTGTGTGTGCATAATAATTAGCCTATTTGCATAGCAATGAAAATATTTGTATATGTTGTATCTCTTAAATTAAAGTGGGTATGATGAATTTGCTCAAACAAATGATCATACAGTATATGTGAAGAGCATTGTTTACACTTATTGGTGAGGTATAGTGTGCATTTGCTGCAATATGTTTGACCGGAGATCAAAAATATATGGCTTATAACTTACTAACTTCACATTTCTAGTTTTGTTATGATATTGACATTCCTGACATGAATAGCAATCAAATGTTTGTCTTGTCATGAATAAAGAAGCAAATAAAAGTGTCCTCGCTTCTAAAGAATGTTAAATTAGGGGTTTGGGAAATATAAACAGATAGCAGAATGTGGGGTAAAAGATGACATGATGATAAAGTAGCTGAAGGAATTAGAATGAGGTCATGTGGGACAGGGTGTAATTGTATGTTATGGCAGGGTGCGGTGGGATGTTGGTCAGGATGTGTTGGCATGTTAGATATGGTGGATTGGCATGTAGAACAGGGTGGGTTGGCATGTGGAACAGGATGGGTTGGCATGTGGAACAGGATGGGTTGGCATGTGGAGCAGGATAGGTTGGCATGTGGAACAGGGTGGGTCGGCATGTGGGACAGGGCGGAATGACATGTGGTGGGATGTTATCTGGATTTTAGTTGTGATGGCATGTGGGTCATGCAAGTGGCGGAATGACATACAGTATCTGGTTTTCAGGTGTGATTGCATGGAGTGTAGACGTGGGATGACATTTGGGACAGGTAGGGATGAAATGTGGGACAGTCTGGAATATGCATTATTAGCGGTGAGGGGATTTGTATCGTTTCCAATGTCTAGTTTGTCATACCTTAAGCAATATTGTTTTGCATAATTTTGTTTTAATGTTATTGCACATTTTTTATGCTGCTTGACTTTGCTTGACGCACATATTTTCCTAAATTGGAAGTTGTATTACAATCCAAAATGTAGTTCTAGTAATGTGTAGGGGCTTGTGGAGGGTACAGGTTGGAAAGGGGTTTGGATGGCATTCTTTCATTGACATTGACAAGTCAGGGCTTCTCCTTTCTTTGTTATTCAATTGATAGGGCTAAAAGAGGTTTTACATGTTTTCTGAGTTACTTTTTTGTCTTAAAATATCTTGGAATATTTTGAAGCTTGTAGTGCAAATGAAAACGTAAGTGCATCTTTCAAAGCTCAAGTAATTTGAAATCATCTGCCCCTGCTACCCTGTTTCTGTATAAACTTCCCCCTACAGACCCATTCTCTACACGAGCTTTGAATAGTAAAGCATACTATACTGTCTTTCCGACAGTTCTAGTTTTTGGTTCGCATGCAAAGCATTTATGCGAACCTAAGTAATGGCGATTACGTCCGTCCGGCCGTCCACAGATTTGTCCTGAGATTTCCTCAGAAATGTTAAAGTTTTTTGAGAATTCCTCAGAATTTCCTTATGTAATGTTAAAAGAGAGAGAGTTGAACACACAATTACAATAACGGGGTCGTCGCCTGCGTATTCGGTTATGATAGTACAAATGCTATCACGAAACGCTTAATACGGCCCAGATGAGAACACAGGTACGACGTACGGACAGACATAACATCGACAACCAAGTCAATGTCCACGGCCTTTGATAAGCAGTTGTGGTGCACTGGCGTGTCTACCCACCCCAGGATTGAACCTGGGGCTTCGTGGTCTGTAGACAGGTATGATAACCGCTACAGTTTTTCAGAGGTGAGAGAGAGAGTTGAACACACAATTACAATGACGGGGTCGTCGACTGCGTATTCAGTTATGATAGTACAAATGCTATCACGAAACGCTTAATACGACCCGGACGAGAACACAGGTACGACGTACGGGACAGACATAACATCGACAACCAAGTCAATGTCCACGGCCTTTGATAAGCAGTTGTGGTGCACTGGCGTGTCTACCCACCCCAGGATTGATCCTGGGGCTTCGTGATCTGTAGACAGGTAAGATAACCGCTACAGTTTTTCAGAGGTGAGAGAGAGAGAGTTGAACACACAATTACAATGACGGGGTCGTCGACTGGTATTCGGTTATGATAGATAAAATGCTATCACGAAACGCTTAATACGACCCGGACGAGAACACAGGTACGACGTACGGACAGACATAACATCGACAACCAAGTCAATGTCCACGGCCTTTGATAAGCAGTTGTGGTGCACTGGCGTGTCTACCCACCCCAGGATTGAGCCCGGGCCTCGTGGTCTGTAGACAGGTATGATAACCGCTACACCACAGTAGGTAAATATTTTTCAGAGGTACTTAACATAGGATTAAAGACTAGTTCCTTAAAAAGTCTACAATACATTTGATATTTTCTTAGAGGATAACTGTAAAATGATATAATTTTCCAATATTCTTCAGAGATCCTCAAGTCTCTCTGATAGCACTTCATAATTTGTTAAACTCCACCTTTATTATTGTGCTCATTTGCATAAAGTTACTACAGTTCATGACCTGACCAGACTTTTTTATTTAGCATGCCGGATCAGGGAGTGTGACAGGATGTGATTGCATTTAAACATAGGGAGGGATGCCATGTGGGACATGGATGGGGGCCATGAGGGACATATGATATAATATTTACCATGTTGTATACACCAAGGGCTATATCAGGCAAATTTATTTGACTCCACCTTTTTTTCTTATTCAACAACTCATTTGCATATAAGTTATTATATGAACTGACACTTTAATACATAGTATGCTTATTCAGGGACTGTGATAGCTAGGATGAGACTTCTTATGGAGCTTATGAGACGTCATGTGAGACATAGGGTGGGATGACATGTGGGATGCCATGTGGGATGCCATGTGGGACATGGGGTGGGATACCATATGGGACATGGGGTGGGATGCCATGTGGAACAGGGTGGAATGCCACGTAGGATATGTGGTGAAATGCCATGCAGGACATAGGGTGGATTGACATGGGATGGAATGTCATGTGGGACATGGGATGATATGGGATGTCATGTGGGACATGGCGTCCCACCCCATTTCAACAAGTCATTTGCCTATAAGATATTATATAAACTGACACTTTCATACATAGTATGCTCAATCAGTGACTGTGATAGCTAGGATGAGACTTCTTATGGAGCCTATGGGATGTCCTGTGGGACATGGGGTGGGATGCCATGTGGGACATGGAGTGGGATGCCATATGGGACATAGGGAGGGATGTGGTACATATGGTTGGATTAATGTGGGACACACATGTAGAATGGGATTCATGTGGGTCATAGCATGAGATGCCATGTGGGACATATGGTGGAATATGCCATGTGAGACACTGTCTGGTGGAATGCTGTGTGGGAGATATGGTGGAATTCCCTGTGGGACATATGATGAAATGCCATGTGGGACATGGGATGTCATGTGGGACATAGGGTGGGATGCCATGTGGGACATGGGGTGGGATGCCATGTGGGTCATAGGATGGGATGCCCTGTGGGACATATGATGGAATGCCATGTGGGACATGTGATGGGATGTCGTGTGGGACATGGGGTAGGATGCCATGTGGGACATGGAGTTGGATGCCATGTGGGACATGGGGTGGGATGCCATGTGGGACATGGAGTGGGATGCCATGTGGGACATGGGGTGGGATGCCATGTGGGACATGGGGTGGGATGCCATGGGAGATATGGTGGAATGCCATGTGGGACATGGGTTGGGATGTCGTGTGGGACATGGGGTAAGATGCCATGTGGGACATGGAGTGGGATGCAATGTGGGAGATATGGTGGAATGCCATGTGGGACATGGGATGGGATGTCGTGTGGGACATGGGGTAGGATGCCATGTGAGACATGGGGTGGGATGCCATGTGGGACATTGGGTGGGATGCCATGTGGGTCATAGGATGGGATGCCCTGTGGGACATATGATGGAATGCCATGTGGGACATGGGGTGGGATGGCATGTGGGACATGGAGTGGGATGCCATGTGGGACATGGGGTGGGATGCCATGTGGGACATGGGGTGGGATGCCATTTGGGACATGAGGTACGATGCTATGTGGGACATGGGGTGGGATGCCATGCGGGACATAGGATGCCATGTGGGACTTAAGTGTGAGATGCCATTTTTATAATTGGCCGGATCTTATGATATGGGTGTCAATTTGCATGGGCATGCGAACCATGACGGTATTTACCGTTTTATTTTTTTATTTTTTTTTATTTTATGAAAGAGGACTTTGAAGAAAATATGGTGAAGAAAGCATTCAAAAATCTTATTCTGTTAAGGAAATTTGTTAATTAAAAGTTTGGTATCATTTAGAAACGACTGAAATCAGACTTGCTGTGACATCACAGCCTCAGATTCCTCAAAGTCTTTATGTATTCTATCATATTTTGCCATGCGATTTTGTGGCTTAAAAACCATTGTATATGTAAGGAAAGTAGTAAAACAGAATCTTGAAAGGGTAATTATAATTTAACACCTGAACAAAGTTCGAGGAAAAATAATTAAAATAATTAAAATAGTAAAAACTTTCAATCAATTTTCTTTAAAACACATTAACAATTGTTGATAATGTGAGGATAAGGACCCCAACCTTCTATTAAACGAAACTTTTAGTTTAATGACTGGGCTCCACAGCTGCAGGCCGTGCTACAAATTCACAACAAAGAGATACAATCACAAATGAACGAGGAACGAGCACGGACAAACCCCCTATAGTACACTTACAACACCCGTCATTTCTACATAGATACAACAGAGACTTCAACTTGAATATCTCCTTAACCGAATAAGATATTGAAGTAGTTTCTTCACCATTTTGTTTCTCTTTAATTCTTCTTTCATGTAAAATAAACTTGCTTGATCACTGAACTAATCCTTTAAAGTCCGGTCTGTATACACGCAGTAAAAGTATATGTGAAGTAGAGTGCATTATGAGAACATGCATCAAATTAAATGAATTTAAATTTAAATCTTTAATTTTAAAGAAGTGAGCCCTTTGAATTACTCCCTGACTGTTTCTCTGCCTCTACCTGCCCACAAAAAAAAAACAAGTATTGATCAAAGATCTATGGGCAGGTGTCATATAACAACACATCAACCATGAAAATGACAAAAAAAAGTGATATATTCGGTTAAAAAAGCGACCATTTTACTGCTGCAGTTTGAATTTTCAGGCCTTATTATAATAAGTTATCTTATCAGGCTCCCCTGCTCCTCTCTGCCCCACTTGCAACATTGATCTCTCCATCAAGCATATATTCTTAACCTGTCCCCTCTACCAGAACTCCAGATCTCTTCTCTCCTCGCTCTCCTCAATTTTGGACCGATTCGAAAACAATTCTTCCTCAAACATCATCAACTTCCTCCGCAACAACATCCTATTCAACATCCGCGCCGGATTCTGATAAAGTCCGCTTCAGATTCCGCCGGAGTTCGCGGCGACCGCCAGAGTCCGCGGCGACCGCCGGAGTCTGTGCTGGATTTTGTCGGAGTCCGCGGCGGATTCAGCGGGAGTCCGAGCCAGATTCCGCCGAAGTTCGCTCCAGATTCTGCCGAATTCCGCGCCGGAGTTTGCGCCGGAGTCCGCACCGGATTCCGCCGGAGTCCGCACCGACCGCCGGATTCCGCGCCGACAGACGGAGTCCGCGCCGACCGCTGAAGTCAGCGCCGGAGTCCGCGCCGGATTCCGTCGGAGTCCGAGCCAGATTCCGCCGATGTCCGTGCTGGATTCCGCCGGATTCCGCGCCAGAGTCAGGCCGGAGTTTGCGCCGAAATCTGCGCCGGAGTCCGCGCCGGAATCCGCACCGGATTCCGCCGGAGTCTGCTGCAACCGCCGGAGTCCGCGGCGACTGCCGGAGTCCGCGCTGGATTTCGTCGGAGTCCACGGCGGATTCCGTTGGAGTCCGAGCCAGATTCCGCAGAAATCTGCGCCAGATTCCGCCGATTCGCCCGAGTCGCGCGCCGGAGTCCGCGCCGAGTCCGCACGACTCCGCGAGTCGCGGCGACCTGCCGAGTCGCGGCGACCGACGAGTCGCGGCGACCACCGGAGTCTGCTGCGACTGGCGGAGTCCGCACGACCGCCAGAGTCGCGGCGACCGCCAGAGTCAGAGTTCGCGGTGGAGTTCGCGGCGACCACCGAAGTCCGTGGCGGATTCCAGGGGATTCGCGGCTGATCTTGGCGGAGTCCGGCAGAGTTTGGGCGTAGTCGCGCTGACTTCGCTGGATTTTGAGCGAGTCTGCTCCGGTTCTGCCGAGTCGCGTTGGATACAGCCAGAGTCGCGCCGATTCCGCCAGAGTCCGCGGCGACCGCCAGAGTCCGCGGCGACCGCCAGAGTCCGCGGCGACCGCCAGAGTCCGCGCCGGATTCCGCCGGAGTCTGCGACGACCGCCGAAGTCCGCGGCGGATTCCGCGCCAGACAGAGTCCGCTCGGAGTCCGCGCCGGAGTTTGCGCTGGAATCTGTGCCGGAGTCTGCACCAGAGTCCACACCGGATTCCGCCGGAGTCCGCTCCGACCGCCGGAGTCCACGCTGGATTCCGCCAGAGTCCGCGCCGGATTCTGATAAAGTCCGCTTCAGATTCCGCCGGAGTTCGCGGCGACCGCCAGAGTCCGCGCTGGATTCCGGCAGATTCCGCCAGAGTCTGGGCGGATTCCACGCCAGACAGAGTCCGCCCGGAGTCCGCTTCAGATTCCGCCGGAGTTCGCGGCGACCGCCAGAGTCCGCGGCGACCGCCGGAGTTTGTGCTGGATTTTGTCGGAGTCCGCGGCGGATTCCGTTGGAGTCCGAGCCAGATTCCGCCAAAGTCTGCGCCAGATTCCGCCAATTCGCGCCCGGATTCCGCCCAGCGAGTCGCGCCGAATTTGCGCCGGAGTCCGCGCCGGAGTCCGCACCGAATTCCGCCGGAGTCCGCGGCGACCGCCAGAGTCCGCGGCGACCGACGGAGTCCGCGTTGACCGCCAGAGTCCACGGCGACCGCCAGAGTCAGAGTTCGCGGCGGAGTTCGCGGTGACCACCGAAGTCCGTGGCGGATTCCGGCGGATTCCGCGGCTGATCTTGGCGGAGTCCGCGGCAGAGTTTGGGCCGGAGTCCGCGCTGACTTCCGCTGGATTCCGAGCCAGGGTCTGCTCCGGATTCCGCCAGAGTCCGCGTTGGATACAGCCGGAGTCCGCGCCGAGTCCGCTGCGACCGCCAGAGTCGCGCCGGATTCGGCGGAGTCTCGCGCGACCGCCCGGTCCACGTCGCGGATTCCGGCGGATTCGCGGCTGATCTTGGCGAGTCCACGGCAGAGTTTGGGCCGAGTCGCGCTGACTTCCGCTGGATTCCGAGCGGGGTCTGCTCCGGATTCCGCCAGAGTCGCGTTGGATACAGCCGAGTCGCGCTGGAGTCGCTGCGACGCCAGAGTCCGCACCGATTCCGCCGGAGTCTGCGACGACCGCCGAAGTCCGCGGCGGATTCCGGCAGATTCCGCCAGAGTCTGGGCGGATTTCGCGCCAGACAGAGTCCGCGCCGGAGTTTGCGCCGGAATCTGTGCCGGAGTCCGCACCAGAGTCCGCACCGGATTCCGCCGGAGTCCGCTGCGACCGCCGGAGTCCGCTGCGACCGCCGGAGTCGCGGCGACCGCCGGAGTCGCGGCGACCGACGAGTCGCGGCGACCCGACGGAGTCGCGCCATCGCCGGATTCGGAGCCGAGTCGCGCCCGATTCGCTGGAGTCCACCGAGTCGCGTTGATACGATTCCGAGTCGGCGCTGATTCCGCTAGAGTCCGGCGCGTCCGCCGGAGTCCGTGCGGAGTTTGCGCCGGAATCTCGGCGAGTCCGCGGCAGAGTCGCGGCGGATTTCGCCAGAGTCCGCGCCGGAGTCCGCCGGAGTCCGAGCCAGATTCCGCTGGTTTTCGAGTCGGAGTCTGCGCCGGATTTCGCCGGAGTCCGCGTTGGATACAGCCGGAGTCCGCGCCGGATTCCACCAGAGTCCGCAGCGCCCGCCAGAGTCCGCGCCGGATTCTGCCGGAGTCTGCTGCAACCGCCGGAGTCCGCGGCGACTGCCGGAGTCCGCGCTGGATTTCGTCGGAGTCTGCTGCAACCGCCGGAGTCCGCGGCGACTGCCGGAGTCCGCGCTGGATTTCGTCGGAGTCCGCGGCGGATTCCGTTGGAGTCCGAGCCAGATTCCGCAGAAATCTGCGCCAGATTCCGCCGGATTCCGCCCCGAGTCGCGCGCGAGTCGCGCCGAGTCGCGCCGAGTCCGCGCCGAGTCCGCACCGGTCCCCGGAGTCCGCGGCGACCGCCGGAGTCCGCGGCGACCGACGGAGTCCGCGGCGACCACCGGAGTCTGCTGCGACTGACGGAGTCCGCGCCGACCGCCAGAGTCCGCGGCGACCGCCAGAGTCAGAGTTCGCGGTGGAGTTCGCGGCGACCACCGAAGTCCGTGGCGGATTCCAGGGGATTCCGCGGCTGATCTTGGCGGAGTCTGCGGCAGAGTTTGGGCCGGAGTCCGCGCTGACTTCCGCTGGATTTGGAGCCGGAGTCTGCTCCGGATTCTGCCGGAGTCCGCGTTGGATACAGCCAGAGTCCGCGCCGGAGTCCGCGGCGACCGCCAGAGTCCGCGCCGGATTCCGCCGGAGTCTGCGACGACCGCCGAAGTCCGCGGCGGATTCCGGCAGATTCCGCCAGAGTCTGGGCGGATTCCGCGCCAGACAGAGTCCGCGCCGGAGTTTGCGCCGGAATCTGTGCCGGAGTCCGCACCAGAGTCCGCACCGGATTCCGCCGGAGTCCGCTGCGACCGCCGGAGTCCGCGGCGACCGCCGGAGTCCGCGGCGACCGACGGAGTCCGCGGCGACTGACGGAGTCTGCGCCGACCGCCGGATTCCGAGCCGGAGTCCGCGCCGGATTCCGCTGGAGTCCACTGGAGTCCGCGTTGGATACATTCGGAGTCCGCGCCTGATTCCGCCAGAGTCCGCGGCGTCCGCCGGAGTCCGTGCCGGAGTTTGCGCCGGAATCCTCGGCGGAGTCCGCGGCAGAGTCGCGGCGGATTTCGCCAGAGTCCGCGCCGGAGTCCGCCGGAGTCCGAGCCAGATTCCGCTGGTTTTCGAGTCGGAGTCTGCGCCGGATTTCGCCGGAGTCCTCGTTGGATACAGCCGGAGTCCGCGCCGGATTCCACCAGAGTCCGCAGCGCCCGCCAGAGTCCGCGCCGGATTCTGCCGGAGTTCGCGGTGATCGCCGAAGTCTGCGGCGGATTTCGGCGGAGTCTGCGGCAAAATCGCGGCGGATTTCGCCAGAGTCCGCGCCGGAATCCGCCCTCGATTCCGTTGGAGTCCGAGCCAGATTCCGCCGAAGTCCGCGCCGGATTCCGCCGGTTCCACGCCGGAGTCCGCCCTGGAGTCCGAGCCAGAGTTTGCGCCAAAATCCGCACCGGAGTCCGCGCCGGAATCCGCGTTGGATTCCGCCGGAGTCTGCGCAGACTTCCGGCGAAGTCCACCCCGAAATTCAGCGGAGTCCACACCGAAATCCGCCGAAGTCCGCACCGAAATCCGCCGGAGTCCGCGGCGAACGGCGAAGTCCGTGCCGGATTCCGCCGGAGTCTGGCCGGATTCCGCCAAAGTCCGCTCCGGATTCCGCCGGAGTTCGCGGCGACGGTCGGAGTCCGCGGCGACCGCCGGAGTCCGCGCTGGATTTCGTCGGAGTCTGCGGCGGATTCCGTTGGAGTCCGAGCCAGATTCTGCCGAAGTCTGCGCCAGATTCCGCTGAATTCCGCGCCGGAGTCCGCCCCGGAGTCCGCGCCAGAGTTTGCGCCGGAATCCGCGCCGGAGTCCGCACCGGATTCTGCCGAAGTCCGCGACGACCTCCGGAGTCCGTGCCGACTGCCAGAGTCCGCAGCGACCGCCAGAGTCAGAGTTCGTGGCGAAACTCGCGGCGACCACCGAAGTCCGTGGCGGATTCCGGCGGATTCCGCGGCTGATCTTGGCGGAGTCCGCGGCTGATCTTGGCGGAGTCCGCGGCAGAGTTTGGGCCGGAGTCCGCGCTGACTTCCGCTGGATTCCGAGCCGGAGTCTGCTCCGGATTCCGCCGGAGTTCGCGTTGGATACAGCCAGAGTCCGCGCCAGATTCCACCAGAGTCCGCCAAAGTCCACTCCAGATTCCGCCGGAGTTCGCGGCAACCGCCGGAGTCCGCGGCGGATTCCGGCGGATTCCGCAACGGATTCCAGCGGAGTCCGAGATGGATTCCGCCGGAGTCCGCGGCGGATTCCGCGGCGGATTCCGTGGCGGATTCCAGCGGAGTCCGCGGCAGAGTCTGCGCCGGAGTCCGCGTCGGAGTTTGCGCCGGAATCCTCGCCGGAGTCCGCCCGAGTTCGCCGAAATCCGCGTCGGATTCCGCCGGAGTCTGCGCCGGAGTCTGTGGCGACCGCCGAAGTTTGCAGCGGATTCCGGCGGATTCCGTGGCGGATTCCAGCGGAGTCCGCGGCAGAGTCCGTGCCGGAGTCCGCGCCGGAGTTTGCGCCAGAATCCTTGCCGGAGTCCGTCGGAGTTCGCGCCGACTTCCGCCGGATTTCGAGCCGGAGTCTGCGCCGGATTTTTTTTTTTTTCAAACCTCTGTCGATAATGGTACTATCCCTAACAAGTGGAAAGAAGCAAACGTATGTAGCGTTTTTAAAAAAGGTGATAAACAAAACCCAGCTAATTATAGACCTATTTCCCTCACCTGCGTTTGTAGTAAAATCCTTGAGCATATAATCCACTCGCATGTGATGAAATTCCTTGATGAGCTTAATATCTTAACTGATTTACAACATGGCTTCCGTGCAAAAAGATAGACTGAAACACAACTCCTCTTAACAATAAATGATATCTCTAAACAAATTGACCAAAACAGTAACGTCTCTATGGCTATTCTTGACTTCTCAAAAAGCCTTTGATAAAGTCCCCACCAGCGCCTGTTATCAAACTTTCCACCCTATGGCATTGATGGAAATCTTCTGGCCTGGTTTGCAGCATTCTCAACAACCGCATCCAGCGTGTTGTTTTTTGCGATGGTGAAAGCTCTGATTCTGAACAGGTTTTATCCGTTGTACCACAAGGTACTGTCTTGGGTCCATTACTTTTCCTCTTATATGTAAATGACATCCTGATAATATAAACAGCACAGTCAGACTGTTTGCTGATGACTGCCTTGTGTACAGAACAATTGATAACCCCTCTGACCAACAAATCCTCCAAGATGATCTTAACAAACTTGAACAATGGCAAAACAAATGGCAAATGAATTTCAACCCCTCTAAATGCTACATCTTGTCAATTTCCTCTAAGAAATACTTTAAATCACCTGTTTATACCTTATGCAACCAGCCACTAAAACATGTCAACTCCCACCCATACCTAGGTGTTGAAATTGATAATAAACTTAGATGGGATAAACATATACATAACATAACCAAGAAAGCTAACTCTCTACTTGGCCTATTAAAACGTAACCTCTCAAACTGTCCCACCGACGTTAAATCCACTGCTTATAAAGCTCTAGTCAGGCCAGTACTTGAGTACGCATCTGCAGTCTGGGACCCCCATCACCAGTGCGATGTGGATAAACTTGAATCTATTCAAAGAAGAGCAGCCAGGTTCTGTATGGCAGACTACTCTTATAAATCTAGTGTAAAAAACATGCTTTATAAATTAGATTGGCCCCTGCTTAAATTAAGAAGATACAACACCCGGCTACATATGCTATATAAAATCAAGAACAATCTTGTCGCCATCAATAAAGATGAACTTATCCCCACCGTCAGAACTAAAACAAGAAATAATCATGACCTTAATTTCCAGGTTCCCTATGCTAAAAAGAATGTATATAAACACTCTTTCTTCCCTCACACACTAAAGGATTGGAAAGCTTTACCGTCAGACATTGTACATGCACTAAGTCTCAACTGTTTCAAAGCTAAACTTACTAACACTTGTATTGCTAACTAGTTTATTTTTTATTATTATTATTTTTTACTTATACTTTTTACGCTCGGTTGGCGTTTATGTCCTCTTGAAGGATTTTTGCCGACTTAACCGATTCAGATTCAGATAATTCATCCTCATCTCTTTCCTTAATGCATGTAAATTGTAGACGTTTGAATCGTAATTTTGATAATCTTTTTACTTTTCAAAATATGCTTTCCATCAAACCTGGTGTAATTGCAGTTACTGAAACTTGGCTCTTCAGTTCTTCACCTATTCACCTCACCAAATTATAACTTAGTTTACAAAAATCGTACATTTAAGCGTGGAGGAGAGTTGGTTTATTATATCCATAATGATTATTTATACAAGGTTCGTGATGATATATCTATTTTTATTGATATATGTTTTGAATCAATTTTCATTTAACTCTTTTGTAATGATGGAGATATTCTAGCGGGTGCTATATATTGTCCGCCAAATTCCACAAATGCTACAACTTTTCTTAATGCTTATGATGAACTTCTTTCTAATATCTCAAAGGTAAATTTATCTTCATATTTAATGGGTGATTTCAACTTCGATTTATCCATCACAGGAATGAATAGCTCAACTGATGCTCGTTATTTTATTGATCTGTCCTCATCTTACTTTTTTCGACCATTAATTGATAAATCTACGAGAATAACATCTACTACTTCATCCTTGATTGATAATATATTTACAAATTATTGTTACTGACATTTCTGACCATTATCCTATTTTCTGTGTAATACCAAAAGTTGATTGTATTGATAAGGTCTTCTGCCGCCCTCATTATTAATGTTCCCTTTACCCAAAAGAAATTGTTTGCTGACCGCTCGTTTAGTATTGCTGGACCCACACTCTGGAATGGCCTCCCTATTAATGTTAGAAATACCGCCACCCTCCCAATGTTTAAGAAGGCTTTGAAAACCCATTTATTTACTCAGTATTTTTCGTAATTATATTTTTACTCGTAGTTCACATATCTTTTTATGTTTATTTATGATTCTTTGTAGCACTTAAGTTGTTTATTTATATTATAGTTATTTTTGTAAAGCGCCATTGAGTGCATCGTTTTGCAGTAATGTGCGCTATATAAGTTTTCTTACCATAACCATAACCATAAGTGTAGAAATAAAAATAAAAATAAAAACTATAGTGATAAAACGTTTCATCCCATCACTACAGAAAATATTCAGAAATTCTCTCATTGTTTCTCCCAAGTTGATTGGAAACTTACCTATGATATGACCAACTGTCAAGATGCTTATAATTTGTTCATCAAAACCATTTCCTTTTCTTATAATGAATGTTTTCCTAAAACTCTAAAAAAAAAAAAGGTGTACACCTGGAATCTTGGAATCATGCCGAACTAAAAATAAATTGTTTAAGAAATTGAGAAAAAGTCCAACTATTGAAAATAAATCAAACTCTGTCCGTTTTAAGACACACTAACGAAAGTTATTCGCATTGCCAAGTATAATTTTTACAACCGTGAATTTCATACTAGTAATTTAAAAAACACCTGGAAATTAATTAATACACTTATCAAAAAAAAGTCCACAAATAGAAGTGAAATAATCCTTTCTCACGATAACTTTAAAGTAACGATCCACAATTTGTATCAAATTTGTTTAATTCTTAATTTGTTAACATTGGGCCCAAACTTGCAAAGGACATCACAACTAGTAATTTGTCATTTTCTCATTATCTACCAGCAGGTAATAAGAATAACTTTTTTCTATCACCTACCGATTCACATAAAGTGTATAATTGTATTAAGAATTTAAAGTCATGCAGTCCTGGTATTGATGAAATTGACTCAAAAGCTATTAAATCAGCAGCTCCATTTATTTTTTCACCTCTGTCTCATATTATCAATCGCTCTTTTGTTGAGTGATTAGTGCCATTTGAGCTTAAAATAGCTCGTGTTACACCAGTTTTTGAAGCTGGGGATTCAAAAAACAAAAGTAAGTATAGACCTATTTCTGTTCTTTCATGTTTTTTTCTGTTCTTTCATGTTTCTCCAAAATATTCGAAAAATTAGTATTTAACAGACTGTATGCTTTCTTTAAAAAATATAATCTTATTTCTCAAAATCAATTTAGTTTCTTACCCGGCCGCTCAACATCTCAAGCTCTTTTAAGCTTCACCGATCGGATTATAAATGCGTTTGAAAATAGGGAATATGCATGTGGAATATTCCTTGATTTACCCAAAGCGTTTGACACGCTAGATCATACAATTCTCATACAGAAATTCAGTACATATGGTGTTCGAGGTATTGCTTTAAATTGGTTTGTAGATTATCTTTCCAACCGTGTACAATGCGTATCAATTCCACGCGCATGCTCTAATTTCCTTCCTAGAAGTACAGGGGTTCCCCAAGGGTCAATACTTGGCCCTTTACTATTTATGTAAATGATTTATCTCGGTGTACTTCTAAATTAGTTTTTACTTTGTATGCAGATGATACCAACATTATTTGCACCCATGCTAATGTCAAAAATATAATTGAAACTGGTAATACTGAAATGCCTAAAGTTGTAGAATGGTTTAAAACAAATAAGCTACATCTGAATTCAAAAAAATCCACTGTTATTTTATTTAGACCCACACAATGGCGAGTAGACACCTCAAACTTACGCATTTCTATAAATGGAATGCCAGTCTCCTTTTCTAACAATATAACATTTCTTGGTGTAACTATTGATGAATGCTTGTCTTGGAACTCTCATATTGATTTAATTACTAATAAAGTAGCAAAGAGTGTTGGTATCATCAGTAGATTAAAAGATATTTTACCTGTTCATATTCTATATAGCTTATATTATGTGCTTATCATACCTTATCTCATGTATTGCTGTATAATATGGGGTAATAATTATAAAACTTAGTTTCATAAACTATGTTTTTTACAAAAAAGAATTATCAGGTTTCTAACAAACTCTCCAAGGTACGCTCACACCAGCCCCTTATCTAAAGATAGCAACATTCTTTCCCTTCTTTGACATTATTCATTTTCAAAATGCCGTTTTCATGTATCAGTTTCACAATAACTTATTGCCGCCTACTTTTGCTAACTTTTTCATAAGTAACTCTTTAATTCACAACTATGATACAAGACATGCCACCCAACTTAAACCCCCCATTGTTACGCTTCACTAAAAGTCAGAACCACTTAAAAAAACCAAGCGTACAAATTTGGAATTCACTACCAACGTCTGTTATAAGCTGTCCCAGCATTACTTGCTTCAAATCCAAACTTAAAAACTATTTCCTTAGATCGATCTCGAATTCTTCCCATCATCCTACTTAGACTATTTCTATATTGTTGATAATCTGTATTGTTAGCCAAGTGTATTTTGAAGGCGGGTATTGTCACTAGTATTTCAGTATTTGTTAGGTAACTTTCTCTTTTTCTTTCCTTTTGTTTAAATTTTATCCTATTATATATGTTCAAAGTTAATGTCCCTTGTGATACATGGGGAACCTTTAATCACAAACTTTTAGTAGTTTTCTGAAGGTTCTCCTTTTTCTTTTAAACATAACTGACAATCTGTGCTATTTAATTGAATTTATTGTACATATTACGAAAAGATTGAAATAAAGTTTGAACAACAACAACATAATTAAGGGAACACCAAACCAAAAGGTTTATGCAAATTTCACAGATAAATTCTCCACAACAAATCGATAAACTTCATGCCTCAATAGCCCACATACGTGAGGGCTAAGTTCACTTGAATATTTATATTAAGCAGAAAATTGTTATTGCGTTGCGTACTAGATAAGCATTTGATGAGGGGCATTATAAAATACGTCCACACTTTTTGGTCTAGTGCCCCTTTAAATATGTCGCGAAAATGATGGGAAAGACTAATCTTGCTCAAACTTGATTGTAGGTATAGTGAATATATATTGAAATACGCCCATTCAAGAAACATTTACAAAAGAAAATTCCACAAATACATCACAAATTTGTATTTTGATGAAAGTGACAAAATCTTTCATCAAAATTGGTTAAACATTGACAATTTGACAGCGTTTTTCAAACTCCTTAAAAGGCAACAATATGAAATTATACTTTCTTGGGTTGTGCAGCAAATTCTGTTTAAGTCGTTGCCACTCCCCCTCCCTCTTCCTCACCACCGACGCTGTCGGTGGTATATGTTCCATATACCATACAATATTATGCCTCATATACCCTCCTATCCAAATCTCATTTGCCATTTCACCCATGACTCATATTACAACCCACCCTCTGTATTATACATGTACGCAATCATATCCACCATACAACACGTCATCCCACTTTGTCCCCTATGTTCCACGTGCCATCCCACCCTATGTCCTACATGTCATCCCATGTATGTCCCATCCCCAACTATGTCACGTATGACATCCCACGCTATGTCGCATACGTGAATGCCAAGCCCACTATCCCATGCATATCACCTTATTCCATATGCCGACCAATTCCCATATGATATTTCAAGCTATTTCGTATACGCAATCTCACCCTTATGCAATACCTTTTACCCATATGTTCAAATACTATGCCACCCCTACGTCTAGCATTTCATCGCACCCTATGCCCCATATGTCATTTCAACTCTTTATCTCATGTTATGCCCATATACTATCCAATGTTATGCTCCCACGCAACCCATCCTTTATTTGTATGTCATCGTACCCTCTATACGCATGCCACCCCACATCCAAACCCACCCAATGTACCACATGGAATCTAATTCTTTGCTTATACGCATTTCCAACTTTTATCCAGTATGTTCCATTCCACCCTTTGTCTTTCATGTCATCCAACCCTATGCCCCTAATGACAAACCACCATATGTCCCGTATGACAACACACCCTATGTCCCATATGCCATTTCACCATATGTCCCATCCCAAACCATGTCCCACATGACAACCCACGCTATGTCGCATACGTGTACGTCAAACCCAGTATCATGTACATGTCACCCTGCTCCATGTGCCAATCCACCCTGTGTCCAAAGTGACATTTCACCCTTTGTCCCATATGGCATTCTACCCTATATGTCCCATATGATATCCCACCCTATGTCGTATTTTCAATTTCATCTTCTTTATCCAATATTTTCCATCGCAGCATACGACCCACATGCTCCATGTGTCATTTCAACTTATGTACCATATGCCATCCATGTCGTACGCGCACTATCCCGTTTATACCACCCTACGTCTCTTATGCCAACCCACCTCATGTTCCACATGATATCCCACCCTTTCTCTTTTAACCAATCCCATCCTCTATCCGATATTTTCTATCTAAAATCAGCATGGTTCCAAGGTGGTCGCATCATTGCACTCATAAACAAAAATGGAAAGGAACATACCAAGGGAATATGGGGCACAAATGACCTCAGAAACTTATAAAAAATATTAAAAACTTTCACTATCTTGAATTACCACGAACACTGAACAATTTATTTCTGAATAATTCAAAGGCATTTCAAAGGTATTTCTATTTCATCGTTTCACATTTTTGTGTTATTTATATTTTCATTATTTGATTTCATATTTATATTCTTTATATTTTCCTTAAATGATATCGCCACATAGAGGTGGTGATACATCCATTAATTTGCCTTCAACATGCTGGACAATTTATGTTAATGACCCTGATACTGATAATGACCCTGATACAGATAATATTCATGTTAACTACTTCTCTGAAATTGATCCAGACGACAATCTGTTCCATTCTTTGAATAATGACACAAGCTGCATTTGTTATACTTTAGACAAAATTTCAGACAGTAATATTAATTCATCTCCATCTCTTTCCTTGATGCATGTAAATTGTAGACGTTTGAATCGTAATTTTGATATTCTTTTTACTTTTCAAAATATGCTTTCCATCAAACCTGGTGTAATTACAGTTACTGAAACTTGGCTTAACAGTTCCTTACCTATTCACCTCACCAAATTATAACTTAGTTTACAAAAATCGTACATTTAAGTGTGGAGGAGGGTTGGTTTATATATCCATAATGATTATTTATACAAGGTTCGTGATGATATATCTATTTTTATTGATGAATGTTTTGAATCAATTTTCATTTAACTCTTTTGTAATGATGGACATATTCTAGCGGGTGCTATATATCGTCCGCCAAATTCCACAAATGCTACAACTTTTCTCAATGCTTATGATGAACTTCTTTCTAATATCTCAAAGGTAAATTTATCTTCATATTTAATGGTTGATTTCAACTTCGATTTATCCATCACAAAATGAATAACTCAACTGATGCTCGTTATTTTATCGATCTGTCCTCATCTTACTTTTTTCGACCATTAATTGATAAAACTACAAGAATAACATCTACTACTTTATCCTTAATTAATAATATATTTACAAATTATCGTTACTGACATTTCTGACCATTATCCTATTTTCTGTATGATACCAAAAGTTGATTGTATTGATAAGTGTAGAAATAAAAATAAAAATAAAAACTATAGTGATAAAACGTTTCGTCCCATAACTACAGAAAATATTCAGAAATTATCTCATTGTCTCTTCCAAGTTGATTGAAAACTTATCTATGATATGACCCGCAACTGTCAAGATGCTTATAATTTGTTCATCAAAACCATTTCCTTTTCTTATAATGAATGTTTTCCTAAAACTCTAAAAGAAAAAAAAAATCGTTGCAAGAAATCCTGGTGTACACCTGGAATCTTGGAATCATGCCGAACTAAAAATAAATTGTTTAAGAAATTTAGAAAAAGTCCAACTGTTGAAAATAAATCAAACTATGTCTGTTTTAAGACACATTAACGAAAGTTATTCGCATTGTCAAGTATAATTTTTACAACCGTGAATTTCATACAAGTAATTTAAAAAACACCTGGAAATTAATTAATACACTTATCAAGAAAAAGTCCACAAATAGAAGTGAAATAATCCTTTCTTACGATAACTGTAAAGTAACGATCCACAATTTGTATCAAATTTGTTTAATTCTTCTTTTGTTAACATTGGGCCTAAACTTGCAAAGGACATCACAACTAGTAATTTGTCATTTTCTCATTATCTACCAGCAGGTAATAAGAATAACTTTTTTTTATCACCTACCGATTCATATAAAGTGTATAATTGTATTAAGGATTTAAAGTCATACAGTCCTGGTATTGATGAAATTGACCCAAAAGCTATTAAATCAGCAGCTTCATTTATTTTTTCACCTCTGTCTCATATTATCAATCGCTCTTTTGTTGAGGGATTAGTGCCATCTGAGCTTAACATAGCTCGTGTTACACCAGTTTTTAAAGCTGGGGATTCAAAAAACACAAGTAAGTATAGACCTATTTCTGTTCTTTCATGTTTTTTTCTGTTCTTTCATGTTTCTCCAAAATATTCGAAAAATTAGTATTTAACAGACTGTATGCTTTCTTTAAAAAATATAATCTTATTCCTCAAAATCAATTTGGTTTCTTACCCGGCCGCTCAACATCTCAAGCTCTTTTAAGCTTCACCGATCGGATTATAAATGCGTTTGAAAATAGGGAATATGCATGTGGAATATTCCTTGATTTATCCAAAGCGTTTGACACGCTAGATCATACAATTCTCATACAGAATTTCAGTACATATGGTGTTCGAAGTATTGCTCTAAATTGGTTTGTGGATTATCTTTCCAACCGTGTACAATGCGTATCAATTCCACGCGCATGCTCTAATTTTCTTCCTATAAGTACAGGGGTTCCCCAAGGGTCAATACTTGGCCCTTTACTATTTATGTAAATGATTTATCTCGATGTACTTCTAAATTAGATTTTACTTTGTATGCAGATGATACCAACATTATTTGAACCCATGCTAATGTCAAAAATATAATTGAAACTGGTAATACTGAAATGCCTAAAGTTGTAGAATGGTTTAAAACAAATAAGCTACATCTGAATTTAAAAAAAAATCCACTGTTATTTCATTTAGACCCACACAATGGCGAGTAAACACCTCAAACTTACGCATTTCTATAAATGGAATGCCAGTCTCCTTTTCTAACAATACAACATTTCTTGGTGTAACTATTGATGAATGCTTGTCTTGGAACTCTCATATTAATTTAATTACTAATAAAGTAGCGAAGAGTGTTGGTATCATCAGTAGATTAAAAGATATTTTACCTGTTCATACTCTATATAGATTATATTGTGTGCTTATCATACCTTATCTCATGTATTGCTGTATAATAAGGGGTAATAATTATCAAACTAAGTTTCATAAATTAAGTATTTTATAAAAAAAAGTTATCAGGTTTCTAACAAATTCTCCAAGGTACGCTCACACCAGCCCCTTATTTAAAGATAGCAACATTCTTCCCTTCTTTGACATTTTCATTTCAAAATGCCGTTTTCATGTATCAGTTTCAAATAACTTATTGCCGCCTACTTTTTGCTAACTTTTTCATAAGTAACTCTTTAATTCACAACTATGATACAAGACATGCCACCCAACTTAAACCCCCATTGTTACGCTTCACTAAAAGTCAGTACCACTTAAAAAACCAAGCGTACAAATTTGGAATTCATTACCAACGTCTGTTAAAAGCTGTCCCAGCATTACTTGCTTCAAATCCAAACTTAAAAACTATTTCCTCAGATCGATCTCAAATTCTTCCCATCATCCTACTTAGACCATTTCTATATTGTTGATAATCTGTATTGTTAGCCAAGTGTATTTTGAAGGCGGGTATTATCACTAGTATTTGTTAGGTAACTTTCTCTTTTTCTTTCCTTTTGTTTAAATCCTATCCTATTATATATGTTCAAAGTTAATGTCCCTTGTTATACATAGAGAACCTTTAATCACAAGCTTTTAGTAGTTTTTCTGAAGGTTCTCCTCTTTCTTTAAACATAACTGACAATCTGTGCTATTTGATTGAATTTATTGTACATATTGAAAAGATTAAAATAAAGTTTGAACAACAACAACATAATTAAAGAAACATTAAACCAAAAAGTTTATGCAAATTTCACAGATATATTCTCCACAACAGATCGATAAACTTCATGCCTCAAATAGCCCACATACGTGAGGGCTTAGTTCACTTAATATTCATATTGGCAGAAAATTGTTATTACGTTGCGTACTAGATAAGCAATTTGATGGAGGGGGCATTATAAAATACGTCCACACTTTTTGGTCTGGTGCCCCGACAAATATGTCGCAAAAATGATGGGAAAGACTAATCTTACTCAAACTTGATTGTGGGTATTGTGAATATATATTGAAATACGCCCATTAAAAAACAAATTACAAAAGAAAATTCCACAAATATATCACAAATTTGTATTTTGATGAGAGTGATAAAATCTTTCATCAAAATTGGTTAAACATTGACAATTTGACAGCGTTTATCAAACTCCTTAAAAGGCAACAATATGAAATTATACTTTCTTGGAGTTGTGCAGCAAATTCTGTTTGAGTCGTTGCCACTCCCCGCCCCCCTCCTCCATCACCGACGCTGCCACAATACGTCACCCATATCATCGCAC